>CM021104.1:637795980-638205165 GCA_007115665.2 Sequoiadendron giganteum | reverse complement strand
ATATTTTTATGTAGAAGGTGATTGAATGGATGACTTTTTTCTGCCAGTTGGGAGATGAATCTTCGGATTGATTGAAGCCATCCTTGTAGTGATCTAAGCTAGTTGATATTCTTAGGAGGTGGCATCTCCATAATTGCTTTGACTTTCGTTGGATCCACCTCAATGCCCTTTGCTGACACAATGTATCCTAGTAGCTTTGCTGATGTAACCCCGAAGACACACTTCTTAGGGTTTAATCTGACATTAAATTTCTCCAGTCGTGTGAAGATTTTATCAAGAATATGCAAATGTTCTTCCCCTCTAGTAGATTTTGCCAAGATGTCATCCACATAATCCTCCATGAAAGTGTGCATCATATCATGGAAGATCATAGTCATTGCCCTTTGATAAGTTGCTCCTGCATTCTTTAAACCGAATGGCATGACGTTCCAACAGAAAGTTCCCCATGGACATGTGAAAGTTGTCTTCTCTTGATCTTCTGGAGCTATTCTAATTTGATTGTATCCAGAGAAGTCGTCCATGATTGATATCATGGCATGCCCTGCCGTCAAGTCCATAATGATGTCTATGTTTGGTAGTGGAAAATCATCCTTTGGACATGCTTTATTGAGATCCTTGAAATCTATGCAAATTCTAATGTTGTTGTCTAGCTTTGAAACAGGTACTATGTTCGATATCCACTCAGCATAATCTATAGACCTTATGAATTGAGCATCCAATAATTTCTTTAATTCTGCCTTTACCATTAATGTGATGTGAGGATGCATTTTCCTTAATTTTTGCTTAACAGGCTTGATTCCTGTTGGCAAAGACAAATGGTGCATAAGCAGATTTGGATCTAAGCTTGGCATATCAGAGTATGACCAAGCGAAGTTGATGCTTCTTGCTTTAAATAATTTGATAAATTCGAGTCTTTCTTGATTAGTCATTGATTCTGCTAGATGTAGAACTTTTTCCCTCTCTTCTGTGCCAATGTCCACTGATTGTGTAGGTCTGACCAAAACTGATGATCGCTCATGATAGTGTTCTGGGAGAGTGTCAAATCTTCCATCCTTTAGTGCCTCAGAAAGGTTTTCACCATTGGATGCATTCTTTATTTTTACTTTTTCCAGATCTAATGCTGCCATAGAATGGTTTTCACCATTAGATCTGTTTTGCTTGTTTTCATTTTTGCAACTAGAAGATTTGACACCCTCCTACTGAGTCATATTGTTATGAGTATTATGGATAGCATTTCTATCAGGTTCGGTATGACAAAGGAAATGCACAATAGCATCATCATTTTCAAATTTTGGTATAGTCAATGGTTCGATAGGTTCCCAATCAATAAGTTCCAGATGGATTAATGGCATGGTATCATCAGATTGATTTAGGTCAATGGAGGTAAGGGTGAGGAAAGCAATATTGTCATAATTGTCATTTGGGATATTGAGATCCATGATGGTACCCTCTTCAAAATCATCTAGTTCACTCAAATTCTTTTCATCCTTGCTAGAGTCATCGATATTTAGTGATCCCTCGACGAATGGTCTAGACCCAGAGCCTTGGCCCTCCTCACGTGTAGGTGCATATTTTTGAATCACATCGACTGGAATATCAATGACAAGTAGATCACAAGGTAATGCCCACTCATATTCATTTGATTCTATTTCAGAACCATCTCTAAAGTGAAGGATATTTTCCATAGCTGTCTTTGTTAGCTCTTGCTTCTCTTCTTCAGAGTATCCTAGTCTTGGTTTTTCTTTTGTGTGGAGAGTGAGAGGTGTGATAGGTTCTGAGATTCCCTCCTTTCTTAACCCCAATGGTCCTTGTCCTTCATAACCCATCTTTTCAAGAATAGCCTTCCCTTTTCCATACTTGTCTGTGTTGATGCTAATATTTTTGGTATTGGTCTCTGATGTTGATGTTTCTTCATCCTTGTATAGCCAATCCATGATTGCTTTGTTGTCCGTTTCTTCTGCTATGGTTCCAAATTTTACAAATGTTTCATGAAGAACTGTGGTAGGTATAGATGTTGGAGGTTTGATTAGTGATGGTTGACCATATTTCCTAGGAGATGGCATTAACTGTGATAAGTTAAGCGATTGCTCCATTGAGTACTGTCCCATTCCTTTATTTGTCAACTGAACTTGCTTTTGAAATTTATCTGATAGAGAAGTTTATGTATCTGGATTGTTTGTTTCATCATGACATGTTTCCTTTTCTTTACCTTTCTTTTGCACCCACTTGGTAGAGATGCTTGGACTTTGTTCATTCTTGGATGATGATGAACTTGAAGCTTCCCTATTGTGAGGAACAAAGGTGTCTTGAGATATTCTTAATGTGTCACAATGTTGTGGGTGATTATAATTAGCAGCTATAGTCACCTCTTGTCCGTCTACTAGAAACTTCAGGCATTGATGGTATGTAGAAGGTACGGCCTGCATTTCATGAATCCAGGGTCGTCCTAAGAGTATGTTGTATGTCAATTCTCTTTCTAATACTTGACATGCTATATGCTTCATTACAGGTCCCACTTGAATGGGTAATACAATCAAACCTTTGGATGATCTTTCCTCCTCATCATAGGCTTTGATGGTCATTTTTCGTCGAGCATCAATAGCGTCTTCGGAATATCCTAGTGCACAGACTAATTTGAGGGTGCAAATGTTCAAACCAGCTCCCCCATCTATTAGAACTCTCTTAACAAGATGATTATGGATACAGAATTTGATATGCAATGTTGTGTTATGTAGATGGTTTAATGAGACATCATCCTATTGAGAGAATGACAAACAATGCGGGGTAGTCAGATGTCCCACCATAGCTTGGAATTGACCAACATCCAAATTATTTGGTATGGTTGTGGCAACTAATGCTTGTTCGAGAACTTCTTTATGTGATGGTGACAACCTAAGGAGTTCCAGTATTGAGATTTAGGCAGGGATGTTTTGTAATTGATCAACAATATTATAATGAGATTGAGGTGTAACCGCACGTTGAGATCCCACTCCTTTTAATACTACCTTGGCTTGCCCCCTAGTCATGACGTTTGCTGGTAGACGTTCTTGATTTTCTCGAGGGGTGTTTTGCATTTGATTGATAACATCATAATGTGATGGAGGTGGAACTGCATGTGTGGATCCAATTCCCCTTAACATTACTTTTGATTGCCCCCGAGTCATGACGTTTGCTGGTTGATGTTCTTGATTATCTCTGATTTTTAAAACATTGATTTGATTATCAGAGTTTTGCATGCTTGGGAGTAAATCCAAAGAGGTAACGTTGTTGGTTTCATTTTCATCAATGTTATCACTAACTGTATGATCATTTTTGACTTCAGATAGACACAGGATTGTTGTATTATAGACATGATTGGCGTTATTTCCTTTGCTATTTGATGATGATGCACCTTTGTCATAATTTGGCAAAGGATCTTTGAAGGCCGAATGATCGTTGTTATTTTTAGGTCCTTCTACATACACTTTGTTGCTGTCCACCAAATCTTGTACTGCATGTTTCAATTCCATACAGTCATTTGTTTTATGACCCTTGTTATTATGATAGTTGCAATAATCAGCGTCATTCCACCATGATGGTTTGACTTCTGGATCCCAGAACCTAGCTTCTCGTGCAGTGAGAAGGCCTCTAGTAACTAGTTCCTTCATCACTGATTACATTGATTGACCTAAAGGTGTGAACCTTCATCGATTTGATGGTTTTGTGATATGGTAGTGTTTTTGTGCATTCGTTGTTCTGCATGGTATTTGATTGGACTTTTTGGTCATTTTTTTGATTGTTTGAAGAAGATGCAGTCAAGTTGAAAACTGGTTTAACATTTTGTGAATCGCTTGTTGTTTCATTTGTGTTGCGATTCTTTTGCCAAATTTTTGGTTTATCATTGCTTGAGTGTTGATTGGAGTAGTTATTTGATTTGTCATTGTAATGTTTGATAACTCCCCATTTCTCTAATGCTTCCTCAATCTTAAAATCATTTTCTATGACTTTTTCAAAAGTGGGTGGACATTGTAATTCTAGCCTATAGCTCATTTCTTCTGTCAAGTTCTCAATGAATAATTCCATCTTTTCTTCCTCTGGAATAGATCAAGGATACCTAGCGAACAGTCGTCACCATCTTTGGAGAAAAGATAAGAATGTTTCTCCTTTGTTTTGCTTTAAGTTGTAGAGATCCTTGATAGTAACATCATTTTGGATGTTGAATGAATATTGAGAGATAAACTTGTTAACAAGTTCCTCAAATGTTTTGATACCAGGTTGTAGTTTTGAGAACCATTCCATACATGCACCTCCCAAAATTCTTGGGAATAACCTCATCAAATAAGTCTCTTCTTGAGCAAATTCAAGACTCATTGTTTTAAATTGTCGTATATGATCTATAGGATATGTTCGTCCATTGTACTTATCGTACTTTGGGAATTCACAGTGTCTTGGAAAAGGTAGCAAACCAACTGTTGTGTCAAAAGGATAAGGACAAATGTCCTATATCACATATCTTTTGGTTGTCCCTTTAGTCATGTCATGTATCTATTGCTCTAATAATTGCATTTGTGAAGTTAAAGCAACAACTAGATCTATTGTTTGCATTGGTAACGGTATCTCTGTTTCATTTGTTTCAGTTGCATCTTTCAAACGGGTTATATCAAAATATTTTGGAAGTTTCCCCCTTGATTTGGCCAACATTAAAAGATATTTTTCCATGTCTTGTTCCAAAATGTTTTTCATAAATATGTGAAACTTGGGATCTTGTTGAGCCGCTTGGATATCCTCTTGAGTTATTTCATTTTTGTCGTTGCAGTTTAGAGTGTTCCAAGGATTTTCCTTTGTGATGTTTTTAGATGATTCAAACTCTTGTTCTAAGAGCCTCTGTTTGTGGGACCTAGTGAAGATTGGCATACAAATTTTTTCCCTTTCTTCTGAAATGTTGATCTTATGTGCGGGATAGTGTCAATTTGTACCTTTTTAAACAAAGTCGAATAAGATGACTGATCTTATTGATTGAGACAATATGTAAAAAGTTAATTACTATACTTTGTTTCGTGATGAAGGATGATAGTATCCTGATAATGAAACGTCAGTGTAGTAATTGATTGGGTAATTGATTTTGACACTTGTAATTTGCAAGATCTTGTTTCAGTTGATAAGTTTGGAAATTTGTATAAACCTTTCTGACTTTGGTCTTTGGACAGTGATTCTGATGAACAAAAACTTGTGTTCTGGTGAAGATTGTGGATAAAAGAAAAATAGACTGACTGGTAAGATTTTTGAAATCTCTGTTTTAGAAGCACTAAAATAGAGTACAGAAGCGCTATTTCATAGAAGTGCTAGAACAAAGACCAGAAGCGCTAAAACAAAGACCAGAAACACTATTTTACCCGAAGCGCTAAAACAGTGCATAAAAGCACTACAAAAATTGATGGAAGTGCTACTTGACAGAAGCTCTAAAACAGTGCATAGAAATGTCACAGAAATTTATGAAAGCACTACTTTACTAGAAGCGCTGAAACAGAGACTGTAAGCACTAAAACAATGCTCGAAAGCGCTATTTTACCAGAAGTGCTAAAATAGTGACCAGAAGTGCCGAAACAGGTTTTTCCAGAGCTTCTAAAAATAGGACTTTAAAGACTCTCTATTGTAAAGGTTGATCTGGCCTTGTGGCATACTGTATCAAGGATTGTGGAAGAAAAGCACGATGGATGTGTTGACTGTGATTGTGAAACTGAGTGAGAGCTCTTCTTTGGAAGAAGGCTTGTGAAAAGAATGGTTCTACTGCAAAATCTAATGTGTGACCCCTAGCAAAATCATGATAGCGGTGGATGAATGTTCTATGTTGTAACAAGAGTTTTCAATTTTGGTATAGAAAACGTTGTCTTCTCAATTTATAACCGTTAGGTTTCTTAGGTTTTGAGACTTTGATTTTCCTTTTGAGAAACATGGTGGACTTCCACTTTCTAAGCATAGAGTTTTTCTGGTATGACTTGACTTTTTTGTTTTCAGGATGATCCTTAATTTGATTTTAATGATTCTTTGTGAAAACACAACAAGCAATTTTGAATATTTGATTTTAAAACTGAAAAGATTGTGTATGTTCAAAAATCATGAATGATCTTTATTCATTTTGACGGGTTGTTTTAACATTTGTACACAAATCAAATAGACTCACACTTAAGGACAAGTAGGTCATCATTATACTCATAGCACACATCTTGCAATTATGTTGATTCACATAGCAGTGTCAGCCCCTAGAGGGCATCCATGTTTTTGTCATTGCTAGGTGTGTACTCAAAGTGACAGATGTAGATACTGAATCCCTTGAGCGAACAATCCTTGGTAATTATATGGTGAGTGTCTTGGAGGCATATTCTTCCCTCCCCTTGCACCGTGAGTATGACATTGTATGGATACTGACTCAGCGAGAAACTACTCTATGGTTCATAGATAGGGTTTCTTTCAGTGTGGCAAATAGATAAACTCCCCCAGGAGACCACCCAATCTTTAGAACAAAGATTTTGGGGATGGTTATCTTTCCTACTACCGTCAATTTGGACTTTCATCAACAAATTGCATTTTTATTATAGTGGGTTGGATAACTTGGCTTTGGTTGTTCCCACTTAGGTTGTTCCCATAGGGTGAGTACTTTTTCCCACTATGGCAGGCTTGCTAAAGGATTTAATAAAGTGTAAGTGACATGAAAGAAAAGTGAATCTAGCACTTTGGTCACCCAGTTAAGGGGAGAGCATAAGCCTAATCACTACAAGCACAGCATATAGATTTGTTCTATTTTAAGCCCAAAAAGAAAGATTCTTAATCTAAGTGAAGGTGTTGCTTCACTAAAATCATGATGTTCTTTTTTAACTTCTATTGTAAGAATGTGATGACTATCCTAGGATTGATAGATTTGTTTTAAGAAAAACAAGAAAGTGACTATCCTAGGATTGATCAATTTTTAAAAACTTTGAAGTGAATATCCTAGATTGATCAAGTTTTAGAAAACTTTGAAGTGACTACCCTAGATTGATCCATTTTATCTCAATTGTGAAAAATAAATACAATCTAGCTGTAGAAGCATCGGATCTAGACTGTTTTTACAAAAGCGTTGGAATATGGAACCGAAGTGCTAGAACAGTGACTAGAGGCGCTAAAACCTGAAAATGCCAAAATAGTGTACCGAAGTGCCAAAGTTTGTCTTGGAAGCACTAAATCACCGAAGCACCGAAATAGTATACCGAAGCACCGAAGTTTGTCATAGAATCGCTAAAACACCCGATGCACTAGAACAGTAACCGAAAGCGTCGAAACTCTGAAAGCGCTGGAACAAGGACCAGAAGCGCCAAAACTTTTAGCGAAAGTGCTAAAATAAATCAGACTATAAACCTGCGTAACACTTTCCAGAAAATTGTAATTTTGATAAAAATGGGGTTAATGCCCCATGGTGGGCACAAAATTGTAAGTGTGGAATGAGGTAAATAACATAAATACACTTCTTAATACGACATTATATCAATGATTAAACAAATTGAATCAATTTAACAAAGTAATCAATTGAAAGCATCCTATTGCTCTCTATCTCCAAAGATTTATTATATCTAAATTGCTCTCAAATTTTTTAAGCAAATAAGACTGTTAAAAGGACTATCTAAAGAATGAGATGACGATAATATAATGCTAAATGATAAATCAATTAAACTATGATATTGATGTGAAATAGATAAATGCAGCTCCGAGAGGCAGCCATTGCTGTAAAGTTTGATTGTTGAATTGCTTGATACTTGATGTCTGGATTCCTGTAGAGTAAGGGTGCAAAAGCTTGATTATCTGGATCCTTTTCTTGGTTGAATGAGGCTGTATTTATAGATTTCCTGGCTGTAGAAATGCACAGGGAAAGCTTTGAGAGGCTTGGATTCAATCTGGAGAATTGAATGGTGAGAGATGGAGGAGATTGAGGGAAAGATGGAGATTGTCTCTACCCATGAAAACACCAGGAAAGAGAAGAGGAAGGATTGATGGAAGAAGATTGAGAGATCAAATTCCAAATTTGGCTCCAATTTGTCTCCAATACTTTCCATGAAGTTTCAAAGCATTAATTGTCACAAATTTAGACATAAATCAGACATAGGAAATGTAATTCAATTTTGAGGAAATGTAGATTGGAATATTCCTTTATGCTTAATTCAAATATTTTGATTTATTTAAATTAGGAAAGGGAGATAAATAATTTAATAAAACAAACTATAGGATAGTCATTTATTAAATTAATCAGAGGAATATGGTAATTAATCAATAAAGTGTTTGACCTTTTTTAATTAATTTTGAGATTGATGTGATAGAATGAAATAGGGATTTGATAATTAAATCGAACAAAGTATTTAATTTTGTTTATTTAATTAAGATGAATTTGAATGTGAACTATATTAAATAAATATTTCTATTTATTTAAACAGTAGAGGAAATAGAATAATTAATCAAATAATGTGTATTTAATTAATCAAATGCTCCAAACCAATTTTAGGTGTATACAATAACCTATTCAAATTTTTATGTCAAGTTGCCTAACTCTATTTTTTTGAATTTTCATTACCACTTAAGGGCCCAGTTTGGACCCCCATGATCCTGCATTGACCCAGGTCGTCTGCATCCCAATCTTGTTTAGTATATGTGGAAGGCAGACAACTAGCCAAAGGGAACACATCAAGTGTTAAACTAGGACAAGGCTATCTAACCCCTTGCCCCCACTAAGTACAAGACAAGGATGAGCCAAGGTAAGTGATGAGAATGAGCTCCTTGCAATAAAGAAAGTGATTTACAATGAATGTAAAGTATTCCATAGTGAGTATGTTATGATCCTACAACTATTACATGGAAAGGAGAGAAGTTTCATGCAATTTAGTCAAGTTGGATCCTTAGGGGATCTAAATTTCTTCAATAATTATTGTAAACCACAATATTTATTTGTGTGATGTCCAAAAAACCTACACAATAGGCACAATATGGATCATTTTGATCACTTTACTATGGTGAACTAATTGTTCAGGTTTAGGAGGTAGCTTAATTAATCTCCAATGACAAAAGAGTGTGGAAATCATTCTTAGTGTTGGATAATTTTAAGAGGCCCTCAAGAGGATCAAGCTTCTTTTTTTCTTGGATTTGTAACTTTGATGCTCTATCTTCTTTGGTTTGATACTTGATTGATTTAAAGGTGGAGGATCTAAGGTAACCATAGAATCCTTAGGAGGCATTAGTTGGTTTCAGAAATGATCTTGTGGAATAAAATACCTTTCCTATTGAGATTACTATGATTGTGATTATGATCAACAATTGGATCAAGTCTAACATCAAACCCTTCCCTTTTTCAGGAAGGGATGCATTAGGAATTGTGTACTACTTTATTGAATCTCTCTCATACATGGGGAAGGTATTAAAGGCTTTTTGGGGAGAGGGAAAATTGTTTATAATGAGATGGATCAAGCTACATATAAACTCTATTCCTTATTCATGCATAGGAAAATTTCTTATGTTTCCTATGATAGGAATGACATTACTAGCAATATGTTTGGACCTCACAAAGTCTTGAAAACATTCTAATTCTTCATTGATCTTTCTTACGTTCTCTTGCGAGACATTAGAAAAACTTTTTTTGACATCATTCACATTAGTTGTGGGTAGGGAAGTCAATATAAATGAGGTATATGGAAGCTATGATCCATAGTGGGTTGACTATGGTCAACACTATGAGTGAAAGAGTTAGAAGACCCAAGATTCGCAATGAATGGTGTATCACAAGATGACACGAGTCTTGATCTATGTCTCATGACAATATTGGTGATAGGATATCAAGTTATGAAGCTCATACAAGTTTCACAAACCCAAGGTGCACCCAAAATGGATAAGAGGTAAAATGCAATGAAACAACTTAGAATGTAAAGTGCCATGAAAATATGTAAAAGAAATTTTAAGATTATAAACAAGATAATTTTATAATTATTCTATATAAAAAATTGAAAAGGATTTCTTATAAATGCAATTTTTAATTCACACAATGCACTAAATTTATTAACTAGAGCTTAATATGGTCAATTTGAGATAACAAAAATTCTACAAACTGTAACAACAAATTGAAAATAGCAAAAAAAAAAAAAGAAATGGAGATTTTGATACCTAGAAATGTAGGAAAAACCCCTAATAAAGGACTTATTCACCAATGGGAGAATGGGTTCTAGATTAGGGTTTTGAGAAATAAGTTTACAAATTTTTGAGTTTATTCTAATGGTTTCTAGATTCTAGATTGAGATAGGTGGTTATAGTTTCAGTTTTCTATAAATTTAAGTCTAAATGCAAATGAAAAATAATGCTAAATGGAAAACTAGGAAACCTAATTTGATATGCAATTTTGATTCAATTTTACAATGTAAATGAATGATGATGCAATGTTATCTAAACACTTTGTAAAATGATTGATTTTGTTTTGAATTTTTAAAATTTTAAAGAATACAAAAATGCAATCCTAAAACCCTAAATGACATGAAAACTAATGCAAGTTAAGAAAACATAAATGAGATTCAACTCAACTCAATGCAATGCAAATAAATGAAAATTCTAGATCTAGGGTTGAAATAGACTCCAAAATAAAAAAAAAAACAATGCTCAAAAGTTGGGTTCACCAAAATGAAATGAAGAAAAATAGGTATTTTGTTTATTTGTGGGATGCATCAAAATAAGGGTATGATGGACCTATTTTCCTTATTTAATTAGGAAATGAGATCCACACAAATAATTGACTTATGATGCTTAGGTGAGTCAACTCAAAGGGTGAATCTTAAAATTTCCTTCTTGTGTGGAGGACGAGGGCCAGGTTCACCAAGCAATTTTGGGAGAAAGATTAAAAATAGAAAATCAACCCAGTTATGCCAAATTAAACTTGAAACATCAATATTAAACTCAAAATAAGTAGAACTAAACATTAAATTGTAGATCTGAGAAGGGTAAGAATGTGTTTATTGGTCACCAAAAGTGAGTTTTCGAAGGCTGACTGAGACTCATTCTCCTAGGGGTGAATGGGTCCACTATCAGGGTTTTTCTACAACTTTTGAGAGCCTTTGATGTAGATTTGAATCTTCCAATTTGTCCAAGTGGAAGTGTCAAAATTTTGGAAACAATTTCTATAGATGAGTATTTATGAGATGACAAAAATTATGACAACTTTCACAACTTCAATTTTTCTCTTCAAGAGGTCTTCAAGATTTCTTCCACCTAGATCTGTAAATAGAATAGAAGAGGGAAAATTTGTTTGTTTTTTGTGAATGGGGGTTCTTCTTGGTCAAAACCCATTTTGGTAATTAAACCTTGAAATGAATAAAAACATGAAAGAGGGAATGTAGAATGAACAAAGCTATGTTACCACTCAACAAAATCCTTGAATAAGTCCTTGAATGAAGGTATACAACTTGCATGAAATGGATTTAATGGATGTGGATCTTGAACTTTCAATATTGCTTGAAATAACACTTGAATGCTTGATTTGATCATGAAACCTACATCACAATGTTTGCTCCAAAAACATACATGATGCAAGAAGGCTTTAATATGACAATATGATCTTGAATGCTACAATAAAAAATTGATAAATCTACCTTTGAATTCCTTTGAAAGTGCTCTTGATCATCAATTTTGGTATAGGAATGCTCACTTCAAACTGCTAGGTTGCTCTGTTGAAAATTATTCTTAACATAGTGAGATAATTTTTTATTTATAGGTATGTATCCTTAATTTCCCGAAATTCAAATATCACAAGCCGACATTGAATTACAGATTTGAATATGTTAGCATACAGCTAAAAAATAATTGAAGTTAGGGTCCTAAGGTCTAGGGAGGACCCATTTTCCCATGGGTGAATGGGTCCCAGGTCCCTAAACCTAGGACATACATTGCTCAATGTGAAGTGTTATGTTAAGAAATTAATAAATGTTAGGTTTACCTTTCGGAAAATATAATTAAATGGGCTTAGAAAATCAATTAAAGGGCCAATAAAGGAATAATTAAGCTCAATTAATTAAAGGAACCCTTAATAAGTATGAAAGTGTAAAGGGATACACTTTACAACACTAAATTAAGGCATAATTAAGTCCATTTTAACTAGGAGGATGTAAACAAGTGAGAAAATGTAAAGGGATGCATTTTTTGTCACTATAATGAAAAACTAAAAGAAAGCATAAAATATATTTAAAAAAGCATGGATGAAGCAAAGGTATTATACCTTTTCTATTTACAATGGTCTACAACAACAAAAAAGTCTCAAGGATTAGATAAATGCAACAAAAGTGTAAATTACAAATGTGGCTGCCACATATGATCGAATGCATGATAATGATGGTACCATATGGGAAAAAGTGGAGAAATTTCACTCCCAAATACATGTAGTGTAGAAAATGTGGCAATGAAAAAAGTATCCTTTTAATTTTCCTTGCCTGTTTAGGCCCCCTTGTTAAATTGAGCATAATGTCACCTTGATTTAGTGTTGTAATGTGTTTAACACATTCACATTAGGTCTTGGGCCCCTTTGAACTAAATGAATTTAACTGTACCTTATTTAAGGTGTTTTAAAGTGTTGTAACACACTTTCATACTTTTCTAAGGTTTTCATAAATAATTGGGCTTCTTTATGCCTTGTTTTCCCTTATTTTACACCAGCAAGCCTCATTTAATGCATCTTTCCAAGGATAATCCCGACATCAACCAACATCCAATAATAATTCAGATGTTTTTAGGTTGTGTGGCCTAATTTTAGTGATCTATGAATCATGCATCACCTTGGGCATATGAGTCCCACCCAGGTTTTTGGGTCCCAATTTGGATTTTGCACTATTCTAAGCATTTTTTTAATTTGTCTCATAATTAATGTCTAATGGGACTCATATGCCACTTTTGGCATATGAGTCCCGTGTGGCCAAAAATTAAATTTAATTCAAATTATTGATGAGATTTTATTCTTTTAGATTTGATGTCAGCTTGTAGTGTTGTAATTATAGGAAATTTGGCATAAACAAGTATAAATACAAGTTTCTTTCACTCATTTTACATCTAGCAAGTTGAATGAGCATCCTTATAGAAAATTTAAGTTCAAAGGAGTATTCAAGTGTTTACAAGAGAATTCAAGAGCATTCAAGAGTAGATTATTAAGTGATTTAGAGCGTTATTCAAGCATCAAGCATCATGTCAAATTCATCATGCATCATGTTTTTTTTTTAGCTAACAATTGTGATGTAGGGTTTTATGATTCAAGCTAGCTTTCAATTCAAGATCTATCATATTCAAGAAAGAGTTAAGATCTACATCCAATAGAGCCACTTCATACATGTTTGCAACACTTTATTGCTAGGGTTTGGTGAGTTGCAACATCATATTTTTTCATTCATCATTCTTTCATCTTATTTCATTTCATTTCAAGGTTTAATTACCAAAACAGGGTTTGACAAAGGAAAATCCCTTTCCACTAACATAACAATAAATTTCCCTCTCTTTTGTTTGTGATTTGTATATCTACATTGAAGACATATTGAAGAGCAAGTTTGGAGAAAGTTGTCAAAGGCTTCAAAGTTGTCACCTTGAATTGGAGATCATTGGAAGACATATACAAGTTGCAAACCAGAGTTTCAGATCCGAAAATCAAGTGGAAAGGATAGATAAAAAATTGAGGAGAAAAATTAGACTTTGAATTTCTAGATAACCCTAACTATACTGATACACCACTTCTAGCATATGAGTCCTAATATAGGTCAATTTCTAAATTTTTGCATATCCAAAATCTACACTGTTGAAAACCTATTCCTGCCCAAAAATCATAATCTGGGACTAAATCACCCAGTGTGGCTATGAGTCCCATTCAACATTAAAATTAGTGTTTCCAACATTTCATAGCTTCATCCAATCCTCTTTAGGTTTCCACGTGCACACCTTTTATAGATCTCAGGTTTCTATTATGTTTTACACACTTTTCTAGGTCATTTAGTGAAAGTTTGCATTGCATTAGGTTTAAGCATTTTGACTTGAATTTCATTAGTCTTTTGAAGCCCTAGATTTGTGGTGAACCCCTCTTTATTTTATAATCAGATCCCAAGACAACCCTATTACAAGATCTCTTTCTCCTTTGCATTGAGATCTCTAGGGTTTACCTTCAATGAAATGATTGTGAAATGTGTTTTCTCTATGTCCTAAACCATAAGAAGCAAATACATTTTCCATTGTTTTAGAAAAATGTAACCCTTTACATTTTTTTAGTTGTTTGGGCCCTCCTAATTAAATTAGACTTAATATTGCCTTAATTTAGTGTTTTTAAATATACCTATTTACATTTACACACTTATTTGGGCCCTCTTAATTAACTGAGATTAATTATGCCTTAATTGGCACTTTAATTAATTTACAAGCCTATTTAATTACATTTTCGAAGGGAAAATGCGACATTAATTAATTCCTAAACATAACACTTTACATTGAGCAATGTGTGTTCTAGGTTTATGGATTTGGGACCCATTCACCCATGGGAAAAGGGGTCCTCCCTAAAAATTAGGACCTAAATTTAAATTATGTTTTTGGTGATATTTTAACATTTTTAAATCTATAATTTAATGTTAGCTTGTGATATTTGAATTTTGAGAAATTAAGGATACATACCTATAAATACAAGGTTATTTTACTATGTTTCACATAAAATTTCTAGAGAAGCAACCTAGCATTTTGATCAAATAATTTCTATAGAAAAGTTGATAATCAAGAGCATTCAAGAGTAGATATATCAGAGATTTATTGCAGCAATAAAGATCTATCCATCATGCCAACATCTTCTTGCATCATGCATGTTTTTGGAGCTAACATTGTGATGTAGGTTTCATGATCAAGTCAAGCACTCAAAGTATCATTTCAAGCAAGATTCAAGTGTTAATATCCACATCCAATTCAACCATCTCATGCAAGTTACAAGTCTCCTAAGATTTGCATTTTCAAGGTTTCATTCAAGTTTTTTTTGAGTGGTAACATAACTTTTCCATTCTTCATTACCTCTTTCATATAATTCAAGGTTTGATTACCAAAATAGGGTTTGACCAAGTAAAACCCCTATTCACCCAAAATAAACATTTTTCTCTCTTATATGTGTGATTGTAAATTTAGGTTGAAGAAGACTTGGAGATGTCTTGGAGTGCAAGATTTACAAAGTTTTCAAACTTGTCAAAATTATTGTCAGCTCATGAAACATAAGATCCCAAAGTTACTTCCGACATTCTAAATGTGAAACCTGGGAAAATGAGAAGATTCAAATTTGCATCAAAGGCTCCTAAAAGTTACAGAAATACCTTGCACTTGGACCCAATCTCCCATGGGTGAATGAGTCTCAGATCAACTTTTGAAAAGCACTTTTGATGACTGGTACAAATTCCTTTTCCCTTCTCAAATCTCCAATATTGTTTTGGTTCTATAAATATTGAGCTTAATATTGTTGTTTCAAGTGTTATATTGCATTTTGGTGTTGATTTTCTATGTTTAGTTTTTCTCCCCAAAGTTTTTTTGAACCTTGACCCCCATCCTTTAGTCATAAGGAAATATGAAGATTCTCACTTTGACTTGATTCACCTTAGGGTTGATAATAAATTCATTGTGTGGATCTCATTTCCTAATTAAATAAAGGAAGAAAGGTCTATCTATTATCATTTTGGTGATCCCCCCTTTCATAAATCACACTTATTTTCCTTTGTCTCACAACATTCAAGATCAAAGGGAGTATATCAAAGGACAACTAAAACAATTATGAGGTGATGAGCCTAAGGTTAGCCTCACTAATTGGGCTCCTAGTAGAAGAAAATTGTGTTGTATAGAAGATTAATGCACCATCCTCCTTGGGAGAAGCAAAAGATATTTATGTGTAGCTAGTAGGTCAAGCTCAAATCCCGACCTCTGCAAAGAAACAATAGGATGACAATATGACTTCGTTGAAGTCAATTTATAAAATCATTCTTATATCAGATTAGAGTTGAGTAAGTCTTGATGCAAGAAACATTTTTTTAATGTTGTGTAAGGGTAAGTGCACCAAGTTGTGACAAAAAAATGGCTCTTAAGTTGCCACATTTTTTTGAAATCAGAAAAGTCTAATGTTCACAAGAAAATGAAGATAGTTACACTCAAAATTTGAAGATGCAACAAGAAGAGTTGTAGTGCTCTGAATATACTTTCTAAACTAATATTTTTTTGATAATGGTGAAGATTAAGGGTTTGAAAAAGGGGAGCACACTAAGTGGTCCTTTTGATAAATTTTTTTAGCATAACGTTTGTTGTGCTCCCCCTAAAATGTTAACTTTTTTAGAATTTCAAAAATCCCTTTGGTGAGAAATTAGCTAACACCATGTAGTTTATGTCAAGTTTTTTGGCTAATTTTTAATGAATTTATAATATTTTACTAATTTTGAAGTGGATACATCCTGAAAAGCATAAATTTGGCAGTGCTCCCCCCTATTTTTTTGAAAAGTAATCAAAAATCATTTTTTTCAATATGTGTAGAATAGAGTCTAGTTTATAAAACTTTAGTTTGTTTCAAAATTCTATGAATGAGTAAAAATATATAACCAAAATAACACATGTTAGTTTTTGACAAAAATGGAGGCACTAAAAAAAGAAATTAAAGATGAAAACCTATTATAATTATAATGTAAAAAAAATTATATGGTTAGATATGTTGAACACAGTTGTGAGGATTTACAAGTTAAGAGAAGATGGTCTACATATTCATCTTGTTGGTTGCACAACACATAGTTGAAGGGGGCAGGTATTCTTGGCTTGACCAATCTATCATAGGTAAGGATCTGCTTATTCAATGCTAACCAAGAAAATAGTCCTTCTTTTGGAAGAATTGCAAAGTTCCAACATAATTTATGTGGCTAGTTTACTGATTCAACATTGCCTTGTTGGATAATTTATGAGTAGCAAAGGCTAGCCTTATAGTTTTCAAACTTGGAAGGGGCCCAAATGATCCTGTCAAAGTCCTTGGAAAGAAAAAAATGTCTTTGGTAGAGAATTTTTGATAGTTGATCCTTTTACACCTTTAACAATTGGATAATTATGTTTGCTAGAAAATTGCAACCAACAAGGTTTTCTCCATTTTGTGTTTGAAAGAAGGTTCTCTTCCATCTTAAGGTAGTATTTTACTTTTACACCCAAGTGGTGCTTCAATTATATTCTCACTTCTTCTAATCCTTCAATTTTGGATACTGGTGGGAAGCCATTCTAGGAGTCTTCCCAAAATAGTGTTTTTTCACCATTACATATAAACCAAGTTAAATATGGCATGATAACTTCTCGACAGGTTATCATAAAGTTCCAAATTTTAGAGCTCTTCAAGGGATTTGTTATTGTAAAGATACATCCAGGCATTACAGAGTCCATGTATTTTCTTTGCATTATTCTGGACCATTTGTAAGTAGGTTTTGTAAAAATATTCCATTCTAGTTTAGCCCCTAAGGCCAGATTCCTTGCCTCTAGGTTATGTAAGCCAACACCTCCATATTTTTTTCTTCACAAAGTTTATTACATGAAACTAGTGGTATCTTACTCTTTTTCTTGTTATCAAGATTATCCTACTAGAGAAACTTTTTCACGTTGTTAGATAAGGGAGATTCGCTACTCACATGTCTCTTCATTCTCAAGATAATCCTAGGGAGCGAACCACCCTTAACCACCTCAAATATTGTTGAATGAATAAATTGAAAAGAAAACCATATATAGACCAATTATTCTAGAAGATTTCTTTAGAATGAAAGAGAGTAGGGTTTCAAGATCTCTGCCTTAGAAGGAATAGCTCTCAGCCAAAGGAATACAATACAATATTAAGGTGTGAGTGTGGTGAGCTGGATTTTGAAGGACGTGTTAGCATCCAAGGATAATAGAGAACTCAAACCTTGAATAGAATAACTAGAAACCTACTATCTTACATAGATCTGAGGTCTGTTTAACAAAATAACTAAACAAAAAGCAGAAAATGAGACAAAGTACAAAGGGGAGCTAAGAGAGAACTTACAAATGGCCAAATGTTTGAAACCTTGCTCCAAGCTCCACTTCAAAAATCTTCACACAAGATGAATGAGGAAAAATGTTGGGGATATTTTGGGGCTTTCCAAAACCAAACCCCCATTTTGGTGTTCCTACCTCCATAGACAACAAGATAGATATAGAGAGTAAACAAAGTAAAAAAATAGGAAGCGGTGAAAATAATCCTCGCTTGGGGAGGAGAACCTGCACCACCAAATAGAAACTGAACAAAGTGATCTAATCTATTCACAAATAGATAAGAGAAAGAGAGTGTTACCAATAGTCCTCGACCCCCTCTTGAACACACAAACACACCATTGAATGCTTGCTAGAGAGCTTTGGCTATTGGAGGGACCTCATTCTAGTAGACCTTCACTTGTAGAAGTGATGTTGTAAGAAAGACTGGAGAAGAATGAGAAGGAATCCCCCAAAATGAGAGAAAAAGGGGAGTTTTGTTGCATGCAAGGGTGGGAGGAGCCATTACACTTGGGAATATGACTACAACAACATGTGTTACGAGTCAAGATTCTAAGATTCCTCATTTCAAAGTCAGGAAACTTCTAGGATGCTAGTGTGTCACACGGTCTGTGCACCACATAGGTATCCAACACATTCAGTTTTGGGAAATGAGGTGATGGATTTTTGTGGCTTCATCATTGGACCTTGCAGAATAAAAATCCTAAAATTCTGAACCATAAGGATCTTATCATAAATGTGCTTAGGTGTAATAAATGCTTGGCAAAGTGTTGAAATGTGAAATTTCTCCTAAGTTGCAAGTTTACAACATTACATTTTCCCCCCAATTTAGTGTGCTCAATTTTGGGAAATCAACCACACTAAAGTAGAAAAGAGAAAAATCCAACACAAAAAATAATATTTTTATCAATTTATGTGCCAAAAAGGATACTATAGAGGGTGTAGAGGTCAAGCAGGAAGCTACTAAAGATGCACTGAATGATTAAACTCAGAAAAAATTATAGCATTTATCATGAAAAAAATGCACAAAATTTGATTATGCAAAACTTCAAATTTTAAGTTAGCTTTGAAATCAAAAGAAACTACCAGGGTGAGAAGAATGATCAAGAAAAATATCAGTGGTTCAGAAGAAAAAATTGATAAAGAAGTGACTATATGACCCTCCTAGTTTTGCCCCCAGTCAAGTGTGGGAAAATGAGAGAAATGGAGGGACCATGACCGCTAGGAAAAATGGGCCCCATGGGGCCTAGATATACCCAGGTGGGCCCTTAGAAGGGTCATTTTCACTATTCACTGTGCAAGTTTTGTTGACTTTTGTGAGAGAAAATTCAGAAAAATGCCACACAAATGAGATTCTTTAGACCCTAGGCTAGACCAAATATGAGAGGATGTGTGTGAGGGCATCGAGGTTGGTCAAGTGATTCCTTAAACCACATTGTAGTGCACTTTTTAAATATTTTTATTAGATTTTTAAAGAAATCGAAGTGTAGGCATCCATATTGTGCACCTCTGTCCTTCTTGCATGCTGACATCCCTCCAACATGCTGAAATCCACTAGACGTTCTAGCATCCACCAAGCATGCTAGCGTCCCACCAACTCTAATGGAGTGTTGTAGACACATTCACGATGGGTAGACATTAGTGCAACACACCTACATCTTAGAGGCTCCACTTAGTAAATTTTGATAAAAAAATTTGTGTATCAGGTGTTCTAATTTAGATTCTTTTCTTTTTTGTGGGGTTATCTAAAGATGAGGGAGCATCTCAATGGGCTGGTGCTTCACCTTGTTCAAGATTAGTACTAGTGCTTATTAGATGTGAAGGAGATTCTTCTATGGCGGGTGGGTCTCTGACATATTTATCGGATGCCAGAGATGCTCTACCATTACCAGATGTTGATGGCATTGATGGAGTGGTGGGGCTATACCACCTTAAATTTTTGCCTCTTGATGGGTGAGATGACCGTCACGCTAGAGGATGTCTATCCCATCCTCAACCTTCCCATCCACATGTGGAGAGTGGTTATTGATGATACACACTCCACTCAAGAGAAGCGTGAGGGGGTCGAGTATTTCTCAGTCTGTAATGATGGTAGTGATGAGACCAGTCACATCTACATGCACTGGTTCGAGTTGGAAGTGTTGTAGTGTCACTATTATGACGAGTTTTTGTGATCACTATGGCCACTTGGTTCATGATAGATATGCAAGGATATCACCTACATGGGGGCCTCATGCCTACTATTTGAGAGATGGAGGAGTGCACCACAGTATTTTCATGAGGGCGTAACATGCTCACACACCTCTACCATAAGCTAGGTAGGTATGTGCACTATGATTTTTAGAGCCTAACAACATGCACCTTTCTATAGGCATGGGCCTTTTATCACATTACATGTACACAACCAAAGGGATATCCATAGGTACGAGATTACACCATGTCCATGGATCATTAGTATGAGCTTATTTGATAGTGTACACATGTAGACCTGTAGTTTTGGTGGCCATAGTTTGATACCCTGTAGCACAACCAGGTCACATGGTGGCCCCACTAATTTTTTCGATGGGTAGATTATGTCAAGTTCCTTATGAACCTACAACACAATCATTTTCCCCTAGGTTGCACAAATTTTGTGATTATGCCATACTATTAGACTAGCATGTGGCAACATGGCTGCATTCCAGCCATCCCCCATGGTCCCATCTTATGCACGAGCTATGAGGAGTGCCACATGACCGAGTGATCATCGGAGGCCCACCATTGGTGATGTTTTCATTTCTAACGATGATGCCAATGACCGGGACATACCGAAGATACAATTGGTCAATAATATAGGAGTGGTGATAGGTTACTAGGCCTGGTGGGAGGAACATGTCCCTGTTCCTATTTTCTAGCGAATGCCCCTAGAGGGATCTTTCCCTACAAGGAGAGGAACCATCAAGGTTGAGGTGGAGGTAAGAAAACCGAGGTGGGTATCAAAAATAACATGAGGGTGAGGAGGAGGTTGAGGCAGTAGAGGGGTGGTCCCACAATACTGGTTTACAATTTTTGGGCAAACTAGAGACTAAACTGATTTTTTTTAACTAAATATTCACTTTCGGACTCCTATAACAGCTAAACCATGAGGAATTTGAAGATGATGCAAACTAGTGATTTGTGAAGTTTTGTCTATAGATTCTAAATATATTTTTTTCAAAATATTTGGAATCAGATTGCAGTTTTTTTCATCTCCTTCAAAAACTAGTTTTTTATCAATAAACAACATTTTAAATGAGTGATGCTCACCGTTTACAACATAACTTTTTTGTATGAAGGAAAAAATTCTTTTTTTTTTCAAATTTAGATTTTTAACTACAATATCTAGCCAGTTCATTTGGTTTCATATTTTTTTATTAAATAATTTTTCCTTAATCAAGCTTCGAAGTCAAACCAATTACAATTTAGACATAGGCGAACTGTATACAACATAAAAAAATTTGTATCTATCAAAACTCAATTTTTGTTTAATGGATCAAGGAAATCAATACCTAGCCTGAACATGTTTTTCAAAATTTTATTTTGATAATCTGCTATTTTTCCAAATGTGCAGAATAAAGAGCTTGATTTTTGGTGAAAAACCTAACTTCACAAGAAATAAAATATAAATATAATGATCAAATTTAATTTAATTAAAATTATACTTTTCTGGAAGCTTATAATAAGGACTACATACTTACAAAAAATAAATTTTAAATGAACTCATTTGATCCCCCAAAAGGTAAATCTAAAGTGGTTTTTTATTAGCATTTGATAGGTTTAAAGGAGACTTCATTATAGGTATGGTTTAAAACTAGTGGGGTTCTATCCAAGGTGGCTTGGTCTAAGGTGGTTTGATCAAATCCTCTTCAATTGGAATCCTTTAAATGGAAGTTTTCAGGGCTTAAATCATGTTATATTTTCTAAAAATATGTGATTTCAACAAAAATTAGGATCTCCCAGAAAGTGTAAACCAGTATTGTGGTAGCACACAGAGGCAAGGTCAAGGTGGCAATAAAGAATGTCTTCTCCTCCTCTTGCAGTCCTAGTCTTGTCTATGACACCAGATCTAGTCATCAACCCTGTGGTGGTTCTAGCAACACCAAGATTAGAACCATAGGTAGGTGGTGCAATTCCTAGCATTTGCCCACTTTCTGACCCACACTAGCAACTAGGGGACCCAAGTTTAGCATTTAGATGATGTCATTTATTTTTAGTACTTTCACTTTTCATCTCATGTATATATTTTTTGCTTTGGTTTTATGAATATACATCATGTGATGATGATACATCTCTTCTATTTGTGGTTGCACTAGATACACAGGGACGGACTAGGATTTTTGCTTAATGCATATCAGAAGCAACCACTTTTGTGCCAGTCTAGGGCCCCATCCTCGATGCCTACTAGCCAATCTCAATCAGGTGACATGCGCCACTCTTTGAGATGGTTGTGCACTTGAGGAAAGTGTTGGATAAGACAACTAAGAGGGGGGTGAATCAGTTTTCACAAATTATAACCTTCAATTCAATTACCGAAACTAATACATAAACTGCTTAAATGATTAATCATCAAATGCTAATGCATAAACACAATAACATATTTACATGGAAAACCAAATGATGGAAAAAACATGGTGAGGATTAACTCACACTATAGAGAATATCAAAACTGGTTACGAAAAGGCTTACTACCTAAGATAAGGCTCACTGCCTACAATAAGGACTGACTGTCCAACAGGGCTGCAACTCGAAGGGATCACTGCCATAGAGATACAAAAAATGGGTAACCACCAAGATAAAATGATATTATCTCATTGCCAAAATATTGAACTGATAGGATACACCTTCAATGTGCAGGGTGCAGTTCAACTAAAGCTCAGAATAAGAAGTACTGCCTCATAGAGCAGTCGCTCAACAAAACTGTATTGATCACAACTGACAAATCATTAGGCTCTAATATTCTCCTCTACTCTCATTCACTTCTCCTTCTCACTCTCATACACACATCCCACACCTTTCTCTCTTTTATCTTTCATCTTATATATATACAAGTATATCTTATCCATCAATTAGGTCAACCTAATTAGATGAACATAAAATAATCAAAACCTTCATCATCAACACTATAAGATTTAAATTTTTTATCCAAATAGTGCATTATACCAAGTTGAATATCATCAATAACACATAACTATTCCACATAAAATATTACACACATTGAGTCAAACAAGATCTTCGAATATTCAAATAATAGCTTGTCTTCATGGTAGAGATCAAACCTAAAAACCAACACACTGAACCACCTATAATTGTCATCTTCAATAAGAAATAACTTTCAATAAAAAACTCATGCATTCAGTACTGTGCTAACATCAATGACAACCTATTGAAATTAATGATAACCATTTGATGCAAGCTTCAACTTCCAACAATCTCCCCCTTTTTCATTGATGGAAACACAAGATATGAAAAGACAACAACAACAACCTTTGTAATTATTTTGATGATATGAAATGATTTTCATTCTTCTTCATATGCTTTCTCTTCTCCTTTGACATCAATGAAAAAAAAAGATCTATCTCCCCCTTCATTTTTTTTTACAAAAACAATCTTCAAAAAGGGTATAAAAAATGGTTCTTTACCTCAATCCTTCTCCCTTAAAATATCTCCTTGTATTTTTCTTTCAATTTTGAAAGATATTTCTTCTAGGAATCCACTACCAACTTGATGTTTAAACAAATACTATTGTTCTTTTCTATTGAATCAATTGTTTCTAGAAGAGTATCTAGAATAGCAATATTCTATGCATTATTCTCAACTTCCACCAGGAGACCAGAAAGCTATTCCAATATCAACTCAATTATTTCTTTAACTTTCCAAAAGGTCTTCACAATACCATCCCTCTATACCATAATGGTCCTGCAAGTTTAGATTGTAAGGAATTGATCCTTTTCTTTTTCACTCTATCCTTTTCATTAAGGATATCATATGATTTTCCAATAGAATTTAGTTCAAGCTCAATAGCATCGATTTTTACTCTGTATTTTCCAATAGTAGGAGGCCACCAAAGACAATACCTATACACACTGTTTACACTATTAATGCATGTTTTCAATTCATGTATGCTCTTAGTCAATTTCTTATGTGCATTTTGGCATCTTCCTTCCATGGCTAATTGAATTTTGTCTTTTTATATTGTTTCATTAGGTGAATGTGCCTTTTGTATTTCTTAAATCTATTCAATCAATACGTCTGGTCAAAAAAATTGTCACATCACTTAGGTCAATGTCATTATGAATTATGTAAGTAGCCAAGGCATCTATAATCTCATCCTATTCATATGATGGTCATAACAACCATTCATCTCCAATCTTCTTAGTCCATCATATTGCTCAAGAATCTTCAACACCTTTTCCTTAATAAATTATTCTTCATCATAAGTTGATGCCAAATCAATTGCTTATGTAATCTTTTTTTCTTTTTCTTCTTCCTTTTCCTCTGACCTCAACTTCTTGGAGAACTTGAGATAATTATACTTTCTTTCCTCTTTCTAGAGGAGGATCCTACTTTAGAAATCCCAATCGGATTGGAAATCATGCCTGAACTCCATTAATTTATCTTGTTTTCAAAGTATTCTTTACAAACCTTTTCTTTTTCTTCTCGATATTTTAGATATCGGTAGACCCGCTTCCCAACTAGTATAATTGGCTTCCACACAACATTCTCTTATTGTCAGGTCAATTATAGTATGAATTAGAAGTTCCCTTTGATCTCCTATTACCCTAATTAGGGATTCAACCTCATTCTTTACTGACTTCTTGACTGGAATGGGTCCATTATTGCATAATCTTGTTATCATTGTAATTGCTTCCTTTGTGATCTCACAGGGTTTGTCGAAGATCATCTGCTCACCTTGAATTCCAATTTCTGCAATTCATTGTTGCGTGGATTAAATACCACCATTTCCTTCAAATCCATTATTTCAGCCTTGTTCTCCATAATTTCGCTTGCCAATAACCCTAACTATTTATTTCTCGGTTGCTCTTTATTTGTTAGCTTGTTCAATTCATAAGGAAAATTGCTACTCAATCTTCCTTATTTAACTTGTCACTTTTATGGTTTCATCATAAAAGGTAATTTATTGCTTGTGACATCATCATTTAAACTTCATTCTATCTATACCTCCTTCTGCCAGTGTTGACAAAAAAAATTAACTTTTAAATTGACAACTATCTTTGAGAAACATTGTGACCCAAGAGGGGCTCTACAAATTTCCTAATTTGCATCTTTTTTTCTAGAACTTTCTTCAACACCTTCAAAAAAGATATTTTCATCACATATCCATGTGCCTTCACATGACACCTCATATATCAGGGGTTTTCTATATTTTTCTGTTAATGCTCCCCCTAAAACCATTATTGGGTTTAGTCTTTAGAAGAGGCATCTGCACTAGATGTAGATATAGGGCCATTTGATTCATCCTTGTTCTCAGGTTCTTCCTTCTTTCTCTATTTTTTTCCATTTCTCTCCTTAATTATTTTGGATCTACCTTGTTCATAGGATTTTTATTTTGTTCTAGATTCGATTTCTCCCCAACTTTGCTTTTGCAAAATTTTGAGATATGTCCTAGTTTATTGCAAGTGTAGTGCATGCCATATCCAAGATTAAAAGAGTCCACACTCATCCTTGACCTACACTGATTAGCCTTGTTTTCAAAGATATTGCATAGATAACAGTGGCTTTGAAAGGATTGAATTCTTCTATTTGTATAAAATCTTCTTATCATCATATGGTTTCTACATATGGTAGATCTATGCTCAAAATTGTTGCAACTATAACATTTTCCAACAAGGAATCCAACATTCTAACTCATTCTATTTTGTTTCATCCTATTTCTACAATTTGTTTCTTTATGTCTAAATTTATTGCATGAGAAACAAAAGCCATTAAAATATGGGTACCGTTGACCATTAGGTTGCTGGATGGGTATCCTTCCAGTATTGATCCTTTGATTCATTCCTTGATAATTACTACCTTGAAATTTCCTTTGATTGTCCACTTTGTTGAAAACTGGATTAGTCTTTGAAGTTTGTCCTTCTTCAAGTCCTAAACCAACTTTATCCTTTGCAAGTTTCTAAGATGAAATCAATTCATCAAGCATTGTGGAGCTTGTCTTGAACCTTTCTTCACGAGATTTCACTTTTTCTAGATTATCTTTAAGGGTTACTACTTCCCGGTCAATCTTATCACATTTTTCCATCTTTTGATTGATAATTATTTTTAGGCATCCTTCTTCTACCTTGCTTTGTTCAACTTCCAATTTCAAATTCTCTTCCACTCCTTTTCTTTCTTCAAGTTTCATCCTTTGATTTTCAATAGTCTCCTTTGCTTCCTTGAGTTCTTGGTAAAATTCTTTATGTTTCAACTTGAACTTCCAGATCTGATTTCTTAGTTTTTGAATGCATTCACCCACTTTCTTGACATTTTCTTTCAAATCTTCATTTTTAGACTTTGACGTCTTTGTTATTAATTCTACATCTAAGTCAAATCCATTCATCATTTAGATCAACCTACCAAGATCTCCTTCAACCTATTAAAGTTATTCCAAAGGACCGAGTTCTGATACCAATTGTTGGATAGGACAACTGAGAGGAGGGGGATGAATTAGTTGTCATAGATTATAACCTTCAATTCAATTACTAGAACTAATACATTAATTGCTTAAATGATTAATCATAAAATGGTAATGCAGAAACATAATAACACTAGATTTACATGGAAAACCCAATGAGGGAAAAACATGGCAAAGATTAACTCACACTATAGGGTATGTGTAGGATCATCATGGAAAAAACAGGCCCTTAAGTGGCAATAAAAAGGTAAAAAACCAAAGTTAGACAACTTGACATAAAAATTTGAATAAGTTATCTATATTATTTCAAAAAAATGTAAAAATAGAATCTGTAGCGAATTGAATGTAGTTTCTAAACTACTAGACCTTTATTTAAAAAAAAAAAATCCATTTGGTGAAAATTTGAAATTTCAATGCAGTAGTATTTAAATTTTAGGGTAAAAATAAGAAGTAGGTGTCTGTCTGACCACTCTAACCACAATAAAAGTATAATATTTTTTTATAAGATTTTAGATATACGTAGAGGACTCATGTCCCAATGTGATGCATATTTTTTTATAATTTTTTTCCAAGTAAATAATTAATTATGAATTTTTTATTACAACTTTAAAAAAATATAAAATCTCGTCTATCTAACCACCTTAACTTGGTCAAAAATTCATGAAGTTCAATTTTTTATTTTTTAATCCTATAGTATGCAAACAATAGAATGTGACACATGTTTCGGATTCAAAAAATGTGATACCATTTGAAAGTTATAGATGTTTTTCAATCAACCTATCAATCAAGACTTTATTCATAATTCTAATAAAAAATGAATAATAATTATTTATTAAATTCAAAGTAAAGCATAATTTATATTGGTGGAAAGATTAGAATCTCCTCTAAAAACCCTTTTCGTTTCATCAATTTTGGGTTAAAAAAAGGTTGTCAGCCACATGGACCATCATATGGCTTACATATCACCACTTTTTGGCCCATCATGATCCTGCACATACCCTATAGAGATTATCAAATTTGATTACAAAAAGGCTCACTACCTGAGATAAGGCTCACTTCTTGAAATAAGGCTCACTTCTTGAAATAAGGCTCACTGTTTGAGATAAGGCTCACTGCCTACAGTAACGAATCATTGTCCAATAGGGCTACAACCTAGAGGGCTCATTGCCACAAAGATACAAAAAATGGCTAATCGCCAAGATACAATGATAGTGGTTCACTGCCAAAATATTGAACTGATAAGATACACCTTCAATGTGTAGGGTTCAATTCCATTAGAGCTCAAAATAAGCACTACCTCACACAATAGTTTCTCAAGAAAATTGTATTGATCACAATTGATAAAGAATTTAGGCTCTAGTCTTCTCTGCTCTCATTCACTTCTCCTTCTCACTCTCATACACACATCCCACACCTTTCTCTCTTCTATATTTCATCTTATAAATATATACAAGTATATATTATCCATAAATTAGGTTAGCCTAATTAGATGAACACAAAATAATCAAAAATTTCATCATCGACACCATATAAGATTTCAAAATTTTATCCACATAGTGCATTACACCAAGTCGACTATCATTCATAACACATAACTAGTCCACATAAAATATTGCACATGTTGAGTTGGACAAGATCTTCAAATATCCGAATCATATCTTGTCTTCACAGTAGAGACCAGACCTAAAACCAACACACTGAACCACCTATAACGATCATCTTTGATAGGAAATAACTTTTGGTAAACAACTCATGCATTCAGTACTGTGTTGACACTAATGACAACCATTTGATGCAATCTTCAACTTCCAATAGACGGGGTATGATGAGGCATAGGTGGAGGTCATGTAAAGACTAGTGGATACCACTATCACCTTTGGATAGAGATATTAGGTGTCAATAGAGCTATGGATTTCCCTAGCCGAGAAAGATATGGCTCTGATGAGAGTAGTGGGTGTCGAGTAGGCATTTGACACTCTTTAGAGCCAACTTGGTGACCTTGTAGGGTAGCTAGTAGGGGATTAGTAGCTTCAAGACATGCTTTGAGTGGCAGATATTTGTATAGCCTCCCTTGAGGGAGATATTTGAGGATTCCATGTGAAACTTTCTTTTTCATGGTCACAGAGGGCTCTCTCTCTCCATTAATCAGACTCAACATCAACAACCTCCAAACCTAGAAGGCTTAGGGAGCCACATACCTAGAGCCTAGAGACCGTATTTTTTATATCATTTTTGTAGCCATGACACATATTTTGTAGATCATTTTTGATGTATAGACATTGACACATATATACAACAACCACTTATTTTTTGATGATAGTGGCATGATACATGTACATGACATTGATATGTATAGAGATGTTGATTTTGATATCATGGTTTTCTTTATTTTATGTGTATGCTTCTTTGCTTTCATGTATAGTTATGTGATGGATATTGTATACATGGATGTGTGTTAAGTTAGATGCTATCATGAGATAATAAACACACATGGGTGTATGTTAATTAAATACAATGATGATTTAATTAGGTAACCAAAATATATAATGTAATGCATGGATACATAGCATAGTAAAAACATTCTTGTGTATGTCTCTCTCTCATACACACATGGTTACATCATAACAAAAAAAAAATCATCATGTGTTAATGAAGGAATGTTAAAACATGCAACACAAAAACCCCAATGAGTGAACATTACACATGTGACACATAGACACTACAGATAGTATCAATGAAGATGCATTGCATTAATAGGTACTTTTAGAGGTGTCCCATCCATAGATGATAATCCATATGCACTAGAATAATACACATCGATGAAAATGTAAGGGCCTAACCAATTAGGACTGAACTTCCCCTTTTGATTAGGTGGCTCATTTAAATCTCTTTGATTCTTGTAGAGAACTAGGTCACCTACCTTAAAAGTTCTAGGAAGAACACCTCGATTGTATTATTTATAAAAGGATCGTTGATAAGATTTAAGATGGTCGAGGGCCTTTAATTAAAAATCATCAAGCATATCAAGCTGATGCAAACAATTGGATCAATAATTCTCATCATCAATCAACCCTTTAAGGGAAACCCACAAAGATGAAATTTCTAACTCCAAAGGCATGATAGCTTTGGCACTGTACATGAGGTTGTAAGGAATTGTTCTAGTTGTTGTATGAACACTCATACAATAGGCCCACAAATCATATCTCAATTGAATGTACCAATCCTTACCATGTTTATTCACTATGTTATGAAGAATGAGCTCAAGAGTTTGATTAGATGATTCTACTTGGACATTGGATTGAGGATAATATGGTGTAGAAAATCTATGCTGGATATGAAATTTCTCCATAAATTTCTCCACTTCCTTATTCTTAAATGGGGTACCATTATTAGAAACTAAGATGGAAGGCAATGCGAAGTGAACAATGATGTTATTCAGAAGAAATCTATGGATAGATTAAGTGATCATGGATCAAAGAAGGATAGCTTCAATCCACTTTGTGAAGTAATCGGTAACAGTGATGATAAAGACATGTCCTTTAGAAGAAGGAGGCGATATTTTTCCAATAATATCCAACCCCCATTTTGTGAACGAACAAGGAGAGGTATGATTTTGTAACTCTTGAGTGGAAGCATGAATAAGATGACTATGGTGTTGATATTATGGACACATCTAAACAAAATTGAAGGAATCTTGCTTCACTATTTGCCAAAACTTGTATCCCATATGAATCAATTTTCACACCAAGGATTTACCACCAAAATGTCCATCTCAAAAACCCGAATGAGCTTCCTTAAGGGCAAGGGGCACTTCCACTTTAGTGAGACATCAAAGAAGTAATCCATTATAATATTTTTGATAAATAACATCTAAAAAAACAACATAATAGAGTGACAACTTTCGTATACGAGTGTGATTGTTCTTCGTCACATCATCAGAAAATTTTCCGGTCTTTAAATAGTTGTAGATATTAGAATACCATTCTCCCAAGTCTATGTGAGAACACACAAGAGCATCAAATTTAGGTTGGTAAAAAATAATGGGATACCAAAGGATGTGAGATACAAAGTAGTATTATTTTGTATCCTTATCCGAAGGTACCATGGAGATAGTGCTTGCCATAACATCCACATGTTAGTTTTCTTTCCTAGGGACACTATCTATTGTGAAAGAAGATAATTTATCAGGGACAAAGTGAGGTCTCAGTACTAAGATAACTTACTTTTATTAGCTTGATAGGCTCTTATAATTTGATTCAAAATAATCTTAGAGTCACCATGTATATGGAGATGTTTTATGTTTAACCAATCATGACATGAAATATGACAATGAGGGCTTCATACTCAACAATTTTGTTGGTGCAAGTGAATTCTAATAAAAAAAGAGAGAGGGATTGGCTTACCTTTAGGTGATATTAGAACTACACCTTCCCTAGATCCAATTTGACATATCGACCCATCAAAATAAATCTTCTACACAAGGTCCTGATTAATTGTGAAAATATACTCATTAGGGAAGAAGTATAAACCTGGGAAGGAGTAAGATGATGGAGCGTTTTCCAGTTGATCAAAAACATCTTGACCTTTTATCAATTTTTGAGTTACAAAATTTATGTAAAACTTAGAAAGAAACATTACCCACTTCGCTAACCTTTCAACAAGGTGAACACTAGAAAAAAATGCTTTAGAAGATCATTTTTCACAATAACATGTGTTTCAACATGAAGAAGATAATTTCTTAACTTTTGTTTTGTAAAAATGAGAGCAAGAAATTGTTTCTCCATAAAAGAATAGAGAGTTTCATAATCAACTAGGACATGAATAATGTAGTATACCACTCTTTCTCATTTAGCATCATCATACTAAGTGAGAAAATCTGCCAAAGCATATGGTGATGTGGCAAGGTAAAGAAAAAAGGGTCTATCTTTCATAGCCAACATTAATATGGGAGGATTGGCCAAATAAGTTTTTATAAAAGTAAAATATTTCTAGCACTCCTCATCCCATATAAATTGAATATGTTTTATTAAATAAACAAGTGAAAGGAAGGGTGTGATCAACCAATTGAGATATAGATCTACAAATTTCTCGAATCTTCCCTTGTAAACTCTACAACTCACCTAGGTGGAGGCATGCTAAAAATTGTGTCAATATTATTTGTGTCAACTTAAATTCCATGATGAGAAACTATGAATCCCAAAATCTTTCTCACATTCACATTGAAGAAACACTTAAGAGGATTAAGCCTCATCTTATAGAGTCGAAGCCTTTCAATAATAAGATAAATATTTCCTACATGATCTTGATGGGTTATAGATTTCACCAAGATATCATCAACGTAGTCTACTAGGATTCAATGAAAAAAATCATGAAATAATAGTCAATTCCTACTGGTAAGTCGCTCCTGCATTCTTTAACGTAAACGACATGACCACATAACAAAATGTACCCCAAGGGGTAGTGAAGGATGTTTGATACTAATCTTCTAGGTTAATACAAATCTATTTATAGCCAAAGAATTTATCCATGAAGAATAACAAGGCATGGCCTATAGTCGAGTCTACAATCATATCAATATTAGGCAAAAAAAATCATCTTTAAGAGAAGCCTTATTGAGATCACGAAAGTCAATACATATACGGATACAACCATCAAGTTTACTAATAGAAAAAATATTTGAAATCCAAGGCGAGTAGTCAATTGGATGGATAAAGCTTGCTTTTAATAGCTTCTCTATCTCATTCTTAATCAACAACGTGACATTGGGATTGATCTTTCATATTTTTTGATTAATAAGCTTTGCATCGAGAAATAAGACAATATTGTGAACCACTATAGACTCATCAATACTAGGAATGTCCTCATATGACAAAGAAAAGATATCTGGGTGAGAATGTAAGAGGTTGGAGTGCTCCTTAGCTTCCTTGGAAGAAAGACACTTCTCAATCTTAATCACCTCTTTAGAAGATTTAGGATCCATGAAAACTTTAGCAGTATCCCCCTTGAGGAGGGGACTATGGTCTTCAAGATGAGGTATCGTAACACCATCATCTTTATTCGATAGAGGGGCCTCTTCATCCATATTCAAAATAGATATGCCTTGAATTATGCTTGTTTACTAAGTGTATGAGTGTGAATTTGAACCCCTAACGTAAATTCACCTTTCACCCCTTTACACTTTAGAAAACCAAAAGTGGAGGTTTAATTCCACTTAAGCCTGCTACTTGCATTCCACTTGGTGCCCTATTTGTGTGGCGGTGGGGGTGTTTCTGTCAGGGATGCCCACATGGCACATAGATGTCAACATGGCATGCTTATGTCCCTAGTAGATTCCTATGGCTACAATCTACAAAGACCTTACAGTTTTGGTTGGAACTCAAAGTGTAACTCCTCTCTTCATCTAGCCAACCCGAATATGGCCATTTTCATCTTTTCCTTCATATTCTTGACCATTCCATCCATTCTAAAGTTTTGTGAGATCTTAAGTTCATCACTTCACATTTTCTCCACTCTTTCAAACATCCATTCAAGCTTTGTAGTAGCATTCTTCACTCCATTGCAACAATCTACCACTCCATCACTCTGAGAGTGCGAGCATAGGAAAAACACCATGACAATAGAGGCTTGAGTTCCTCTTATTCACTCCTCCACAAGCCTTGATCACTTTGGATGAATATGGTAAGCTCCTCTCATCTCTTCTATCATCTTTGGTTGAGTAAGCACATACTATTTTGTAGTGTTTCTTGCATATGTAGCTTGTATTTCCCTTATTTATCATTATTTCTATCATTGCAAACTTGGTTGTTCGTGGAGGTGGAAACACCAAGACGAGGGTTTGACTGAGGTAGGCCCCTAAACAACCCCAAAAATTTCCTTTTTTCTATGTGCAGGTGGAGAGATCTCAAAGCAAGTTGGGGAGAGGATTATTCTACAAAATTATCTTTATCACCCTTGTGGTAATACACCTCTTTTATCATATCCGTATTTATATTTCACTTCTCTTAGTCTTGTTCTTTACTTCCCAAAATTGCTAAAATAGGTTGTTATTCCTTTTTCGAGATTCTAACCTCGTCTCTCTAGTTTTTTGGCTGTACAGACACTAGTGAACCTGTGAGATGCTAGCACACCACACTCTCATCCTAGAACCACACTTTTGTCCTCAGATAAAGAGCAACTTGAGACATAGAGTTGACTTTGGAAAACAACTCATCTAGTCTCTCTTCAGCTCTCGCGATTGCAGAGTGATTAAAGGACACATAGTCCTCATCATTCTCATCTCCTCTATCCTAACCATCCTTTAAAATGAGGTAAGTTAGGGTACCCTTTCCAATCTTGGCTTTTCGTGACTTGGGTCCTTGCAGTGGTTGGTCCCCCTCTCACATTTTTGGTGAACCTGACGTGAACCATTTTGGTTTCGTTTTGTGATACAAAAAGCTCCTTTACTCATATCCTAGGAGCATTTTAGGTGTGAGTGTTGTGAGGCTCTCACCTTGCAACCCAACCTATGACCTCTAGTAGGCATAGTTGGAAGGTTCCAAGGTATTGCATAATGAAACCTCAATTGGGACACTACCTTATCTAATAAACCTTAGAAGGATTTGTAGAAGTATTTTTTGGTGTGCATGATGGCCTCTTTCCTAAATCAACCTATTCCCTTTGTGTAGACTATGAGTGGTGGTACCAGCATAACCTTCACTTCACAGGATCTATCGATGGGCTTCAATAGATATCCATCTCCTCTTTACATTCCAATGAGGATAAATGGGAATACTGTAGCAAGTCTTCTCATTGATCTGACATCTCAAGTGAATATCATAACTAAGGAGATCATGTTGATTAACTTCCTACATAAGGATGGGTATGACACACCTAAGAGTACCATCCGCACACACAACAAAATTTTCATACCTCCTATAGGGAGTATTGTCCTATTGGTCCTCATTGGACCTAAATATGTAAGTCTTAAATTTGACATCATCTTGGGGTCTGAACTCTTTAGAGTGAATATAGGTATCCCTTGAATAGTAGCTAAGAATGCAATTCCCTTGGTTATACACAAGTGTCTAAAGTTTTTTCATGGAGGTTCGGTACACATTGTCCATGACACCAATTATAGACCACCGATTGCACATGGAAGCTATACCTTAGATTATGTTTGGACCACATCCCTTGGTCCTCTCCTACCTATGAAGGACGTCCTACACTGCATGCATCAAAACTATAAGAAAGGGCGCACTAGGCCAAAGGTGAGATAGTCTCCATCACCTTAATGCTTAATGTTGGTTCGCATAGAGCTTCTTTGAAAGTTGATAGTGATGCCACCAAGGCACAAAGAAGAGAAGAAGAGAAGCTATCACGAGATCCTCCTTCTTCCTCTTCCATTGTCTAGCCTAATGCTTCCTCTCATCTTGTCGTGGTACCATCTACTTTTGTCTCATGTTTTTGAGAGAATCCCATGGTGCTCGCTTCGTGAAAGGCCAAGCATCCTACATTTGAGCTTCTTGTCTTACCCATGGGGTTGAGGCCCGTTTAGTATGGAAGACAAAAAGCCCCTTGTGGAGAGTCATCTCTGTGTCAACCTCCACAACCTCCTATTGTCCCTGTACCTAAAATAGTGAATGAGAAGAGGCCCACAACCGAGGTGTTAGAGTCAACTCCTCTTGTCATTCTTGAACCCGCCCCTCCTCCCATTTAGGAGTCTATCTTTCTGCTAGAAGTAGTTGTGGAAGACACTCCCATGGCTGAATAGAATCCTTCCATCCCTTCGTAGATCTCAACTTCTAGTTCGAAGAGCTGTAGAAACTACCTTGTATGCAATCATAAGAACCAATGAAAGGCTCTCCTAGCCAAGCAAGCCTCCTTATAGAAAAGGAGGAGGAGAAGACGGTACCTCTTGTTGTTTCCTCCTCTTTCCCTCCTTCCATCTTTGAATCTCTTTCAACTCCTGCTATGATTGTGCATGCACCTGGAAGGGTACAAGTGTTCATCACTCCTTTGAAAAAGCTACCTTTGTTGACTTTTGTCCTAGATATATTTCCTTTCCCAAAGCCCGTGGATATGGAGAACACTTTGGTGGTGTCCATTGTGGTTCTTTCCTCTTCTCCCTTGACCCTCCTTGTTTCATTTGTGGGGAGTTCACATCCTTTGATGAAGAAGAAGGTAGAGTGTGGTCCCTCTAGCAATGGAGGACGTAAGAAGAGCCCACCTTCTACAAAAGGTGGTCCCAAGTTGACTTGTTCTGTCCTAGTAATGTAACCTATCCTGACCTCCCATGAGTTTTTCACCACTCTTGAGTCTCTCGATGAGCCCAGCGGTGAACGTCGGGTGCAAACTCCTTCATCCACTGAGGTGAAGCATGACACCCTCATTAAGTGTATGTTTAACTTAGTGGATGAAGTTCTGAACTTGTCAGCGATCTTTGCGATGTTGTTGACCTTGGACCCATAAGAGCTCAGTGATGGAGACCTCACAGGTCCCTCTGCCTTGGCCCTTGTTGTAGGAGGATTGGAAGCTCCTCCCCTTAACATTACATTGCTACAAGATCATCATTCCCCCTACGATGATTTAGAGTGGGAAGTTGATGACCTCTTGGTTGACCAATGTTAGGGGGAGACCCTTTTCTTGATCTTTAGATTAGATGTGTGTAGGTGTTGTGATGTGTACCCCTGTAATCATGCTATATGTCCCTAGATGAACCTCATCACCATTTTTGGTGCTTGGATATGGGTGTGGTGTGTGTTTTTTAAACCTTCCTCTATGTGTATCTTCATTCTTCCATGTTTTTGATTGACTTTCGGTAAATTGGGGATGCTGCAAAGTGTCGAGAGAATTTCAGCCCCCTTCCATGTTGACCCATTTTTTAATTTTTACTTTGTCTTTTGTGCATTCTTCCTCATCTGGTTAGGGATTGATGATATTTCACCTCTTTCCATGGTTACCTAATATAAATAAAGGTAGATCTAATCCCACGAAACTAGATCCCCTTGTGCCCTTTGTGTGTGATCTACTTTCTTTTACTTTTCTCTTTATCTTTCTCTTGTCTTTGCTTGAGTTTTCCCTTTCATGTGCGATAATGCCTCTTCTACATTACTTGGTATTTTGAAAATGCATTCATTTCTAAAAAAATATTTTCTCAAAGATCCCTCACACACTTCTTTGTTAGAATTGCATTCTCAACTTGAAATCCTGGCAGAACATGTTTCCTTCATCATGGGTTCGTAAAGAAAGGACTTGAAAACCCCCCTTCAAAGCGAGAACGGTCTTAGTCTTCCCCTCACAAGAGCACATCTCCTTCATTTTGAATTCCCTAATGAAGTGAACATCTTTCAAATGGATTCCTTGGTGATGAATTGATTCGAGAAGGAAGACGATTGCTTTTGAATAGTGTGTCCCTTGAGTGGACCCCTCCTTTTCACATTGGGTTCCCAAGGGAACCCTTCAAAAAATTTCAACAAATTTCTATGGCATCTAGCTCAGGGGCAACCCGATTAGATTGGTTTCATTGCCTCAATGTCTAGGCTAAGGGTAGCTCGACTAGACCATCTTCACATCTTTATGTCTAGCTTGGGGGTAGCCTGACTAGACTTCACCTTTCAAACAATGTGCCCCTTAAGTGGAATCTCTTTCCTTTTGAAGGGTTCTTGAGGGACCCCTTTGAAGCTCTTACAACTTAGCAATTTTTTGTGTGACTATCCATTCACTAGCTTGTGTGACTGCTTCCTAATGTGTTCTATCTATGGGTAAACATGTTGCCATCCCTGACTTTGTGAATTCCCCTTTACCCAATCTCCCTCATGTGAGAGTTCTTGGGGGATACCTTCCTTACAAGTCTATGGGGCTGTAAGTTACTTTTCTTAGCTTCCTTCTTATGAGATTTCTTGAAGGATGCCCTCCTTGTAGGATCATGAGCCTATGAGGCACTTTCGTATTTTAGCTTTGTGGTTCTGCAGAACTATGAAGCCATTTCTTGCACTTTCGAGTTCACTAGACCATGCTCTGCTTCCTCATCGGTTCAAGTATACATCTCTTACTCTGTTACTTTCCTACTACTGTACTTTATCGAAGCACCCATTAGTACTCATGCTCACTAAAGTGGGGGAAAAATGTATGAGCATGAATTTGCACCCCTAACAAAAATTCCCCTTTCACCCCTTTACACTTTAGAAAACCAAAAGAAGAGGTTTAATTCTACTTAAGCCCGCTGCTTGCATTCCACTTGGCACCGTGTTTGTGTGTCGGTGGGTGCATTTTTGTTGGGGATGCCTATGTTGTGTGCAGACATCCGTGCAGTGTTCTTACATCCCTAGAAGATTCTTGTAGCTGGAGTCTATAGAGTTGTTACACTTTTGATTGGAAGTTGAAGCGTAATGCTCCTCTTCGGCTGGACGACCTGAATATGTTCATTTTTCATCTTTTCCTTCATATTCTTGACCATTCCATCCATTCTCAGGTTTTGTGAGATCTTGAGTTCATCACTTCACATTTTCTCCACTCTTTCAAACATCCATTCAAGCTTTGTAGTAGCATTCTTCACTCCATTGTAGTAATCTACCACTCCATCACTCTGATAGTGCGAGCATAGGACAAGCACTATGGAAGTAGATGCTTGAGTTCCTCTCATTCACTCCTCCACAAGCCTTGAGTGCTTTGGAAAAATGTGGTAAGCTCCTCTCATCTCTTTTATTGTCTTTGGTTAAGTAAGTATGTACAGTTTTGTAGTGTTTCTTGCATATGTAGCTTGTATTTCCCTTCTTTATTGTTCTTTCTATCATTGCAAACTTGGCTGTCTATGGAGGTGGAAACACCAAGATGGGGGTTTGACTAAGGCACGCCCCTAAAAAACCCCAACAATTTCCCTTTTTCTATGTGCAGGTGGAGAGATCTCAGAGCAAGCTGGCGAGAGGATTATTCTACGAAATTATCTTCGTCACTCTTGTGCTAATATACCTCTTTTATCATATCCATATTTATATTTCACTTCTCTTAGTCTTGTTCTTTACTTCCCAAAATTCCTAAACTAGGTTTTTAGTCCTTTTTTGAGATTCTAACCTTGCCTCTCTAGTTTTCTGTCCGTGTCGGTCTCCTACAATGATTTCAATAACTAAGCCTTTACAACCATGATTCAAAGATTGGACATCCAACCTGAATAACCATCTTAACCATCATGAAGGTACATTTAAATTGTCAACCCAGGGATAAGAACTTGAAATGGGTTGGCATAGTATGTGCACTGGGAACTTCAAAGTAGTCACCTTCATTCTACAACTAAGAAAGACTAATGTTGAAGGTAAATTGCATGGAAATAAATTAAGTAAAGGCTGAACACTACTCAACAAAAAAGTCAAACTGAACATGCATAATAGAAATGAAAGTCTGAGCAACAAACAGGAAACTACTCTGCCTGCTTTGGCTGCAGGAATAGTCACAGAATGGAATTCTAGTGGCTGTAGGAATAGTCAATGCCAAATTCTTACCAAGTACTAAAAAAAAACTAATATTAATCTATCTAAGCTAATGGATTACTCACCAAGTGGCCCCCCTTGGATGAGTATCCTCTAGACCTAATGTAAACTTAGATTAAACTTAGATACTCAATTCATAATGCCATTTCATTCATTGGAAAATCTTAAAACGAGTATGTCTAGTATTCTTAGCTGGTACAATAACTTGGCGATCAAATACCTTAGAAGGAGGATTCAAACCTTATTTATCATCTAAATAGGGCAGTCCACTCCCACTAACTAAGAGGATGCCATTTAGGGAAAACAGAGAAAAGAGTAGAAGGGTGGTTACACATGTAGGGGAATTCGTTTAGTTGCATAGGTCCAAACATGCACTCGATCACTGCAGCAATGCCCACATTGCTCAATGTCATTAAAGATCGACATAAGGCGGTTACATGTGGCTGACATGGGAATCTTCTACCATCATCCTCCAGTTGACCTTTGCGCACTTCCTCTACATGACCGGTTGGCGACTGCATTTCTCAACTTAGCATTTCCAATCATGTCTGCATGGAAATGTCAGTACACATTATAACTACATAGCTAAAATTATCTTAAAGAAAATCCATCAATCACATGCAAGATTTAATATAGATAGTCCACATAATAAGTTAATATTATTAAAATTGGTAGAAAGGGAATTAAGCCCAAATGTCTTAAGGTTTGAGAGAAATTATATAAAGTCTCAGCCATGCAATATCAAAACCCATGGTAATTTAAGAAAATAGACTATGGATTCTACCCATAACCAGCCCAAAAACTAGACTCATCAGGTAGTATAGAGGCTAGAGCACCTGTGAGATGCCAGCATACTGCGCTGTCGTCCCAAAACCGTGCTTCTGTCCTCAGATAGAGAGCTACTTGAGACACGTAGTTGACTTTGGAAAACAACTCGTCTAGTCTCTCTTCAGCTGTCGGGATCACAGAGTGATCAAAGGACACATAATCCTCATCATTCTCATCTCTTCTATCCTAACCATCCTTTAAACTAAGGTAAGTTAGGGCAGCCTTTCCACTCTTGGCCTTTCATGAGTTGGGGCCTTATAATGGTTGGTCCCCCTCTCTTACACTTAGATGATATGGGAATCATCGTTTATGGTGAAAAGAGGGTAAGCAAGAGTATGTGCCTGCATTCTTCTAGTTATTCCTTTGAGGATAAAATGTCTAAGTCAACTTCTTTGACATTTGCACCATCCTATATCACTTTGGGATATACTAGATTAAGAGGTTGAACTGAAATTATGTTAACACTCCACCAAGGTTTTTTCTTAGAGTGTTCAACAAAGCATTCCAAACCCAAATAAATTTTGTGAGGCTTACATTGGTTAGGAACTTGAATTCCTTGCTCAATACGCTCAATGCCTTTATGCCCATAACTGCATTGAGAAACAAGCCTATATATCTAGGACCAAAGAATGTTCACAAAGCTTCAAAAGATGGTGGTTCTATGTAGAGGGCATCATTCCACCAATGAATGTGAAATTCATCTACATGGCCACAACCATATTCCTTATTCGATTAAAAAATGTTAGTTCCTCAATGGGAATAGGATTATCCTTTTCAGTAGGGGAAAGATTAGTTTCCTCAATAGGATCACAACCTTCCTTCTCCATAGGAGTCTAATCCATTTCCTTAACTGAGGTGTTCGGAGCTATCAAAAGTTTAAGATGAATGGGGTTAACTTTATATTCTCCAATGAATATTTCATAGAATTCCAAGGATCCCCAATCATCACCAAAAAATGCATTTGATTCAGAAGAAGTAGAGGGGGAAAATCAAGACTTTCTGCTTTAGATTGCTCCTCTTTAGTGACATTCACTTCAGGGATAACCTCTATGGAGGGTATCACAAATACACATGTCATCACATTAGAGGTTAAATTCAAAATAAAATTCTTAAGAGTGGAAATGACCGAAGCCTAACCAACAGTCACCAATTCACAAAGGTGAACAACTTCAAGGTCAGCCTTGACCGTAACCAGTTGATTGTTTGCAACAAACTTTAGAGAATGATGTTAAGTAGAAATCACAACACCCATAGCATGAATCTCATTTCTCCCAATAGAAGATTGTAAGGTAGGGGGCCAATAATCACATCAACCAAGGTAGGTAAGGTAATGGGTCCTAGCCACAAAAGGAAAGATTATTGTTCATAGGGCTTGTTGACCAATGTTATCAAATGCACAAATATATAGAGAAGAAGTAGCTAAAGAAGAAGAATAAAATTTAATTTTAGGTAATAGATCTATACGAAAAACATTAAGGACCGAACCGGTGTCAATGAGGGTATGTCTAATACCGATAGTATTATTGTTAACTATGATCATTAAAGGTTCCACTTGTTTCTGCACATCTGGGGGAAAAAGTTCTTGCAGATAGAATGTGATATTTAGAGAATCTGCATGAATATGAGCTATGAATGCATTAACATCCACCAACATAGTGGAGGAAGGAAATAGGATCTTCTACAAGGCTTCCTGAAGTATACCTTGATAAACTAGAGTAGTCTAAATGAAATCCCAAAGCGATATCTTAGCTAGAGTAACACAAAGTTTCTAGACAAGAACATTGTCTCTAAGAGCTTTAGTCACAGGTTTAGGTACTAAGGGAAGACTTGGTAGAGAAGGTAGTAAAGAAGTAGGAACTTGAGTAGGTTGGGGTGTAGGAATAGAAGATTGTTGATCCAAATTCTGTATATTTCTTCTTGTATTATATGTGTGCCAAAAACACTATAAGTAGAGTCTGTGGCTTCCACAAACTTTGTATATAAATCTAATGAATCACCACGATACGGAAATCCATAGATATAATGAATCCTTTTAGGAGAAGGGCTAGTTGGGGTTAGGTAAACAATGGGTCTCTTAGGCTTTGGAGAAGCCATAGAGACTACAACAATGTTCACCAACTCCTTAGCTTTCGAAGATGAAGTTTTATTCAAAAGATCTACAAGTAGATCAAGATCCAACATATCCAAATATTCCTTAGAGAAATAATTATCATAAACATTAAAACATTGTAGAAAAAGATCCGACATGGTTCACATTGGGCTCACCAAAATGTGAGATAAGGGGGATTCATTTCTCACATGTCTCTTTGTTCTCAAGAGAATCCGAGGGAGCAAACTCCCCTTAACCACCTCAAATATTGTTGAATGAAGAAATTGCAAAGAAAACCACATATAGATAAATTACTCTAGAAGACTGCTTCGAAATGCAAGAGAATGAGGTTTCAAGATCTATGCCTCAGAAGGAATAAATCTCAGCCAAAGGACTACAATGTTGTATTAGGACACCAATGCAACATGATAGTGTTCAAAGGATGTGTTGGTGTTCAAAGCAAACATAGAACTCGAACCTTGAACAAAATGACTAGAAACCTACTATCTTACATAGATCCCAAGTCTGTTTAATAGAATAACTAATTAGAAAGCATAAAATGAGACAAAGTACAAAGGGGAGCTAAGAGATATTATACAAATGGCCAAACATTTGAAACCATCCTCCAAGCTCCTCTTCGACAACCTATACACAAGATGAATGAGAAAAAATGTTGGGGTTGTTTCGAGGCTTGTTGAAATTAAACTACCATTTTGGTGCTCCCACCTCTATGAATAGCGAGATAGATAAAGAGAGTAAACAAATAAGAAGTGGTGAAAATAATCCTCGCTTGAGGAGGAGAACCTGCACCACCAAATAAAAAATGAATAAATTGATCTAATCTATTCACAAATAGATAAGAGCAAGAGAGCATTAAAAATAGTCCTCAACCCCCTCTTGAACACATAGATGCACTATTGAATGCTCACTAGAGAGGTTTTGCTGCTGGAGGGACCTCATTATAGTAGAGCTTCACTTGTAGAAGTGATGTTACAAGAAAGAAGAGTAGAGAATAGAGCAATGTTGGAGAAGAATGAGAAAGAATCCCCAAAATGAGAGAAAAAGGGGATTTTTGTTGCATGAAAGGGTGGGAGGATTCATTACACTAAAAAATATAACTAAAGGGATATGTGCCATACTTCAAGATTCTAAGATTCCTCATTTCAAACTCGAAAACTGCTAGGAGGCTAGTGCACTGCACAAACATCCGCATGTTGCACAATCATCCAACACGTTAGTTTTTGAGAAACAGGGTGATGGACTATTATCGCTTCATCATTGGACCTTTTGGAATTAGAATCACAAAATTGCGACCAATAAGGATTTTATCATAAATGTGCTTAGGTGTAATAAATGCTAGGAAAAGTGCTAAAATATGAAATTTCCCCTAAGGTGTAATTTTGTGGAATTACACATGCATTGCTCTATATTCAATTGCAATACTTTTGGTAGCTTAAGAATTGGCATAAAATAATTGGGATAATTGAGAGGATTGCTTTGGTTAGTGTTATCTTTCCTACCATTGTTAGTCATTTTCCTTTCCATGATGCTATTCTATTTTTAAATTTGGGTTACAATTTTATTCCAGAACACACACTTGTTTAGCCATGAAAAAAATGGGATGCCCAAACATTGTCTTAACAATTCATCATGTTTGAAATCAAGAATAGTGGTGCAGGAGCACCTAGGAGAAACAGGAGAAACACCTAGGAACACTAGGAATAGGAAAAGTTTGTGAAGTTTTGTTTTAATTTGATAAGGTCATGTTGACCATTGCATTTGAGTGTGTGACTTACCACAATACCCTGGTCAAGAGCTATCAGTAGTGTTTAAGTTGTGAGTTTAGAAACTCAAGGTTGGTAAGTTCTAGTATTTAGAAATAAAGCCCAAAATGTTGCTTTATGAAATTTTGGCCTAAGGTGGTGGTTATGTCTGACCAAGGGGAAGGATAACCACCTTTTGAAACTTTATAAGGAGTGCCTCGACCTGTTTGAAGGGTTGGAAGGCTTTGTGAATGTTGGAAAAGTTTGTAATTTGACAATTTTCATCAATGGTAACCGAGGACAGTAGAGAATAACTGAATTTCCTGTATTGTGTTCTTGGTAGTGTGTTAATGAATTAACTAGGCATCTTGTTATGTTTGGAACATGATGTAATTGTTCTTAAAAGCTTTGTGTGGATAGTAGTTAATCTTTCTCATCATTTCTTAGTTGATTTCTTAGATAGACTAGTTTCTTTCCATTGTTGATTAGTCTAGGAAACTGTTAATCATGGAGACTTAGACCTCTGTCTTCCACTATACCTAGTGTATATCCTATGGGGGGATGAGGCTAATCTCCATGCCTATACATAGCTTAGGTTTAGGAGTCTTTAGGAGTAGAAGGTTCATGAGGAAAGTCACTTCCTAGGCGAGCTTGGCAATGCCTGGCTAGGAAGGACAGTGCTAGAAAGCACATAACTTACAGGGACGACTTCTCTAGGACAAACCCCATGGTAGAAGTGTGGAAGGAGGTCTCACAAGGGTCTGGTACAAAGGAGGAGGTCCCAACAGTCCATTTGCTAGGAAAACTCTTTGACAGTCCAACCGGGTGGTCAGGAATTTGCCCAACTAGGAAGGACAGTGCTCAAAAGCACATAACTTTCAGGGGCGACATCAACTTGCTAAACCCCATGGTAGAAAGTTGGAAGGGGGTCTTATGAAGGTTTGGTACCAAGGAGGAGGTCCCAACAGGCCGTTTGGGTGGTGAACTCTTTGATAGTCCAACTGAGTGGCCAGGAAATGGCAACAAAACCCTACATTTTCCTAAATTTGGTGAAGCGACTTGCATACGGCCAAATAAGGCATGAGACCTCAGGAATCTTGTAGAGGTTGGTATCAGGAAAAAGTAAAACCTATGAAGGTTTGGGGTTCTTTGGGCAAGTTTTGTGAAAATTCCATTTTTCTCGGGCTAGGAGGGCTAAAAAGAGACTCTAGACTTGTTGCTTGAAAACCTAAGTGAGGGTTTGAAAGAAGCGATGGAGAGATGGAGTCTAGTGGTTATTCAAGAGACCTAATGGTATAATTGGAAGCATGACAAGACACCTTTACACCCCTGCAAGTATCTAGTTGAGCTTTGTGAGTATTTGGCCTTTAGGGTTGATTAAGGGTCAAGGGTGAAGCAGAGGCAAAGCATTGAGTTTTGGTTATGTTGTGTGACATGGATGGAAGACAGGATGGCCAGTAGAACTAGGGGTAACTACATTTGAGTTAGGACCTATAGGTTGAGTTGGTGGAGAGAGCCACCAAAGGGAATTGCTGAGGTGAGACCCGGAGCATGGAATTGTGATTGTTCCATCCATTCCCCTTTTACACCAGATTGGTATCAGAGCAAGTTAAAGGTTTAGGATAGTGACTTGTATGTCAGAGGTTGAATCAAGTGGTTCCACAATCATGGTGACAAATGCTGAGTTGGAAAAGAAGGTTGAAGAACAAGAAGAAGATAATAGAAGACTGAGGGAAAAACTAGCACAATTGGAGGAGACATTGAGCACTATATTAAACAAGGACGGTGAGGACAGTAATAGGGTACCAAATAAAGAAGAGGTTGCAGAGGAAGACAAGATCCCTGAACCTAACCCTATTCTACAAGAGGAGCCTTTCTTGAAGGCATTGAAAGCTTTGAGTGGGAAGGCACTTGAAGGCATACCAATGTTCAGTGGGAGGATGGAAGCCGATCTAGTCATGGATTGGATAGAAGGTATGGAGAATCATTTTGAGTGTGATGGGGTCACAGAGGCATAGAAGGTGAAGGTGGCTAAATTCAGATTGAGAGGATCAGCCTTGAGATGGTGGAAATTCATCCAAACAAAGAGGGAGAAGGAAGGAAAGAAACCCATCTCAACTTGGAAAGGTATGGTTGCAAAGGTGAGAGAAGCCTACATGCCTGATGACTATGAGATTCAACTACACAAGAAGAGACAAAGCCTAAGGCAGAAAGACCTAGATGTGAATACCCACATAGAGGAGTTCCAAAAACTTTGTATGAGGTCTAATGTTTCAGAAGATGAAAGCCTCAAGGTGGCTAGATATCTTAATGGTTTGAAATAGAACATTCAAGAGGAGATGGCTCTTTTAAGTCCAAAGACAGTACATCAATGCTATCAATTAGCTATTAAGATTGAGGAGAGAAGCAAGAGGAAGCAAGATCAGGCTTCTAAGGGTAGATGTAAAGGAAGAGATCATAGAGATCAAAGAGGACAGCATGGAGGCTACCAAGGTAGAGGTAATGACCAAAGAAACCAAGGAGAGTTCAAAACCACAGATCATGGAAATGATACACCTTCTAGAGGAGGGTATAATAGAGGTAGAGGTTCTCAAGGAGGATCCAATAGAGGAAGAGGAGTAGGTAGGAGTAATTCCTATTTTGCAAATATGAAATGCTACCATTGTGGTCAAGTTGGCCATCCAGCTTATAGTTGCCTAGAGAAAGCATCTTCATCAAGCAATGAGAAGAGAGTGGCTTATGCACAAGAGGACACCATGAGTCCTAAGACAACTGAGGCCAGTCATATTGAATCTGAGAATGGAGAGAGTTTGATGTTTCGAAGATTCTTAATCAGACAACCGATCAAAGAGGAACCAAAACAAAGAAGAGCTCTATTTAGAGTAAGATGCAAGATACTTGGTAAAGTATGCAAGGTCATAGTAGACTCAGGTTCAACAGACAATATAATCTTAGAGGAGGCAGTAATGAAACTGAAATTGAAGAAGGTACCCCACACCAATCCCTACAAGGTCACATGGCTTAACAAAGCGAAAAGTGTTTTGGTGAATGAACAGGTAATGGTGGAGTTTTCCATTGGAGGATACAAGGACAAGTTAGTTTGTGATGTATTACCCATGGATGCATGTCATCTACTATTGGGCAGACCATGGCAATATGACAGGAGTGTTGTGTATGATGGGAAGGAGAATACAATTTCATTTAAGAAGGATGGAAAGAATTTTAAATTGCAGCCACTATTGGAGGAGGATGAAGGACAGTCAAAGACACCAATTGTGCTACTAAGTAGTGGGAAAGAGTTCCTCAACACCCTACATGAAGGTGGAGAAGGATATGTAGTGCTATTGCAATCCAAGGAGGAAGACAAGACTGAAAAACCAGTCATACCCAAGACAGTCCAGGATTTACTTGAGAAGTACAAAGACATAGTAAGTGATGGCACACCTGCAACTTTACCTCCTAAAAGAGCTATTAGTCATCAAATTGACCTCATACCTAGAGCATCAATAGCTAACAAATCAGCATACAAGCTTACACCGGATCAGAATTTGGAAGTGGCCAGACAAGTGCAAGAGTTGTTGGATCAAGGATTGATTCAAAAGAGCATCAACCCATGTGCAGTACCAGTAGTCTTGGCAACCAAGAAGGGAGGAAAATGGAGGTTATTTACTAATTCTAGAGCAATAAATAGAATCACCATTAGGTATAGGTTCCCTATTCCTAGGATTGAAGACTTAATGGATTATCTAGGAGGAGCTCAATACTACACCAAATTGGATCTCAAGAGTGGATACCATCATATCAAAATTAAGGATGGTGATGAATGGAAGACAACATTCAAGACAACAGATGGATTATATGAATGGAGAGTGATGCCATTTGGTCTCTCCAATGCCCCTATCACATTCATGAGGCTCATGAATGAAGTGCTCAAGGACTTCACAGGGATATTTTTGGTTGTATACCTTGATGACATCCTCATATTCAGCAAATAGCAGAAGAGCATTTAAAACATGTGGAGTTGGTTCTTAGAAGGCTGCAAGAGGAGAAGTTCGCAATCAATCTAGACAAGTGTGAGTTCTTTAAGCAAGAGCTTATCTATTTGGGATTTGTAGTGTCTAAGGGATCATTGAAGATGGATCCAAGCAAGGTGGAGGCAATCATAAACTGGCCTACACCAACAATAGGAACTAAGGTAAGAAGTTTCCATGGATTGGCTCAATTCTATAGAAAATTCATAAGGAACTTTAGTGGTATTTGTGCACCGGTCTTAGATACAATAAAAGGTGGTGTGAAAAAAAAGTTTGTGTGGACACAAGAATCTAAGAGAGGGTTTGAGAAACTGAAACAAGAAGTGGTAACTCAACCCATTCTCTTATTACCTAGTTTTGACAAATTGTTCACAGTTGAGTGTGATGCAAGTGGAGTGGTAGTTGGAGGAGTGTTGAGTCAAGAGGGCAGATCTGTAGCATTCTTTAGTGAGAAGCTTAATGAAGCAAAGAAGAAATACTCAACCTATGACTGAGAACTTTATGCTTTGGTTCAGTCACTTAGGAAATGGAGGCATTATCTTCTACCCAAGGAGTTTGTAGTCTTTACAGACAACCAAGCACTCAGCTATATGAGTACCCAAGAGAAGTTGAGCAATAGACACTTGAAGTGGATAGAATACATCCAAGCTTTTACCTTCACCATCAAGCACAAGAAGGGACAAATGAATAAGTTAGCAGATGCATTGAGCAGGAGGTTGACAGTTCAAGAGATACAATTGAAGAGCATAGCGATTGAAAGATTTAAAGATCTCTATGGTGAAGATGAAGACTTCTCAAAAGCTTATAAGGTATGTTTAGATTTTGAGAATCATTTTCATTGTCAATATGCTGAGTATACATTGCAAAGTGGTCTATTGTTTAAAGGGAATCAGTTGTGTGTTCCAAAAGGATCAATGAGAGAAAACCTCATTCAAGAAAAGCATAATGGTAGTCTTAGTGGGCACTTTGGCATCAATAAGACATTAGAGCTAGTTCAAAGATTTTACTATTGGCCTAGGTTGGCAAGAGATGTTAGAAAGTATGTGGAACAATGTATTGTGTGTATGAAAGCTAAGGGAGGAGCTAGTAATGTTGGTCTTTATCAACCCCTACCCATTCTTAATAGACCTTGGGAGTGTGTAAGCATGGATTTTGTGGTAGGACTCCCTAAGACCAAGTCTAGTTTTGACAGTGTGTATGTAGTGGTGGACAGATTTAGCAAAATGAGTCACTTTATTCCTTGCAAAACCACTCATGATGCTAGCTACATAGCTCATCTTTTCTTCAAGGAGGTTGTAAGGATTCATGACCTACCTTTAAGCATTGTTTCTCACAGGGATGTTAAGTTCATGAGTCATTTTTGGAAGACTCTATGGCAAAGATTGGGTTCCAACCTGTCATTTGGATCAGCTTACCATCCTTAGACCGATGGTCAAATAGAGGTGGTTAACAAGGTGTTGGGTAATCTTCTTAGGTGCCTAACAAAGGAATATGGATAGACTTGGGATATGGTCATCTCACAAGCTGAGTATGCCTATAATGATAGTGTCAACAAAACTACAGGGAAGAGTCCTTTTGAGGTTGAGTATGGAATGCACCCAAGAGGCATTTATGAACTTAGAGATCTAGGAACCATGGAGAATAGGAGTGGACATGCTGAAGACTTCAGTCAGACCATGAAGGAGATTCAGGAGAAGGTGAAGAAGACAGTCATTGAAGATACACAAAAGTTGAAGGAGAAGGTAGATTTGACAAGGAAGGATGTACAATTTGCAGTGGGTGAGTATGTCATGGTTCACCTCAATAAATCCAGGTTGCAGAAGGGAGTGTCAACCAAGCTACAGATGAAGAGAGTAGGACCATGCAAGATCTTGGCCAAGTATGGGAAAAATGCATACAAGGTTGAACTACCTACTGACTTAGGAATCTCACCGGTTTTCAATATTGCTGACTTGATCAAATATAAGGGATCAGTCGAGGAAATGGATCAGAATAGTCAAGAGATCTTCAAGGACATCAGCAACATACCCCTACCTTCTCAAGACAAGCACCAAGCTGAAAGGATCTCGGAATCAAGGGTATAAAAGTCTACAAGACACAAGGTGTACATGGAGCAACTTATCAAGTGGAAGAATAAGCATGAATCAAAAGCTACATGGGTACAAGAAGATCAGTTCCAAAAGCTTGGCATTGACCTGTCCTTGATCTCTCCTTCTTCTCCATAGTGTTTATGCAGGGAGGGGGAGAATGGTGTAGGAGCACCTAGGAGAAACAGGAGAAACACCTAGGAACACTAGGAACAGGAAAAGTTTGTGAAGTTTTGTTTTAATTTGATAAGGTCATGTTGACCATTGCATTTGAGTGTGTGACTTACCACAATACCTTGGTTAGGAGCTATCAGTAGTGTTTAAGTTGTGAGTTTAGACACTCAAGGTTGGTAAGTTCTAGTATTTAGAAATAAAGCCCAAAATGTTGCTTTATGCAATTTTGGCCTAAGGTGGTGGTTATGTCTGACCAAGGGGAAGGATAACCACCTTTTGAAACTTTATAAGGAGTGCCTCGACCTGTTTGAAGGGTTGGAAGGCTTTGTGAATGTTGGAAAAGTTTGTAATTTGACAATTTTCATCAATGGTAACCGAGGACAGTAGAGAATAACTGAATTTCCTGTATTGTGTTCTTGGTAGTGTGTTAATGAATTAAATAGGCATCTTGTTATGTTTGGAACATGATGTAATTGTTCTTAAAAGCTTTGTGTGGATAGTAGTTAATCTTTCTCATCATTTCTTAGTTGATTTCTTAGATAGACTAGTTTCTTTCCATTGTTGATTAGTCTAGGAAACTGTTAATCATGGAGACTTAGACCTCTGTCTTCCACTATAACTAGTGTATATCCTATGGGGGGATGATGCTAAGCTCCATGCCTATACATAGCTTAGGTTTAGGAGTCTTTAGGAGTAGAAGGTTCATGAGGAAAGTCACTTCCTAGGCGAGCTTGGCAATGCCTGGCTAGGAAGGACAGTGCTAGAAAGCACATAACTTGCACGGACGACTTCTGTAGGACAAACCCCATGGTAGAAGTGTGGAAGGAGGTCTCACAGGGGTCTGGTACAAAGGAGGAGGTCCCAACAGTCCGTTTGCTAGGAAAACTCTTTGACAGTCCAACCGGGTGGTCAGGAATTTGCCCAACTAGGAAGGACAGTGCTCAAAAGCACATAACTTGCAGGGGCGACATCAACTTGCTAAACCCCATGGTAGAAAGTTGGAAGGGGGTCTTATGAAGGTCTAGTACCAAGGAGGAGGTCCCAACAGGCCATTTGGGTGGTGAAATGTTTGATAGTCCAACTGGGTGGCCAGGAAATGGCAACAAAACCCTACATTTTCCTAAATTTGGTGAAGCAACCTCTATACGGTGAGATAAGGCATGAGTCCTCAAGAATATTGTAGAGGTTGGTATCAGGACCAAGCAAATCCTATGAAGGTTTGGGGTTCTTTGGGAAAGTTTTGTGAAAATTCCATTTTTCTCGGGCTAGGAGGGCTAAAAAGAGACTCTAGACTTGTTGCTTGAAAACCTAAGTGAGGGTTTGAAAGAAGTGATGGAGAGATGGAGTCTAGTGGTTATTCAAGAGACCTAATGGTATACTTGGAAGCATGATAAGACACCTTTACACCCCTGCAAGTATCTAGTTGAGCTTTGTGAGTATTTGGCCTTTAGGGTTGATTAAGGGTCAAGGGTGAAGCAGAGGCAAAGCACTGAGTTTTGGTTGTGTTGTGTGACATGGATGGAAGAGGGGATGGCCAGTAGAACCAGGGGTAACTGCATTTGAGTCAGGATCTATAGGTTGAGTTGGTGGAGAGAGCCACCAAAGGGAATTGCTGAGGTGAGACCCGAAGCATGGAATTGTGATTGTTCCATCCATTCCCCTTTTACACCAAATAGATAGAATACATGTTGACACTATTGGGGAGGTTTTTAGTAAGAAAATACTTGATTAATTTATTTATTTTTTAACTTGAAGCCTTGTAATAATTCTCTACAAAAAATTTAATACCTCTTGCTTTTTGGACAATAGATTTGGCAAATAAAATTCTATCATCTACAAATAATGAGTGGTTCATATTGATGGTTGAGCTCAAGATGTCTATACCTTTCCATGCACCTTGAGATCTTGCCCCTACTATAACCCAACTTAGTGATTCTATCATTAAAAGGAAAAGGAAGGGCAATTAAGGATCGCCTTGTCTAACACCTTGTGAGGAATTGAAGAAGCTAGTTGGAGTGTCATTTACGAGTATGTGTTAGGATCATCATGGGCCAAAAAGTGGTGATATGTAAGTGATATGATGGACCATGTGGCTAATGAATTTTTTAACCCAAAATTGATGAAATGAAAAGGATTTTTAAAGGAGATTCTCATCTTTCCACCCATATAAATTATGCTTTACTTTAAATTCAACAAAACATATTATTTATTTTCTATTTGAATTACGACTAAAGTCCTGATTGATAGGCTGATTGAAAAAAATTTATAGCTTTCAAATGGTATCACATTTTTTGAATCTAAAACATGCGTCACATTTTATGCTTCGCATAGTATAGGATTAAAAAAAAAATGAATTTCATGAAGTTTTGACCAAGCTAAGGTGGTCAAACATATGAGTTATTATATTTTTTAAAAATTTGGAATAAAAATATCATAATTAATTATTTACTTGAAAAAACTACTAAAAAACATGCATCACATCGATACATGAGTCCTCTGGTTATATCTAAAATCTTATAAAAATATTATAATTGTATTATGGTTAGGGTGGTCAGATAGACACCTACTTATTTTTTCCCTGAAATTTAAATACTACTGCATTGAAATTTCAAATTTTTGCCAAATAGATTTAAAATAAATAAATAAAACTAGTAGTTTAGAAACTATATTCAATTTTCTATAGATTCTATTCTTACATATTTTTGAAATAACATAGATAACATATTCAAATTTTTACATCAAGTTGCCTAACTTTGATTTTTTGAATTTTCATCACCACTTAAGGGACACCAAAAATAAAAAATTGGTCTATGATATAAATGAACTAACCCATTGGCACTATTTGTGAGAAAAAGATTTTTTTTTAGAACTTTTAAGAGGAAATCCCAATTTAATCTATCATAGGCCTTTAGCATGTCAAGTTTGATAATCATTGCTAGTATTTTTCCTTCCTTAATGGAATGCAATGTTTCATGGGCTATTAAGGGCCGTTCAGTTGAATCCTTGTCTAGGAAAAAGCTTCCTTGTTCATCTAAGATAATTCTTGGAATGATCTTAGCAAGTCTTATAGTGATTGCTTTGGAAAAAAAATGTAAATGGTGTTGCAAAATGATATGGGTTTGGAATCAGCAAAGATAGAGGGATTATACTTTTTAGGGATTAATTCCATGTATGTGTTATTTAGTTCGTTTAATATCCTTCCATTTCTCCTTGATTCCTCTAAGGATAATAGAATTTCATGCCTCATGAACTTGCAACATTTTTGGAAGAACATGGGAGTAAACCCATTTGGGCTGGAGGCTTTTTCTAGTGACATAGAGAACTAATTATTTTACTTCTTCTAGTGTAAAAGATTTTAGAAATAGGTCATTATATTTCATGGAGATTAGCAAGGGAATATGTTGGACAAAATCATCTGAGATGATATTATTCGCTTGTGTAGTTTGTTGGGTTGGCTTTCTTAGTAAGTTTGAGAAGAATGAAACTGCTTCTTGACTGGTGGATCTTTCTACCTTCAAGTTGCTACCTAAGGGGGAGATGATGTTGAATATAAAATTCATTTTTTGTCTTAATTTTGATGATAAATAGAAGAATTGAGTGTTTTTATCCCCTTCTTTGAGCCATAGGTCTTTGGAATTTTTTCTTTAGTATATTTATTCTCTTGTCAAAGTTTCTTCTACTTCTGATTGTAGTTTTCTATGGAAGTTGAAAGTGGTGTTGTTCATACCACTTCTAATGATATAATCATTTCAATCTCAACAAGTTAGGTTTGTAGTGCTATTTTTTTGTGAAAAAATATTCTTCAAGTGCTTCTTAGTACAAGATTTTATTTTATGTTTGATAAATGTTAAATTTTTGCTAATTGAAACATCCTAGTACCAACAATAAGGGGTGTGTTTTCCCACCAAATCCTGAGTTGAGGTAGGAAATAGGGGTCACTAAACCACATTTCCTATAACTTGAAGGAAGACTTAGGATGTAGTGTTTGTGAAGCTAAGACCAATTGTATGGGGAAGTGATCTGAACCAAAGAATGAAAGGATAGATGACTCAAAAGGAGCTATTTCCATTGACCATTCTACAAAAAATAGGAAGTTATCCAACCATTTTGCAATTAAGCAGAAGTCTATTCACCAATTTATCCATGTAAATATACCATTTTGGGAGGGAAATCTAATAGACTATTTTCTAATATGAATACATGGAATTCTTCCATTACCTTTGGGTGGGATTAAATGCCCCCTTTTTTTCATGTTAATAAAAAGTTGCATTGAAGTCTCCCCCCGAAAGAAATTTTTCCTCTTTTATGTTTGATAAGATAGAGGATATGATGTCCCAAAGAATATTTTTCTTGATTGTTGATGTGGGTGCATAAACATTAAACATCCATAAGTATAGGTCAAAGGAAGTTACCTTCATGAGAATCCAATGCCACTTTGAGAGTATTACCTCAAATTTGGTATTTTTGTCATTCCATAGGCCAACTAAGCCACCTAAGGCTCCTTGTACTGGAGAGTGTAAGAATTATTATTTCTTCCATTTTCTGAGGAATCCTTGCACCTAATCATTAGTGAATTTTATTTCTTGTAACATAATAATATTTCCTTCACTAGAGTTCAGATGATTCTTTATCAAGCATCTTTTATTAGGGGTGTTCAAGCCCCTAACATTCCATGATAGGACTCTCATTAATCTCGAGGAGAGAAATAGACTCTCCTAAGTCTAATATTTTTATCCAATGTAGATTGGATCTCAACAACTATTTCATCTCAAGATTTCTTTCTTTTAGGGGGGCTTGGCTTTGTTTGAGGGTGTTGTAGTTGGCATCTAAGAAAATGTTCTATTTGATTGTGTGCTTTCTCTAGTTGATAAAAAAAAATTGAACCTTCTTGTAGAACAAGATGATTTACCATTTCTGTCATTTTCTCTTTTGTCATTATCTCTTGGGCTTCTTGAAAGCTTTTAGTATTTTCCTTTAGCAATTCTTTGTCATTGATATTAACACCTTTTGTTGGTTATTGATGTTGAGAAGGGGTTTCAGATAGGCCTCCTATTAATAGAGGCCTTTGTGGGGCCTTTGAATTGTGAGGAGGGGACTTAGAAAGGCCTTTCTCTATTGGAGAAGATTGTAAATAATTTAATTGGACTTCCCTTAAGAAAAATTCCACATCAAACAACCTACCCTTCGCTAAGCTACTAAGGGTTTGTGCGCTGCTACTACCACTTTTACAACCAAGATCTTCACAACATAATGCATATCCTACATAGCTTTTGTGGCTTTGTTTGGGGTAGTGATAAGATTTGTTGACTTCCTAAGTAGAGACAATTGTCTAATGTGACCTTACTGAGAGTTGTTTATTTTCTACTATCCTACTTTGGCAACATGGATGCCTTCTACTACATCCTATTTATCATTTGTTGTTTTAGGTATATCAACTGACAAAAAGTGTTTGAGGCCATGTAGGGGAAAATTTTGGTTGATTGATGTTTCCTTTTTCCAAATGTAGGTCTAGGTTTGAACAAAAACCTTTGGTGTGGAATGGAAAATGTTCCCTAGAAGTACTCAAGTTACCTTTTTTTTTGTTCATCTTTGACACAATCATTGAATTCACATATACATTTTGACTATGGGGTTGAGGTGCAACATGATTTTGAAGATTTTGAGGAACAAGGTGTTGGAGTGGGGTTAGGTTTTTTCTTCTGGTTGGAGAAGAAGCTTGCAATGATAAATTTTTAGGAAGAGAACCTTGGGCAATGTGATTTGAATTTGGGACCTCATAGAGTAGGGTTTTTATAGGGCATTGTGAAGTTGGATGGGTGAGGGAATGACAAGAGGAACAAAAAATAGAGTTGACCAACTCAATCTATTGTTTCTAAACTCCTCTCTTGGGGTAGATGGCTAGGTCTTTGGGGAGAGATTTTTAAACTTTCAATAGGACACAAATTCTAGTTGGTTTGCGAGAATATTTGGTAAACTTTGAATCAACACTCTAGAGGATAGCAATGGAGTTACCTAGGGATTCAATGATTTTTGGGTCCATGTATTCAAGGGGAGGGTTTCTCAGCTAGATCCAAAATGATATATTGGATCAAAGAAGAACTAGGGTTAAAGTGGTTTGTATAGGGTTGTAGGTATAAACCTTTCCCATTAAAAAACCAAGCCTTTTCTTTGAGCGATTTATCATGATCTACTCTAAAGTAGAAAATTTATGAGGCCTTTGGCCATTGATCATGAAGCCATACTACTAGGATATTAATGGATGGGGTACAACTAAAGATATTACTTATGAGTGCATGGAGTTTGAGGATATAAATGGAGGGAAGTAACAAGTCTCTAAACATGTGAACTTTATATGCCAATTGAGTAGAAAAAGGTGCATACTATATCAGATGCTTTGGGATCCAAGTTGCTTTGAAGGTTCCTCTACTTTGTTGATGGGGCATGAAGTTGGTTGTATGATGGTGGGTTGTGTTTTTTGGTAGACCCTAATTTTAGGACTTTGAACCCAATGGTAGAGTGCTGGGAAAAGTGGTGATAGAGTCTTTCTACCCATGTTGAGAGGAAGTTAGAGTAGACGAGAACTTGGGGGATAGGGAAGTGTGTGGGGAGCACAGGGGAGGCCCACCAAACTTTGAATAAACTATAGACCACCCATGTGTGATTTTCAAAATTTCCCCCCTTAAGGACTATTGTGGGCTGTGAACATGAATTCCATCTTAGAAAGGCAATTGAGTTCCTTTTTACCTTGACCTTTAATTTCCTTTGTATTCATTCATAGACCATGAGCCACCCTGGAACCATGGTAAACAAGGTTTCTATTGATTTCCAGGATGGAATCTTTAAAATGCCTATTAGGAGGTCACTCCCACTCTCACTCTCAAAACCACTCCATTACATACTATCATATTACTCACAACCTCATTTTTATATTATCATGTGTTTGATATTTATATATTCTATTTTATTTTAAATATCTTTTATTTACTTTCTAGTATATGTATATATGCATGTATGTAATAGGTTAATGTAAAGTGGTATTAGAACTTTTTTGGACTCAGATTTATGGTCTGATTTAATTTATTTAGATTTTATTCTAGTTAAGACAAAGTTATATAAAAAATATATCTTAAAATAGAAAATTAAATAAAAATTCTATCCATTCATTTGAAAAATAAAAAATGTCACCATATAAGACAACAACTAAATAATACAAAAAAAATATAATCACAAGAAATAAATGTGTCAATTCTTTTTTATACTTTCATTTTTTTTTCAATTGTAAATTAAATAATACAAAAAAAAAAGTCACAAGAAATAAATGTGTCAACTCTTTTTGATAATCCATTTTTTTTTCAATTGTAAATTTAATTGCAACCATTTTCTTTGTCTTTTGATTTTATTGAAATTCCAAGTAAAAGTTGAACAAGAAAAGAGGGCAGTAATAAATTTTTGAGGTGCATATAGTTATAAGTTTAATCAAGAAGTAATTATTTGTCATATTTTGAAGAGCATATAGTTATAAATTTGATCAAGAAGTAATTCTTTGCTATTTTTTTTTGTGTAATCTATATTTTTTCTACCCAAGTCTTATAGTTTATATCTTATTAGAGCTTCAATACAAATCATCTACACTACATTGATCTATGTTTGTAGTCAAATATCTAATGTATAGCCTATTTCTAAAGCTAACATATTAGAAAGCTTAGAAATGTTGGTTGAACATGTTTTAGTTTGATTTTTTCAAAAAATCTAATTATAATATCTAATTAAAAATGTTGGTTGAGCATGTTTTAGTTTGATTTATTCAAAAAAAAAGTCTAGTTATAATATCTAATTTATTTTCTTGTTATCTAGCGTATTCTAGTTGATATTTAATAGTCAATATCAAGTCTATGCGGCACAAATTGAAGTCTACGGTATGCAAGTTTTCATTGCTGCTCAAGTAAATTCTTTCTTAATTATACAAGATAGGTTTGTCCTTTCATTACATTTTAGTCTTTGTTAGAGTCAAGTAAATTCTTTCTTAATTATAAAAGAAAGGTGTGTCCTTTCATTCCATTTTAGTCTTTGTTAGAGTGCGTTATACCACTTAAATTGAGGACTCATCCACCTCATCATATTGTTTCGACAATGAGATTTACCCAACACTGAGTGCTTGATATCCACTCACATCAAACATTAGACACTAATGGCAGGTTGAACAAGTAGATTGATTTACTTTATATAATCTTTATATAAATGTATTTATTTTGCTTAATATGAAGTTCGGCTTAAGCATGGAGTTTGGGGTAAGAGTTTGAGGATCAATGCACAAACCACCATGAGAGCCTGAACAGGAAATGAGAGAGGACACCACCAAGGCAAGTTGAGAAATACTTGAAAAAAGGAAGATCCCTAGAACACATGTATAAGCCACTACAAGCATAAATACAACTGAGCAAAACCCAGACCAAGGATGCAAACCCGAACCACACAAACATGTAAAATCCTAATGCAAGAGTCCACCGAAGCACAGAGGAAAACTAATTATTTTAAAATCATGAGGGGTGCCAACATAACCGTGTTTACTCTGGTGTGACAATCAAAGTGGCATTCAATTGTCTAAAAGTCTAATGTTTCGTGCTAGAACAAAACGTATTAAAATCTCTCAACATTACATCAGGTACCTCATTGATATAAACCACCCATGTTTAAAAAGCTAAATTGCTGTAGAAACAAAATATCAAAGAAATTCCGAGAGCCGTGCTTTTTGTTTTAGCCATTATGTACTGACTATTTAGTGACTGAATGGTATTTGATTTATAATTACTTTAATTTCCCAAATAATTGCAATTTTCCAGCCACTAGAATAGATACTAGATTCTGAGAAAGATTGAGCCATATGTATGGCAAAAAATAATAATCATTATTATTATTTAGTTAGGCTGCCTGGCCACTTCTTTCATTCATTTAATATGAGGAATGATAAATAAGCAATGCCAGAAGAACGCCGTGGAAGCTATTATTACTCGAACTTGCCCTGAATGAAATCGACAAGTGTTTTGTCGCTGCGGAAGGCCTTGGTCAATACACCATCTGGGATGGGAGGATTTGCCGCAAAGAGAGAATTGGCAGCAACCTGTACTCCAGGATTCTGGCTGCTCAACGCGGCTATGGCCACTGCATTTCGCTGCCCCACATTCTGCTGGAAATGTAGCAATCCCTTCGGAAACACAAACACGTCCTTTTTCTTCAACACCTTGCTGTGAAACTTGTTTGTCGTATCGATGAACCCGACTAACAGTTCCCCTTTAATTACAACCAAGATTTCTGTGGCTCTTGGATGGGTGTGAGGCGGATTAATTCCATCCACAGCATAGTCTATGCGGACCAACGATATACCCAGAGTGTTTAGCCCCGCAATCTGGTTAACGTTCGCTGCTGTTACGTTAGAGCCTACAGCGTTGATTGTATTCCCTGCTCGTCCGAGCCCTCGGAAGAAGAAGTCCTCCGCTGAAACCATTTTGGAGTCCTTGCAAGAGAAGCCGTTCACCAAAACTGTTCATATTCATATTCATATTTGCTTAGTACTTTTTCATGTACATACAGAGATAAAAAAGAAACACAAATTCCATGCATCAGATTTTACCTTGGCCTTCCTTGTCTGCAACACAGAAATCTTGCAAGGAATCAGGATCTCCTCCCGTGACACGGTCGCTGCAATACAATATAAATACACACAGGACAATTAAGCTCAAGCGCAAGCAGCCTGCCATTTTTCTAAAGAAGAGGATAGCAACTGAGAGAGAGAAGTGTGAATGTGACTGAATTGCAAACCATGATTTATCATTATATAGGAGAAAGTCTGGACGAGAGATTCAAAGTCACGTCGGCAATACCGCGTAAAGCCTTTTAATATTAAGAACGGCCTTCGTTACATGACAATCCATTGAATCCATCGCTTTTTTTGAAATTAGATTACTTTAAACATAAAAAATGTCCCGTGGATAAAATCCTTGCATTTATGCTTGTCCACACTCTCACCAGTGAAGGAATAGAGGCAGAGACACACAGATTTTACACAGAAAAATATGTTCTATATATTCATGAAAGTTTTAACAGAACAGTAATAACAATTTGCTTTTTCTGAGCAATTTCAATCTTTTTCACTCTCATAAAAAAATATAGACACATTACAATTTAAAGCAAAAGTCTATCGCCAAAAATAAAGGCAAATAAATTATGCCAAGTGTAAAGTCCAAAAACATTAAAAACAAGTCCACTTAATATAAAAACAAGTCCTTTAGATTTAAATATTCGTCCTTTCAACCTAGCTGTCCGCTAGCATGGATCCCACAAAAACGCCGCCATCAGAAGAATCAACCTGTGCTACCGCCAAGGAGAGAGAAGGATGCAACAGTATTGCGGTGGTTACTGCTCTACCGTGAGGGGACAAGATGATAGGCCGTGGGGCCACGGTAACCGTAGTCTGGCGGTTAGTAGACAATTAGTGCATGGGGTAGAAGAAGACACCGCACCTCCGTGGGCGGTCAATAAGGTAACCATGGGACGCCGGTAACAACGATCCGGCAGTTAACCACTCCATCGCAAGCAACAGGCAGTTAGGTCGCAGTAACGCGGGAGACAGAGAGTGAGGCAATCGCGAGACCACGGATAGAAGGAAAGTGGGCCACGGTATTGCGGTGGACACCATGGTAGCGCGAGCAGTGAATGTTGAAGGTGCGGTTGCCCGGTAAGAGCTATTGGAGACAGGTGCGTGAGTTGAGTGAAAGTCCAATATTCCCTTTTGAATGCAACTCCTGCCATCTTTGACTCCCAATCGGTCTCTCTGATATATGAAAGATTTTTTTCCCAACACCTTTGTGAGAATGTATGCGGCTTGATCTTCTAATTTGCAAAAAGCTAAAGAAATCTCCCCACTGCTGATTAACTCCCTGATAAAATGAAAGAACATGTCAATGTGTTTGCTTCTTTTGTGAAATACAAGGTTCCTTGACAATGTGATGGCTGAATTGTTATCACAATTTTTTTTTTGTAGGTTCAACCTATTCAATCTAAAGCTCCTTGAGAACTCTTCTCATCTACACAGCCTAACATGAAGCGCTAGTGGCTGCAACATATTCAGCTTCAGCTGAAGACAATGTAACTATTGGCTGTTTTTTAGAAGCCCATGAGACAACTCCATTGCCAAAGTGAAAGACATATCCAAACATGCTCTTTCTGTCATCGATACTCCTAGGACAATCACTATCTGTGTAACCAATTAATTTGAATTCATCTGATCTGGAGTATTGTATGCCATAGATTTTTGTTCCATTGATATTTGAGAGGATTTGTTTTCTAGCCTTCCAGTGTGTCTCCTTTGGTGTTTCCATAAATCTGGATATCAAACTAACTAAAAACATAATGTCTGGACTTGTGGCTGTTAGATACATCAAACTCCCAACAAGCTGTTTATACTTTATATAGGGTCGAATTCACATCCGAACCTTTATCTTCCTTACTCAGCTTCAGACCAGTTACTATCAGAGTGGGAGCAGATTTACAATTCAACATATGAAATATTTTCAAAACATCATTAGCATACTTAGTCTGAGAAATAAAAATTCCATTTTCATCTTGATTTACTTCAATTCCCAGAAAATATTTCATCAGACCTAAGTTTGTCATCTCAAACTCTTTCATCATTGCTTCTTTGAACAGATCAACTGACAGATTTCCAGTCAAGATTAAATCATCTACATAAAGGCATATGATTAGAATTTTACCATCTTCATTCATTTTAGTGTACAATGCTGGTTCACTACTGCATCTGATAAAACCATTATGTGTGAAATAGTTGCCTATTTTGCTATACCAAGCTCTTTGGGCTTATTTTAGACCATACATCACCTTCTTCAGCTTGTAAACTTTATCCTCTTGACCCAATATCTCATATCCAGGTGGTTGTTCAATATATACTTCCTCTTCAAGATAGCCATTGAGAAATGTTGATTTAACATCTATTTAACACCTATAAAATCTTTGTCTTTTGGAAGACTCTATAACTCCCATGTCTGATTGTTTTCAATTGAGTCAATCTCATCATCCATTGCTGTTAAATCCACTTATCCTCCTTAATTGCATCTTCATGATGGAATGGATCTTCAGCTTGTGAATAAAAAGCGAAAAGTGTGAACTATTGAGAATTGTTCTCTCCTTCATTCTGATTATAAATGTCACTTATGTTTCTGATTTTCTGTCTCCTCATACTTGCTAGTGTTAGGTTTGATAGATCACTTGAATCTGCAGATTGTGGACTTGAAGGTCCTATGCCAGAGGTTCTTGCTATAGTTGGCATCTGCAGTCCTCTTGTTGCTGCTCTTACATTGCTTCATGGTGTCACTTGTTGACCACTTGCTTGAACTTGAATTGGTACAGCAGTAGGAACGTTTGCTAGTATAGAAATTTCATTTTCTTCTTGTGGAATACTGACTGAAACATTGACTGTAATCTCTCTACTTCAATCCCATACTTCATCTTGAACAAAATGAACATCTCTGCTGATTATAACCTTCTTAGTTGTTGGATTGAAAAGTTTATATGCTTTAGATTCATCACTATAACCAACAAATATACATTTCTCTCCTTTATTATCAAGTTTTCTTCTCAACTCATCAGGTACATGTGCATATGAAACACATCCAAAAACTCTCATGTGAGATACACTATGTTTTTGGCCAATCCATGCTTCTTCAGGGATGATATTCATGACACTTTTCATTGGGCATCTGTTCATTATGTATGCTGCACATGAAACAACTTCAGCCAAGAACTTATTTGTTAAATTCTTGGCTTTCAACATACTCCTAGCCATTTCCATTATCATTCTGTTATTTCTCTCAGCTACTGCATTCTATTGAGGTTTATATCTGGTTGTGAACTATTTGTGAATACCATGATCTCTGCAAAAATTTAAAAACTGTCTTGATATGCACTCACCTCCTCTATCAGTTCTCAACACTTTAATAAAGTGACCACTCTGTTTTTCAGCAAGTGATTTAAACTGATGAAAGAAATAAAATACTTCACTCTTGTGTTTTAAAAAGTAAACCCATGTCTTTCTTGAATAATCATCTACGAAAGTCAAAAAATAAAGACTGCCACCTATTGAAGGTGTTTGCATTGGTCCACAAAGATTTGAATGAAGAATTTCTAAAGGGGCTTTTCCTCTTGTTGATTTCCCTACTAGGAAAGACTCTCTATGCTGCTTTCGTAGAATGCAGCCTTTACAAGCTCTCTCAGGTTTTTCAATTAATGGTATTCCCTTTACTATACCCTTCCTATGAAGCAAATTTAGACCACCAAAATTCAAATGACCAAATATTAAATGCCATAGCTAGTTTTCATCTTTTACTTCTGCCTGAAAGACAGTCTGAATCACAATTGATACCTCTTGTGCTTGTGACTAGTTTGTGCTCAAATCTAGCTGAATTCTTAAAGGAAACATTTTGTTGTTTGTCATCTTGATCTTAACTATCAACTGACTACTTGGGTATTTATCTAAAATTGTGCACAAATCATTTTTGAAAGTTACTCTATAACCCTTTTGAACTACCTGTCTTACACTCATCAAATTGTGTTTCAGACCTGGCATGAAATACACATCTGAGATATACTTTTGCTCCCCCTGTTTGGTTAGAATATTAACATTTCCCTTTCCTTTAACTGAAACTTTTTTGTCATTACCTAGTGTGACATCAAACTTAATATAATTCTCATCTAAACTTGTGAATAACTCTAAATTTCTTGTCATGTGATTACTACAGCCTAAATCTAAAAACCAAACTTCTTTTTCACTAGCTTGTGCTATACTACATGTCAGAAACATTGTGCTCTTATCTGGTCTTTGTTCTTGACTCTCTTTAGTAAAATTTGCATATTGTCTACCCATATCATATTGTTTCTTCCTACACTCATTCATATAATGTCCAATTTTTTTACAATATTGGCATTGGACCTGAGATTTTTCATACCTTTGACCTTGAGGAAAATTTTGAGATGGGTTTTAAATACTGCCTCTTCCACTTGAACTTGACGGGCTGTTTCTTCCACCTCTGTTGAAAACTCTTCCTCTTTCTCTGAAATTTGATCTACATCTGCCTCTTCCTTGGTTAATTGAAACTTGTGACTTAAATGCATGTTCCAATGACATGTTAGTTGTTCTGCTGAGCTTGTGCTCATGAGAATTTAGTGAAGCATAGAGCTTATCAACTGAATACTGGGTGAGGTCTTTTGTCTCCTCTATAGTGTCTGCAATTGATTCAAATTTTGTGGGTAAGCACCTCATAATTTTCTCTACCACTTTGACATCTTCTAGTGTCTGAACATGTGTTCTTATCTGGTTCACCAGTCCCATTATCTGAGTGAAATATGAATCTACAGACCATTGTCTTTCATAAACAGTCTCAAACTCTCTTCTGAGTATTTGTAACTTTGCAGTCTTAACTTTCTCCATTCCTTGATAAGCAATTTGTAAACTATCTCATGCTTGCTTGGACCTAGTTGTAACTGAAATTTTTGGAAAGATACTCTCATGTACTCGTTGTAGAATGAAGAAGTGCGATTTTGAGTTCTTCTTGTTGTCTTTCATTAAGTCTTTCTCTACTTTTGTCAAGGCACTGTATGATGTTGCATCTGCTGGTTCTGGAAACCCATTTTCTACAAAATCCCATAAATCTTGTGAATAGAATAAAGCTCTCATGGTGATAGACCAGTAATCATAATTCTTTCCATTTAACTATGGAATTTGGGGATTAGACAAGCTTGTGCTTGCAACCATTTTTCAGACACTCTAAAACACTGTACAGATAACCTTCAGCTCTGATACCATGTGTAGTAATAGAGGCAGAGACACACAGATTTTACATTGAAAAATATGTTCTATATATTCATGAAATTTTTAACAGAACAGTAATAACAATTTGCTTGTTCTGAGCAATTTCAATTTTCTTCACTCTCATAAAAAATACAGACACATTACAATGTAAAGCAAAAGTCTATGACCAAGTCCATTCGATATAAAGACAAGTCCTTTAGATTTAAATATTCGTCCTTTTAACCTAGCTGTCCGCCAGCAAGGATCCCACAAAAATGTCATTGCCAGAAGAATCAACCTAGCAGTCTGGTAGTTAGCAGATAGTTAGTGCACGGGGTAGAAGAAGACACCGCACCACCGTGGGTGGTCAGTAAGGTAACCATGGGATGGCGGTAACAACGATCTGACGGTTAACCGCTCCACCGCAGGCAACAGGCAGTTAGGCCGCGGTAATGTGCGAGACAAAGAGTGAGACAACCTAAGACCGCGGTTAGCAGGAAGGTGGGCCGTGGTATTGCGGTGGACACTGCGATACCACGAGCAGTGAATGTTGAAGGCGCGGTTGCGCGGTAAGAGCTATTGGAGACAGGCGTGGGAGTTGAGTGAAACTCCAACAACCAGAATCTAAGGTTTGTTTGTTTTGCTGGGTATGCGTGTTGTCACCTTGTCAATTTGAATTTGAATAGTTGGCACTCAAAAATGAAGGTGCATGACTCATGCTCTAACCACTTTTCAAACTAGTTTTTGAGAATGCTATAAAATATGATGGAAAAATAAATTTTGTTAAAGATATCATGAAAATTTAATAATTATTTTTTTAAGTGAATTTGATAGGGATACAATTCTTGCTCGAGATTTTTATTTCTTTCAAAATTTTGAACTTTTAAGAAACATTGTTTCTATTATTTAGAAAAGATTCTTTTGTCTATTCTAGTTTGGATAAGGATGTATGCTTTGGCATAAGTGTTTTGGTTCTCCTACGTTTATGAAACAACTGCTAATTGTTTGAAAATCATTATCGATATCTCAAGAACTATCCACAAAAATGGATAGTTTATCTATGCAAGAATATGTTCAATTAGATCTCACTTTTCCTCTTCCAAAAAGTATTTCTTTACATATTGGAGAATATCTTAGATTTTGGAGTGTTGTAGCTAGAAAGGAATTGATTTCTTCAAGTCTAGATCTTGTTCATTGAAAAGACTCAAAATGATGATTTTTATCTACCACTACAAATCCAAATAACACATATGCTCCAAACAACCACTCTTAGATCCCATATGAAGACAAATGGTTCTAGAAAATGTATTTAGAAACAAAAAATATGAACAATATAGTGAAACTTAAAAACATGAAGAAAAAAAATATAGAATAAACAATATCAAAACAACATCATAACTACATTGGCATCCAAACAACACCATGACTACATTATTGACACTAACAATGAATTCTTTTGGAATGTGAATTGTACAATCATAATTTCAATTTATTTTGTCCATATAACTCCATTGTCATGAAAAGTCTATATAAAGAGGATTGTAATATGATAAAAAAACATGTTTTTAATTTCGAGGGAATAAGAAAAATATTGTAGAAGTCTATTGTAACTATCTTATAACTTGATGTGATTATCTTCCCAATATAAGAAAGAAAGGTATAGCAAGCCCATTGCCCTACCATAAAAGTAAACTTTCTTCCACATCGAGTATTTATAAGATAAAATATGAGTTGTATACCCTTGTTGCTGATTTTATTTTTTTAAATCATAATATTCTCTTCTATAAAGCTAACTTTATTTACACAAATGAGTATCAAGTATATTAAATATTCTTGTTGTTCCTTAAATTCTAAGTTCAAAGTATAGGGATCAATGTTGGTATTAAACTGGTTTTATTTTATTGGATTTGTGAAGGATCTAGTATAACAATTTCCATAAAATCTCTAAAGGTATTGTGGAGGAATAAAATTTAAGAGTAATCATACTTGAAGGTCACATGAAGAACATCACATAAAGTCAAAAATAGATAAGGAAACAACCAGAACATTTGACTATGCATAAAATCAAAATGGTGTGAGAAGAACATATCATAGATGATTTAGAAAAGTTATTTTATATTTTCTTAAGAATTGATGAGAAAAATGAGATTAAAATAATATTTAGTGAAAAATCAAATAGAAAAAAAAAGAAAAAAATAATAATATAATTAATTTATTTTATCAACTAAAAAAATTTGATGAAATTTTTATAAAGATTAAAAATTGACAAAGAAAAAATAAAAAACTATAGTACAAATCAATTATTTTTTCCAAAACCATTCCCAAATTTTACATCAAATAGATAATCATTATTTCTATTTGAACCATTCCCAAAAAAATGTAGCATACATCTTTAATATATCCCATAGTGGTGTAGATAGCATTTAAAGTGTCAACTTGATCCTTCAAAATGCATGTACAATGATCCACATCTATTTAGATGAAACTAAAATTGTTATCATTGTTATTAATGGCATCCTAGGAAGAGAAATTAAAGATTTCTAGGCGGTATGCAAGCAACCATTTCTATGTTTATGAAACAAATTCATCCATGAAGAGTTCATCTCGTGGAGAATATGAACCACATCTGAAATAAAATTCCTTTGAGGGTTTATTGTAGAAATCTGTTGTGAGCAGAAAGAGCTAGCTGTCACTTGAATAGGGAGCGGAGTATAAATTGCATGGGATTTCTTTCATGAATATTGATCCAGAAAGAATACAATCTCAAAAGGGGAATGGGAAAGTCTTAAACCCAAAACAAGCTAAAAGAAAATCTGTATGGTGCAAACCTCTGAAAGAGACGTAATGAACATAAGGAATGAAGAGGCGGCCACATGGAAGAAATAAAAAAGAAACTGAAAAAATTCATAAAGTAGCATTTTGAAGCAGGACATAAAGATCGAAATGTATTAGACAAACATCCTTTAAGAGTACATATCCAACAAATACAGTACGCAATAAAACAAATATGCAAACAAAAAGAATGAAGTTGTTTCAAGGGGGCCGATAAATACGAGAACAAAACGGAAGGTACAAAAACAAAAGGAAATGACATCAAGGAATTGCAGTAGTACAAGAGTTAAAAGGAAATCTTCATTATGGGAAAGGCTGGAGTAGAGGTGTAGGCAAATTCACTGTCAATAATTTATCATGGGAAAATTTATTGTCAACAACTCATTGTCATCGTGAAAAATTCACCACCAGCAATTCATTGTCAGGGATCACATTAACATTTTTAATAATATTTCTAAGATCATGAATTTTTTCTGTAAGAAAATAATTTCCACCGCATTAATAACAGAGATGATTGATATTGTTTTATAATTGGTTTACTAGAATAAAGTAAAATATATTGAAAAATGTTTTCATTTTTATTATCATAAATCAAAGTTTCTAATTTTATATGTGATGAATTCTTGGTGGTGAGTTTTCCACAAGATGAATTTGTCATGGTGATGAATTGTTTGGTGGTGAATTGTTGGAAATGAATTTGCTGGTGGTGAATTGTTGGCGGTGAATTTATCTAGTACTAGTGAAAAGATCTCGTAAAGCTAGGTGCATAAGACATTTAGGAAAGAAGTTAAGATAACTCATAAAATCCTCCTAAAATGAAACAAGGCTAAACAACATTGGGAAAATTCCTGAAGGGAAAACTAAATTAGTAAGGATTAGAAATAGATTTATCCTCATTAACGAGAAAGAATAAGATTTGAATCCCACCACCTTGAACTTTTAGAGGAACTTAGAAAACCAAAAAGGTTCACAAAATCTAAGTAAAAGGATAAACCATCAAGTCAAATCATTATGAAAGAGTTTTAGAAGTTGAAGAGAATGATTCAAAGATAGGGATCTTGAGTTCATAATATTTTAGTTCAATTAACATAAAATATCCATTTAGTTTGACAATTAGCAGCAATGTTCCACTCTATAGGAGTATGAATAAAAGAGATATAAGAAATGAAAAATGATACAAAATGAATTTGCTCCACATACAAAGCCAAACTTCAATAAAACATTGGTTTTTTTTTATTATTGAGAAATTAATCCTTTACCATGGAATCCATTTCAAATTATGTAACATTTTCCCAACATAGTTCACAAGATTTATCTACAACCACAAGGATAACCTGATCCTCCATTCGACTATCAATACTAATACCCATTGTTGAAGAGAAAAACCGGTCAATCAACCCAACACTATCTCTCCAAACTCCACCAATTCCTACAACTCTCCAATTTCCTCGTGAAGGACCACCAATATTAATGAAAAAAATCCCAATGGAGGAGGAGACCATTTTCCAACTCTATTCAACTTATTTAAATGTTTAATCCTAGAACTATAATTAATAGGAATATTTTAATACCCCAAATCTACCACCTTTAAAATTAGATGTCAAAAGAATACAGGATAACCTCTATACATAATCTAACCAATGAAATTTTCTTTAATTGAATCCAAATTATTTTACCAAATATTCCCAATAAGAATCTAATAATTTTGAAAGATCTGATGATTTATATCCAACCAGTTTTTGTAAAGAACTTAAATAGGGCTTATATCCTAGTAAACAAGAAAAATAAGTTGTAGGAAGTCATCCTAAGCTAGGCTATAGTTTAGGTGAGAAGTAGCATGGACAAAATTTGAATTCCAAAATAAAACACACTTTCCTCTAAAGTCTCTCATAAAAAGAACCCTAGAACAAAATGTGAGAAGCACGATCCTCATTAGACTCAAAAAAAAAAAAAAACTTTTGTAAGGATGCTAGAAACATATTTTTCTTATGTTCTCCTAATTGAACCATTTTTTGGAAGAAAAATAAATAAGTCACAAATAAATAAGTTACATTTCAACATGTAGTAATTATTTCATATGTATTCCACTAGGAAAAAGTCTCAATCCCGTGTTTTTCATGCTGTAAGAGTTGTTTTCCTCTAGACACCAACTAAACTCCTTTTGGATCATATCCCCAAGAAAGAGCATCAACCTTCTCTAAAGAAAAATAATAATAATTTGTCAAATAGCTCAAATAATTCCAAAAGTAAAACTAGGGTTTCCCATCAACTAAGATGTCTTGAAATCATAAACATTAAACCATCCTACTTCCAAAAAATCTTATTCAAGGTTAGAATATGGGGAAGTGAGAATTGAACTCAGATAAAGATCTCAACAATCTATCCAATAAGGAGCATTAAATCTTAAATTTAAAATCTATACAAGATCTCACTTAATGAGGTATGCTCCCTTTCTAATATTTTTCTCAAAAAATGATACATTTCCATCTAATATGATTCTCAAAACATCCCTATCAACAAGAACTTACATATAATCATTGAAAAGAAATCTAGCCAACACCAACTCCAAAAACTTGGTAGCTAAGGCTTGACAATTAAACTTAGAATTCTTTAGAACAATACATCCATTTTTATTCTAGGCTAACAAATCCTATCCCATCTAACAATACTCCACTTATGAGAATATTGATTCTCTATCCAAAAAATATTTTGGAGTATAAAGTACCAAAAATCTATAGATAGGAAGAGTCTGTAGCACTAATTTCGAAAGGGTGAGAATTATAGCAAGATATAACAACTTAAAATTCTAATATGCTGGAATTTTTCAATCAAGGATGGGTTTGATGAGATCTTGAATTACTTTTGGGAAGACAATTGTATTATATTGAATATTGACGAGGATAGATTATATATATATTTTTAAATCTAATTTGTATTGCTTAATTTCTATTTTTAAAGTCCCCTCATGTGTGACAAGCACAATTTGAGGTAAACTAATCATAAATGGTTTTTCATTGTATAAAGAATTATTTCTAGATTGATCACACACACACACACTTATAAACACACAGATGAATATGCATATATAAATATATACACACACATGTATGTATATATGTATATATATACATATATATACATGGGTGAAATCATAATAATGTATCTCACTTTTTGGCCAACATGGACATTTATATCACAAATATTAACTAAATCTTTATCATTTGAGACCTTTAGTAGATAAACCATTAAGAATTTGAAGATGGTGCGAACTAGTGATTTGTGGAAATTTTTGTGTGGATTCTAAATGTACTTTTTAAAAAAAAATCTAAAATAAATTATGAATCTTTCAACATATCCTTTAATAACTAGTTTTAAATAGAAAAGAAAAATAGAAAGTAATGTTTGTGTCATCCAACATAATTTTTTTTTATAAAGGATAAAATTCGAACTTTTGAAACATAGATTCTCTACATCAATATGTAGGCAATGATATTTTTCATAATTTTTTGTTACATATTTTTTTAATTAATTTTTCATATCACTATAACTATAATTTGGATGTATGTGTGTTTCACTCAACATAACTTGTCATTTATATATCAAACTCTAATTTTTGGTGAAACAAGAACATTAATACCTAGGGTAGGGCTATTTTTTGAAAAAAATTTACAATGGTTTACAATTTTTCCATTTTTACAGAACAAAGAGCTTGATGTTTAGAGAAAAACCTATGTTCAGTAAAAATTGAAAATTAAATACATGATAAAATGAAATGATATCAAAACTATTATTGTTGGAAAAATCATTTTGAGGGCTAAAATATTGAAAAATGTCTTGTGAACTTAAGTTCATCTGAAGGTCCAACTAGGGGTTTGCAAAAAAAAAAAAATTGAGGAAATTTTTATGCAAAGACCAAAGTTCTCATGTTTTACCCCTTCATTAGAAGAACCTTCGATCAAATCCTAGCAAGGACCTTAGATCAAATGTCACTTTGTAAAGGAATATTTTTGTAGGCCTTTACCTTTGACCGAATGTATGGCTTTGATCAAAGGTATAAAGTGTTATACCTTCAGTCGAAGGTGCATTTTAAAATTGTCCAACCTCCCTCACAAATTTCATTTTCTTAAAAGTGAGACACAATATTGTGATTTCACCCATATATATATATACATATATATTATAAATTTTTAAAATTGAGAGTTACGAAAAAAATAATAATACCTAAAAATTCAAGTTTATGGACTGATTTTCTCATAAATTAAGTAATAAATATAAAAGTAAGTCCAATTATTAAAAATATGTATATTTGAAAACTAGAAATCATCATCTATATTAACTTTTAATTGCATCAAAAATATCTAAAAAAAAAACAACTCATTAGCCATATTGTAGACATTGAAAAATGTCTTAGTCTGTCAACATCATTTTTCCATTGTCTTGGTCTTCTTTCTTACATAATTAAATAATTATAATTATTTAATTAATTCATAATAATTAATCTTTATTCTCCTTTGATCAATTAAATAAATTATCATTTATTTAATTATTTTCTTTTCATTATTCATCTATAGTTAAATAATTATTAAAACTATTTAACTCCCTCTTACCACCTTTCCTCTATTAAATAATTAATTTGACTTAATTATTTAATTCCACTTTCTTCATTTTCCTCTATATTTAATTTAAATAGTGGCATAATATCTTTTAAATTAAGTATTCATTTTTCCTTTCTCTATAAATAAATAATCTAAAATGATTATTTATTCCTCCATATCTTTTGCCAAATTTAAAATATTTTCAAAGATGCATTCCATGAATTAAATATTTTATTTTATTAATCCACTTCCTCTCCAAAAATAAATAATAATATGATTTAATTATCAAGATTCCCTTCTTCACTTAATTTTTTTATATTATTTAATTTGCTCCACTACTTTCCCTTCACTTTCTCATTTCAAATCTTGACTGCTGATTCTCTCTAGCCTTTTTTCAATCTTGACCATTTATCCTTAGTCATCCCTAACCCTACCACTATGTGGTCCATTAATCCTCCACTATTGATCTTGGCATCTTTCTATAACTTTAGTCTTGTCCATCCGTTCAAATGAATTTTCTATAAAAGAAGGCTTTCTCCATCATTTTTTATTAACAACCACATTCTCCAAAGTTTTTGCTCTCATTTCATTGTAATTTTTAGGTATTCAAGCACTTCAAAATATGAGGGAAAATATTTGCAACTTGAGAAAGAATGGGGGAGAAGAAAGGGAGATAATCAACTATGATAGGAAAGTTTTCTTTTGTTCTTTCATTATTGTTTGCTTCCTCTGATCATTTGTACTCTCTTGTTTAGATTTGGTATTTTCGCTTAGATCTTAGGTAGAGTGGTTGCTACTTGGTCTTAGCTATTTTGTATTTTAAAATCTTACATTTGGTGAACCAAACATGAAAAATCTAATCTTTTGAGTGTTTTAAATGAGTTTTGAAGACTACAGCAAAAAATTTGCATTCAAAACGTGCCATATTCTTTTGAGCATAGAAAAATGGGTGCATAAAATCTTTTAAAATGGTTTATGGGTTTTGTAGGTCTCACTTTCAGCTTTCCACGACTTTTTACAATTTTAAATTTTGTTAATATTTGATAAAATTATGGTTGTTTTAGTATGCATTGCTGTTTTAAATTTAGCTATTTAAATCTGTATTTTCTTTTTCCTACAACAATCTTTTGATAGAATTCTTTCTCAATTTTGGGGATTTGAGTTTTAGCTTTCCATAGCTTATTACAGTTTTAAATTTTGTTTAGTTTCGAGAAAGTTATCGTTGTTTTAGTTTGTTGTTATCATTAAAAGATATTTTTGGTATTACTAATCTCTTGTTTTCAGTGTGTGGCATCAATCTTGGAGGGAGTCTAAACTATTTCTTTTGAAATATTTTGTTGGCCTATTTTGGTGTTTTCTTAGCATAGAATCATCTTGCTTTTGTATTACAAATTTTTACTCATGAGGATAAAATGAACAACTTTATATCCTACATTCATTGGGTCTAAAATTTACAACAAACTACATATTTGTCTCATAAGCATAAAATGAGAAACAATCTACATATTACATTCATGGATTTTTAAAATTTATCACAATATGCATTATTCACTCATTGTATTTAAAAATAATTGCAACAAACTCATTTGGGGCTAAAAAGAACTTTCTTGTTTGACATCATAAGTGGGACATAAATAAATAAGTTTTTTACTATCTTATTATAGTGTCTTTGTTACAGGGTGTGTATGCTCTTCCCTCATGCCTAGTGTAATTTTGGGAATCAAAAACACCTCTTGGAATCTACACTCTCACACTAAACTGTAGTGTAGAAAAAGGGTATGTGCAAGATCATCATGGAAAAAATAGGCCCTTAAGTGGTAATAAAATTCAAAAAATTAGAGTTAGGAAAATTGACGTAAAAATTTGAATAATTTATCTATATTATTTCAAAAATATGTAAGAATATAATCTGTAGAAAATTGAATTTAGTTTCTAAAATACTAACTTTATTTAAAAAAAATAAAACTCTATTTGGTGAAAATTTGAAATTTCAATGTTGTAGTAGTTAAATTTCAAGGAAAAAATAAGAAGTAGGTGTCTGTTTGACCACCCTAACCACAATAAAATGATAATATTTTTTTTAAAATATTTTAGATATAAGTAGGGGACTCATGTCCCGATGTGATGCATATTATTTTGTAATTTTTTCCAAGTAAATAATTAATTATGATTTTTTCATTACAAATTTTTAAAAATATAAAAACACGTATGTCTAACCACCTTAACTTGGTCAAAAATTAATGAAATTCATTTTTTTTCTTTTTAATCCTAAAGTATGCAAAACATAGAATGTGACTTATGTTTCAGATTCCAAAAATGTGACACCGTTTGAAAATTATAGATGTTTTTCAATCAGCCTATCAATCGGGGCATTAGTCGTAATTCAAATAGAAAATAAATAATAATAATTTCTTAAATTCAAAGTAAAGCATAATTTATATTTGTGGAAATGTAAGAATATCCTTTAAAAACCCTTTTCGTTTCATCAATTTTGAGTAAAAAAAAAGTCGGCAGCCACATGGGCCATCATATCACTTAGATATCACCACTTTTTGGCCCATCATGATCTTACACATACCCAAAAAGTATCCCTTTTTCACACTTTATATGGGAATAATTAATGATAAATTGGACTTAATGTCGCCTTGACCTAGTGTTGTGAGGTCTTTTACACATCCACATTAGGTCTTGCGCCCTTTTAAAGCTAAATTAACTTAACTTTTCCCTAATTTAATATTGTAAAATGTAATTATTTACATATTCACATTTACTTAGGGAGGCTTGTAAACTAAAGTGTACCTAATCTAGTGTTGTGATGTGTTTTACACATTCACATGGGATTTAGGACCCTTCTAAGCTAAATAGACCCAATTTTTCCTTAATTTAGTGTTGTAAATTGTATTTATTTACACTTTCACATTGGATTTTGGGCTCTCTTGCATTCATTACCTTAATATCATCACTAATAGGCCCTATGACCCTATATTATGTATCCCAAGGCATATTTTAATCAAAAACTTGACAAAATCAACATATAAGCTTAATTCCTTGAGTCCCTAATACTTTAGGATTAAAAATAGCCCCTGTGGGACCAATTCGCCACCTTGGGTGAATGAGTCCCATTTGGCCTATTTTTAAGGTTCTAAGTGGGAAAAGTGGGTTTTTAATTCAAATTTCTTCCATGTCGGCCTTGTGGATCCAATTAACAGTCATTTGAGTAGCTTGCATATATAAACAAGCTATCAAAATCATTATTTGATATAAGTAACATAATCCTACATGTTATCAAGTCAAGCAAGCAAGGGTTAAGCATTCCAAGATCATCAAGATAGCTTTCAAGATTAGTTTTAAGACATTCAAGGGTAGAATCCTTCATCAATTGTTACAACCATTCACAATCCATCATCATGTCAGGCATATCAAGCATCAAGCACATTATTGAGCTAGTGTTGTGATGTAGCATTGAAGATCCAAGACCAACCATTGTTACATTCCTAATGTCAAAGATCGAGATCTACATTCTTCATGGCCATTTCATGTTAAGTTGCAGATTTACAATACATCATAAACAAGGTATCATTTTCCATGATTCATGTTCTTTGTTCCATGATGCATTCCTTCATTCCATTGTTTCATCATTTGGTTTAATTACCTAAAAGCGGTTTGACCAAGGCAAACCCCTATTCCTTAACAATCAACACTTTTTCTCTCTTTCTTTGTGTAAGTGCAGATCTAGGTGCTTTAAAGACTTGAAGATAATTGAAGATTAGGTTACAATATTTTTGGAGTTTTCTCCCCATTTGCAAGGTCATAATCTCCACAAAAAGGTCATCTAGAACCCAAAAATCAAAGTTTCAAATCTGAGAACTTGGAGGAACAGATTGAGTAGACTGAGAAGAGAACAAGTGGCAAATGAGTCCCACTGTAGGTTTTTTTTAGAGATATTTTCATATTTGGAGACTCATTTTCCCAAAACCTACTCTTATGCAAAAATTTAGAACTGGGACTGATTCACCGAGAATGGTGAATGAATCCTAGTAGGCCAAAATTTCAAGATTTGTAGAATTTCTAGTCTCCATTCAATTCTCTACTAGTTTCCAGGTGCACACATTATGTTTTGTAACTTTTTGTTCTATTTTTCATACTTTTGTAGGTCATTTTGTAGGTCATTACATCAAACTAGGGTTTAGATTTGCATCTTACATTTCATTTTTTTCTAAGTTCTTACTTGGTGGTAAACCCCTCTTGTAATCTAAAATCATACCATAGGATACCTTATTGTCAAATCTCTCCCTCCATTCTTCATTGGGTTGATATCTCTAGGGAATCCTTGAATGTTATTTTGATAAAATTGATGTGCTATGTCCAAAACCATAAAACATCCATTTTTCAACTAATCACAAACATCTGATTTTGAGGTTAAAATGAACACCATGCTAGTGTAAGGAAAACACATTATTCTCTCTCCTCGCACCTAGTGTGATCTTGGATATTCCAAAGCATTATGTTTTTCTTTCTTTTGTTTACCCTTAGAGGGCCTACCTCCTTATTTGTGAGAGGGAACAACCCAATCAATAATTTTGTTTTAGTCTACTATACAAATAATTATGATTGTGACAAAAGTCATCAATCACTTAGTGCGGATGTTCTATACTAATGAATGTCTCCCTCAGTGTCCTTGAGATGTGTAAAAACCCTTTCTATGAGTTGGGAGACCTCTTAAATGAGTGAACTGCCACATGTATAGACACAAGATTATCGCAAAACATGGACTAAAAACCACTTGTTGTAAAATTCAAAAAAAAAACTTGCTTGCTCGTGTACGAGGTCAAACCTTTGAAGCCACCCTACATGTACTATTGATGATGGAGACAGAAAATCCCTCAGTTCATAAGATCTTTGGATATTTTGGGTAAGAGATCTGGTGTGCCCGTGCCATGGTGGGGGAGCCAGTATCACCAATATATCTATCTATCTACCTTGTCTCAGTATATGGAGTAATCCAAGTAGGGACTCAAGAAGTAGTATCCTCTTTCTAGCCTAGATTGTGCATGCTTATGAGTGCTTTCAAATTTGTTGTGGGCCTAATTGAGCCCCCCGTTTATAATTTTACTTCGATTTTGTATCAGATCCATCCAAAACTTTCTCTCTATCGTGTTTTGTGTGTGTGTTAAAGAAAAAATTTTCAATCTCAATCAAACATCACACTTGAAATCTATAAAATTTCAACCTTGAAAATCTCAAAAGCTTGCTCAAAAACTCAAACAACATAAATGTGTGCATGATCTCTTGCAAAACTAAAATCCCTACTTGCAAATATCCACATTCTACTTTTTCAAACATATACATAGTAGTTCAAGGTCTATCAAAAAACACATCTTGAAGAACTACCGCAAATGAGACATATTGCTAAGAATTTTTTATCAACGCCCTTTAACAAATGAACCGACTTACATGTCTAAAATGAGCCTAGAATTTAGATCTCTTGGGGAATCATTCTTCAATTATGATCCTTTAGTCCTTGCATATCTAGATCATTCCCCCTAGTCCTTTCATATTCCAATCATTCTATTTTGTCATGTCCCCAATCCTTGCATATCCATCATTAGTCAAACAAAAATTTTAGCTTGCACTTAGGTTGCTCTCCTTAGATCTTGAATAAAAAATTGGCTCTTAATCACATTTTGGGCCATCATCAGATTTTCCTCACTTATTGTAGACATCCATCATTGGATTGCATACACATGTTTTGAAAACTTTTTAATAGGGAAACTTACTATACCTTAGCATAGAACCTTTGACACAAAGAAGTATTATTATTGACCTTGTCATTTTCCACATTAGTCCTTGTCATTTTGGTATAGCCTTTAAACTCATTAGTCTAGTTTAAAGTTCACCTTGTCAAACTTGTCACATGTCATCCACTCCTTAAGGTCATTGATAATCTTATTTCCAAACATTGGACTATCGTAGGTTGGATAGTAATCCTTTTCTTAGTCTCACAAAAGTTCTCAATTCATAAATGTAGCTACCCATACCATAGTCATCTAATTTAGGAATACCATTAGGCACTTTACACCATTACATCACAACTTAGATTTTGGACATAGTGACGTCAACATCTTTCAACTCTTGTCTATTGTCACCTGGTGCCTTAATATTTTTTATTAGAATCATTCCATACATTTTAGACATGGTCATATCCTAGATTGTGGTTATAGTGATATTGCTAAATCTTGTTATTGTCACTTTCAACATTAAATCTTGGAAATTATCATTATTATGCATCCTTATAATTCAAAAAGTCTAAAAAAGAATAGCTTAGTCCCATACCATCTTGCATTGCTATCTTGGGTCAACATGGATTGGTTAGCATCCCCTTTATTTAGCATCATTTGATATCCATTAGCCTCATTTAGTCTCATTTTGGTCATTATCATCCTTGCACTATCACTTTGCATCCCTACATTACTCTTAAAATCATATATCCTTTACATATCATATCCTTTAGCTTAGGTGCATCCTTATAATCCAAAAATATAGTTTAGTCTCATCTTCCATTATCATTATCATCCTCTTCACCTTTGCAAGTTTTACATGGTTAAAACAAGTTCACGATAAAAAAGAAAGGACATGGACTCTTCAACTGATCCTCTTTACAATACCACATGTGATATGAACCTTGGGTCACATTCAAACCAAATGCCAACATCAAGAGGAACCTCAAATCCATTTTCTAATCTCCCATTAGAAGAGGTCAAAAAAGGTTTAGTCCCCAAAGAAAGTAGACAAGGATTACAAGACCCAAGAATAGTACACATTGTTGAAGAACTAACTAGTGTTAAACAAAATAAATTCTTTTATGCACTAGCACAAAAAGGTGTCAAACTTCCTCAAGGCTATGATGTTTCTACACTTCTAGAGGGAGTTACAAAATTCATAAACCAAGGATCTACAAAAACCACATTCACATTAGGGATTCCATCCTCATCACATCAAGTATTCACAAGTCTACCCCTTGGGACAAAAACACACATGGCAACAAACGTTCACATTCCTGTCATGCCCTAAAATTTTACACAACTAAAGAATACATGACAATAATTTTTTTTGGAATAAATATGTATAACACTAATAATTGTCAATCTATTCATGAACATAGAAACATATTAATGATAATTGAATATTAAATATCCCTAACAATTTTTTAACACTTATATTAGTACCATAATTGCATTTATTCCTTACCATTCACTTTTAATATTTATAGTCATTAACATTAAGTATAATATTGACACTATTATTTTCTTGGTAAGTAATGATTATAATAATATTATCTTAATACTATATTAATATTTTTTTTCTTAATACCACCTTCATTAAGAATACAATGTCACTCACAATATTTATATTTAATATTACCCTCTATTTATAATACTAAAAATATTATTACCAAGTGGATCATCTAGAAAACCCATTTGCTTAAATAAAACCCCTTAGACGAAAGTACATTCCTTGATTATGTCCATGATACCTATAAGACTTATTAAGTGCACAAATATCAAATATTACTACAAAATAATAGTTATTGGTGTACTTGTTTTTTGTGACTTATAATAGATTAACACAATTAGTAAATTTAACTTATATATTAATTAAGGATAACAATAGTTAATCATTAATATTCCAATTTAATATCAGAATACAAATAATTAAGTTAACATACGAAATAAAAATATTTAGTTATCTAAACAATGAGAAAACCAACCATACTTAATTTAAGGAATCAATTCTCCTTTAAAAATTATGCAAACCAAAAAGTATCATTAATTAAAAAATTTCACCCTCCATCATAATTAATTAAGCAATCATTTTTTTCTAGCTTGGTTTCATTTAAGTTTTCTTAAAATTAAATTTTAGTTCTTTAAAATCACTACAAAAGAATTGTGAATCCATAAATCCCAAACACTCATTTTTTAACATTAATTAGAATAAAAGAAGGAAACTACTATTTAAAATTGTTTTTTAATTCTTTGTTCCCCAACCTTCTAAATTTATTTTGAAAATAAAATTAGTTCTATATCTAAAAAAATGAAAGAGATGTAGTTATTCTTTCCTCAAGGATATGATATTTTGACACTTGTAGAGGGAGTTACATAAGCCCTAAACCAAGGATCTACACAAAACACATTCACATTAGGGATTCCATCCTCACCACATCAAGTATTCACAAGTCTATACCTTGGGACAACAACACACATGTAAAAAAAAATCCACATTCCTAACACACCATTTGGAAGTAAGAGAACCTTTTCTTCAACACAAGGAAAAACTTCTAAAATTGGCACCTCATCATCAAGTCCCATGACTATGAAATTTACAAATCGTCTTTTCCAAAGCACAAGTCAAGGTTTCACATCTCAAAATCAACCCAACAAATCAAGGAGGATTCATAAGGCACCAAACCAAGGTCCTACACCATTATTCCAAATTTCAAATCAAGGTCCTACACCATTATTCCAAAATGCAAATCAAGGTCTTACACCATTATTAAAAAATGCAAGTCCAGGTCCTACCCCATGATTCCAAAATGCAAATCAAGGTCCTGCACCATAATTTCAAAACACAAGCCAAGGCTCAAAATTTCAATCACAAAAATCCAATCAAGGTCCAACAAAATAATTTCAAAATACCATACCAAATGCAAACATGACCTTTGGGACAAATCAAAATTCCAATCTCATTCCAAATCAAACCAACACCAATGGAACATTCACACACCAATATCAACAAGGTCCCATGCAACAAAATGTCACTCCAAGTCTAACATTTGACCATCTCAATACCAATACCAATGACATTATGAAAAATCAACCAGATGCAACACCATCTCTCGCAGACCCCTTGATGCAAAAATTGCAAGAAATAAAACAACAAATGACAAACATGCGAGTAGGGATAATGAAGAAGACATATTCTATGGAGGAATTGTGTCCTTATCTATTTGACATAAATCTATACATTCCACTTTTTCCCCCTCATTCCACTCCACCAACTTTCACTAAGTACAAAGGAAAAGGGGATCCAGTGGAACACATATGAGAGTTTAACACAATATTTATGGACATTGCATATGAGGCTACTTATTTGATGAGAATATTTCCAATAGGTCTTGCACGAAAATCTCTAGATTGGTTTGAACACCTTCTTCTAGGAATTCAAACATGAGGTGACTTGGCTAATAGATTCATCAATCACTTTTCCTTCAATATAGTAAGTGACATTACCCTCACAAAACTATGTACAACTAAACATGAGGAGGGAGAGTCACTCACTTCATTTTACCAACGATGGTGAATTATGGCTAGCAAATTTCCTTGTCACATACCTCAGAAATAGTTAGTTCCCATGTTTGTGGAAAACCTTAATGCATAATTAATGACTAGTTTCCAAATACAATGTTGCACAACTTTTGAGGATATCATTGAAAAGGGTGTTATTATTGAGAAATCTCTCATGAAAAAAGGACTAGTCAAAGTCTCCAAAGAAACCCCAAAAGTTAATAATGACAAAGGGAAATTTTGGTCCAGAAACAAGAATATCACCAATGATGGAGTTTTTGATGCAAAAGTCATAAATGAAGGTCATCCTACTATTTACCTTAAAGGTACTTCCACATCAAACACACCAAACACATCTAATACCTAAACTCAAAGTCAATATTAAACATTAAATGCCATCCAAAACAATCAACAACATAAAGGACCTCCACACACTAAGAGAAGATACACTCCCTTGGGTGAATCTAGTGAATTAGTTCTAAAGAAACCTTTGCAATCCAATTTCATTCAGCTTTTGGACATCAAGAACTGTGAACCCACATTGGTAAAACCTAATTGGTGGAATGAAAATGAATACTGTGAATATCGTTGTGGAAAAGGACATAAGACATCATCATGTTGGTCACTTAAAGATCTCATTGAGGACCTCATTGTAAAAGGAGACATTTCATTCGAAAATCAACCTAAAACCAATGTTGATCATACCTAACTCAAAACTCCCTTACAAGACCATGGAAAAGGGAAGATCCCCAATTCAGGTAACAATAGTGCTAATTACATCAACATGGTACATGATTATACTGTCCATCACATTCGTACCCTTGATGAACATGTTCCTACCATCACCATTAATAAAAAAAATTCAGCATGTGTCATCATTACCCGTAGATCTAAGGTAACCCTTTGAGGGGCTATCTTTAATCCATAACTAAAAAGTCAATATAATCTCCTTGACCATCTAGGAAAAATGCATGCAAATATATCTATTATTGAGTTGCTTTACATTTCCCCAGAGCATAGAGCCATTCTAGACAAGGCCTTGCAAGATACATTAGTCCCTTCGGACCTAAATGTAAACCAATTTCAAGCCATGATAGGATCTATAGCTACACCACACAATTTTTCCCCTTCTCCGAACAAGACCTTTCAACAAAAAAGCCAAATCAAAATGATCCACTACACCTTGAGGTTTTCATTAATAAAAATAAGATAAAACGTTCTAGTAGATAGTGGAGCATGTCTGAACATATGCACCCTAAAATTGGTGAAAGCATTGGGATACTTTGAAGCTTTCATAGATCGATCTAAGAAAATCATTATCAAGGCTTATGATGATGCAAAGGAATCCTCTAAAAGATTAATTAATTTTCCTGTAAGAGTTGGCCCCACTATTCAGAATAAAATGTTCCATGTCTTGGATTCCAATGGACCCATTCCATGAGAGCTATAACTTGCACCTATCACCAATGCCTCAAATTTTGATATGATGGTGTTGAGAATACCATTCCAAGTGATCCTAATCCTTTCTAATACTATGCCAACTTAAGAGGAATCACAAAATATCAAGTACCCATCAATCGATAGGCCTCATCTTCAGCTTTGTCACATTATGTTAATCCATCTAACTTTCTCAAATCTTCCCTTCCATTCACTACACCTTCCAAAACCAAGGTGCAGATCCTAGACAAAGGCTATGGAGAATACAAGATGCAAAGACTATCTGGAGTGGGAAAATTGCCTAAATCAATAAAGTATTATAAAAAAATGCATCCTATCCCACCTAAAGTCACCATTTGTAATCCTCCTACCACCATCATTAAATGGGGGAATTGAGTAAAGATCCTATCAATGAGGATATTTCCACATGGATTTACAAGGATGAACAAGACATTGTAACTAAGAAATTACCAATCGAGTAGTATCAAAAAGGGCTCCAAATTATGAAGCAACAAAGATACGATGGGAATAGTGTACATGGCCTAAATAAACATGGAATGGTTGAACCCACCTCATCGATCAAAGTAAATTGGCTAGGGTACGTACCCATCATAGTGAGTATTCCTAGAGTTAAGTTGACCTTGAGTGAGAATGTGAATGTTTATGATGAAATCAAAACATATGAAGAAGAGGGTTGTTACTATGGGAAAAATGATTCTATTGAGTATGAATGGGAATCTTGCATGACCAGTGAATATGAACTAGAACATTTCTCCAATAACTTAACCTATCCCCATCCTCGACCAATATCATGGATATTAATATTTGGACAGATACCTTTTAGGAACCCAATGAAACTACCTTTGTATTTACCATATCTACCTACACATTGATCCTTGAAAATATAGATCATAAATTACCCCTTGTTTATCGAAAACTCATAGATTGGGACCAACATGGACCACCAAGTTTAGACACATTCGAGAACGAAAATAAATTGTTGAGTTTATGGGACTTCATGAAGGTATACCAAGTGGGGATCATAAATTTGAATTCATCATTGAAAGGAAAGGAACCTTTAGACTATTAAAAATTAAAAATAAAGGGCATATTCAAAAGTGAAAAACTCTCTAAGGTGCCTAAGGATGGAGGGTTCGATAGTCTCACTACTAACCAAGAGAGATTGCCATTGCTAGTCAAAGATTCAGAAGAAGTCAATCCTAAGTCCAAAGATAATCCTAGGATCATTTAGTTTGTGGCATATTTGACCATATAAGAAAAACCATAGTTCACTACATTCTTTTCACAAAGAAATTTAATTTTGCATGGTCATTGTAGTGTAGAAAAAATGATCCCTTGACATTTTCACACTCGTTTGGGACCTCCTTGTGGATTTTGGCTTAATGTTTCCTTGATTTAGTCTTGTCATATGGATGAAACATTCACATTAGGTTTTGGGCCCTTGTGAACTAATGGATTTTAATGGTACCTTGGTAAAGTGTTGTGAAGTATTGCAACTCACTTTTACACTTTTCTAGGGTTTTATCAAATAACCAAGCATAATAAACACAATTTTAATCAAAGTTAATCCTAATATTGCCTTATTTGGAGTGTTTTAAAGTTTTTTAACACATTTTCACACTTCTCTATGATTTTCATTAATAATTGGGATTTCTTATGCTTTAATTGGCCCTATTTTACATCCACAAGCCTCATTTATTGGATGTTTTTGAGGATAATCCTAACACCAATCAGTAACCAATTATAATTTAGGTGTTTTTGGCTTGTGTGGCCTATATTGGGGATTTGGGACTCATTCTCCACCTTGGGCGAATGGGTCCCACCTAGATCTTTTGGTCCCAAATTGGTTTTCACACATTTCTAGACACTTTTGGTTTTTGGTCCCATACATTATGTCTGATGGGACTCATTCACCACCTTGGGAAAATGAGTCCCATGTGACCAAAATTCAAATTAAATTCAATTTTTTGTTGGGATATTATTCTCCTAGATCTGATGTCAGCTTGTAGTGTTGTAATTTCAGGAATTCTTGCATAATTGAATATAAATACAAGGTTCTTTCTCTCATTTTCATCCTAAGCATTCAACTATCCATATAGAAAATTTAGTTCACAAAATTATTCAAGAGCATTCAAGGGCATATTATCAAGAATTTTAGAGCAACATTCAAGTTCCAATCATCATGTCAAAGATTGCATATATCATGTTTGTTATTGTGCTAACAATTGTGATGTAGAGTTTATGATTCAAGCAAGTGTTTCAACAAAGATCAACATAATTCAAACAAGAGTTAATAACCAAATCTATTTTATCCATTTTAAGCATATTTTCAGCACCTTATTGCAAGGGTTTGGTGAGTTGCAACAATATCTTTTGTTCATTCATCATTATCCATTCTTACTTGCTTTCATTTCAAGCTTTAATTACCAACAAGGGGTTTGACCAAGGAAAACCCCTATCCACTAACCCCACAACATTTTCCCCTCTCCTTTATGTGTGATTTGTAAGGCTAGGTTGCAAATTTCCTGAGGAGAAAGATTGGGGAAAATTTGTCAAGTGATCAAAGGTTTCAAAGTTGTCATCAACCCTTGGAGAAACTTAGAGAAGACCTAGAGGTGGCAATTTGAAGTTTCAGATCTAGAAATCAATCAAGAAGAGCAAAGAAGGTTGAGAGGAACATAATGAGGTTTTGAAATTCTAGAAAATAAGAGGTGGATTGATTCACCACAACTAGCGAATGAGTCCCACTGTAAAGGCCTGACAAAGATTTTTACATTTTTGGATACGCTTTTGGTAGAAACCTGTTTCGACACCTTTTTCCAAAAATGGGACTGATTCATCTAGCTTGGTGAATGAGTCCCAATCAACCTTTAAATTAGATTTTTTGGTGATCTAGACCTCCATTCTACTTTCTCTAGTTTTCTACATGCACACTTTCCATCTTTACAGTTTTGTGTTTTATTTCATTCATCTTTCGAGGTTATTTAGAGTTAGCTTGCATTCAATTAGGTTTTTGTTTTACATCTTGCATATCATTGTCTTTTCCAAGTCTAAAATTGGTGGTGAACCCCTCATTAGATCTCATTCAACTGATAGGATAGCTATTTTTCAATATCTCTTTCTTCTTTGCAAAGAGATCTCAAGGGTTTGTTCTTTAGTGAAGTGTGTGAAGATTGCCCCTTTCCTTTTAGGTCCCAAACCCTAGAGGTGAAATAGAGGACACCATTTTTCACCTTTTCAATCATATACTGATATGTCTAGATTGGAACCTAAATTCGTTCTACATGATCTACTAGTCCTTCCAAATGCTAAACATGTCAAACTGAAATTAAGAAAAATGCACCCATAGATCACACTACTAGTAAAGGTTGAGTTGAAGAAACTCCTAGATGTTAGCTTTATTCATCCCATAGATTATGAATAATGGATTTCTAACATTTTTCTTGTTACTAAACCAATTGGTTGTATCATAATATGCATAGATTTTAGAGATTTAAAAAAGAATTGTCCTAAGGATGATTTTCCACTACCTAACATTGATATCATAGTAGATCTCACAACAAGATACAAGATGTTGTCACTTATGGATGGTTTTCTGGATATAATCATATTAGAATTACCACTGGAGATCAACACAAGACAACCTTCACATGCACTTATGGTACCTTTTCCTGGAATATAATGCCTTTTGGACTAAAGAATGTTGGAGAAATATATCAGAGGGCTATGACAACCATCTTTCATGACTATATGCATGTGGTTATGGAAGACTATGTTGATGAATTATTGAGAAAATATTTGATAAGAGGTGGTCATCTTAGAGTGTTAGGTAATAGTTTTAGAATATTAGAGGACTATAAGCTCATATTAAACTCGAAGAAGTGCATGTTTGGGGTCAAATCAGGAAAATCATTGGGATACATCATCTCTCGTAGAGGAATTGAGGTTGATCCTACAAATTAAGGATTAGAGGACTATAAGCTCATATTAAAGGAGGAGGTTTTCTATTAGATTAAGGGGTTCACCACCAAGCAAATGCTTGGAAAAGATAATTTTTGAAAACACATTATGATATGAAAAACACTCAAAATGAACAAAATGAAGCTTCTTAATACTGAAATTGAACAACTCCAAGTTAGGGTAGTTGTACCTAGGAAACCTGGAGATGCCAAAAGTATTTTGTAAATGCAAAAAGACTACCCAAATATTCCTTGGAGGAATAAGATACCTTTACTCTTGTCTTAATCCTAGTGCTAGTTATCGAGGAAGACACAAAATCTTTGGATAACGAAATAGAATCTCAAAAAATCACTAAAATATTTTGATGGAGCCCCAAAAATTTTCCCTAGTTCTATCATGAGAATTGTGAAAATCAGGCTTGGTCCCTTGTTTTCTGGTTTTTGGTCATGTTCCTTGTTACTATGATAGGGTTTTACTTTCACAAATTTCCCAAAATTCTTGCACAAACCCATGATCGTTCTATTTTCATATTGACTTGTCTTTCCCATTCCCAGTTATTTAAAATTGTCACTTGTGCAACAATATAGTTAATTTACCAACCCCTAGTCATAAGTTCACGGTTGCTTCATGTCTTTTTAGGTATTAATAGTTGAAGGTTTAATCCAAAGAAAGTTTTAAATCCCTATCCTTTGTAATGGGTCAGTACCTCATTCACCTAGGAACACTCCTTTTTATAAAATAACTTTTATGAAATGTGCATAATTATGCTTTGTATGAGTCGTTTGATTGATTGAATCAATCTTGACCATTCCCAGTAGGCCCATGATGTTTTATCATTTCTTATTTTATTCATACGGGTTGGTGGGCCTCGACCACGTGTTTGGTACAATTGTGGACTCGGTATCATCAATAAGGATGACTGGCTCATTTCAAAGATGATTGGTGGCTGATTTATGGAGGACATGGTCAAATCTTCACTGCTCCCCTCCAACCCGTCTTGTTTTGTTAAATAGTATTTTAAAGACACGAGTTAGCGGGTGATGGCCATGTGGTACTGCTTTATGGTGGGGCCTAAATCCTCATAGGGAAGTGGAAGTTGTTCAAGGTAGAATCAATTTTTACTTTTTTATGGCATGTATTCTCATCAGGACCGCTCCCCACATGCCTGTATATTTTCAGCATTAAAGAGTAATAGTCACATGGGCTCGTAGGTGAAAACACATTTGTCATTTTGATTGATTTGTTGGACCTTGGGAAACCATGTTTTTCTTAGTATGGATTGAAAACGATGGTCCATGGTGGATAATGTGGATTAATTTTGACCACTCCCCGCCATTCCATGTAGGTCCCAACCATGTCCTACATTTTTTACAGGCACATGGGTAAGTGCCACACATATTACTTCTACAGTTCTAATAAAGGTAGATGCAATTGGAGATAGTAGCTAAGCTTGTTCTAAGGTAGAAACAATGCTAAAATTACAGAGCTAATTCTTCAGCACGCTTGTGAGACTAGTAAATAGTTTCAGGGTCGTCAAATCTGTTAGAGGATAATACATGTGGGAAGGTGAAATTGAAGTAAGGCATGGTACAAGAAGATATGGTGAAGAAAAATCATGATCGTTCCCCATTGTCTTGGTATGATGAATTACAAGCGAGCTATTTTCAATGGGAAAGCGGGTAAATGTGACATGACCTGTATGGTTGGAAAATTAAGTGTGTGATTGAGATGAAAATTAAGGAAATATTTAAGTCTCTTGATTTGGGATGAGTATCAAATACACGCCCTTAATATTGTCATCATTAATAAGCTGGAATTTATGACTGTTGATTTAGTTCAAAGATTTGATCATTGATTGAGATTTGAAAATAAGGTTGGTTGATTGATAATGCTCTCACATAAGCTCTATTGGAAATTTAAAGCAGCCACACACCAGTTGCTCTATTTAATGAGGATCACTTACTTGATTTTCTTACTATCCAATTGAGAAAGAATCTAAGGTCTATGTAAGGAAGTGATTTTGATCTAGTCATTTCTGAGTGAATTGAGAATTCTATTTGGAGAACTTTTGTAGCAGAGTTGAAAATGGGGAAGATAAGTGTTAATGTCAGCCCAATTCATCGTTCCAAGAGGCTCAATCCTCTGGAATTTTAGAACCCTCCTTAGGATGAGGAATGTGGACCAGAGATACCAACAACTCTAGTGAATAAGGCAAGAGCTACCAAAGGTTCAACACGAGGTGTTCTTATGAAAGCCTACCACCTTAAGGGTCGAACCATCTTGGAGGAAATGATCAAAGGAAAAGCTAAAAAGGTTGAAAGGCCAAAAAGAGAGGCTGCCAGGAGGAACTGGTATCATCGCACCTATATGGGATGTCATCAATCTCCCATTGAGGTCTCTGATGATCCTTTTGACAGTGGGGATGAAACTGATTTTGGCTATTGCAAGTATCTTATGGTCATGAAGGATGAAGTGATGATGGCTACTCCTCTAAAGATAAGGACACATAGTGGGCACACCTATTCACCTAGTGACAAGGCAAAGTAATATCTTATTACTTTCCTTGTTAAGTGCTTGGGTTTTTGGTCCTGTGTGATGTTTTCTCTCTTGGGTTGGTGTGATGTAAAATGGGTTTCCATATTTTTTGGTTTTTTGTGTTGATAAGGATGCTTTCTTGGGTGATATGGACATACGTAGTTTTTGATGCTGCCATGACGAAACTTTTTGATGATTGGTGGGGTGGTGCTAATAAACAGTTCCTTGGTCTCTATTTTGTTTTTCATTTGAAGGCTGAATTCCCCAAAATCAATTGGGGGATATTTTCTTGTTCTTTGTTGAAGTTCACTTTGAAATGAAAATGAAATGTAATGCCATGTGTATTCTAACCCGTTTCTTGTTTCTCCCTTGGCTTATAAAAGGGATTCTAAGGCTAGATACAAGAGAGAGGTCAAGTAGGTCAAGGAGTCGATAGGTAAATATGTGCTTTTTTTTAAGGAAAATAGATACAAGAACATGGATAGTAAGTTTTAGAGTAACAAGTTTTAGAAGCAAGTCGGCCAATATATGTTTTGGATAAATAGTACATACAAAAAAGTGAGATAAAATATCTATATATTTTCTCTCCTTCATGCAAATTATACAAGCTATAAATATGATGATCAATGGTTATCTTTTTTATCTCTATTGAGTCTTAATGGATGTGCTATTTTATTTTTGTTTGTTCATTCAAGGAATGCATGCAATTGCTTGAATTTAGCAATAGGTTTGCTATAATATTTTTATAATGATGTCGGTAAGATTTTAATTGCATATATAATTGGTGGGAACATTGTAAGGTAGTATCTAGAAGGCCATAGGTATTTTCTCTAAAATACAAAAGGGTTATCCAATCATATAGTTTTAAGGTTTGACTCTTCTCCCTTGAATATGGCACTGGCCTGGTTTAGTATTTGTGCTCTCTTTTGGTAATTGACTTGACTGAAGATCATACAACAATAATTAGTTCATTCTCTTAATGTTCCACTAGGTGTGTATGAATGTTAAAGGGACCACATATTCTCTTGTTTAAATTAATCATTACTATGAAATTTTTCCAAACTTTTAGGGTATGATTATTTTAAGCAAATAGGGAGAACTATCTATATGTTATGTGTTTTGATACTAGACACACTGGTATCTAGGAACATAGTTGTTTTGGGATTACCCCCTCTAGTTTGACAAAGCCTAAAGAGAAGAAGTAGATATCCAAGGGTCTCTACTTATGTGTTGGCCAATCCTTACCCTTACTAATGATGTTTCTTGGCAAGTTCATAGGTTTATGGTGATATTAAGTTTGGTTATTAAAAAATCCCCAAAATATTCCACCTATAAGACTAAGACACCTTTACTCCCATCTTAGTCTCAATCTGAATTTCTAAAAAGTGTGAATGTGGTCTTGACCTTCCAAATTTGCAATTTCTTGTCCTTGGATCTCAGGTTCTAAAATAGCCAGATCTAATCTGTAGATGAGTTTCCGTGAAGATGACAACTTTGGCAATGCAAATTTACAACTTTGAAAACTTTGCACTCCAAGTGATCTTCAATTCTTCAATCTAGATCTAAAAATACAAGTGGAAAAGATGAAAAAACATGTTGATTGTTAGTGAATGGGGTTTTTCCTTGGTCAAACCCCTTGTTGGTAATTAAAATTTTAAATGAAATAGAAATGGTGAAGGAAATGGTGAATGAACAACATGCAATGCTACAACTCACAAAACCCTTGTAAATATTGAAAACTTGTTTGTAAAGTTTGCAATGGACATGGATCTTGAAATTCTTGATAGATCTTGAAATGCTTGCTTTCTTAGATCAAAACCCTACATCAAAAATGTTAGCACAACAACATACATGATGCAAGAACAATCTTTGATATGATGCTTGAAACTTGATGATGGCTCCAATTGTTTGATGAATTTCTCTTGAATGCACTTGATCTCATAATTTTTTTAGGAATGCTTGGATATCTTGTTATGAGAAAATGAGAGAATGAACCTTATATTTATACTTATCTATGCTTAATTTCCCAAAATCATATCACACCAAGATGACATATGAATTCAAAGAATAAAGGAGGTTAAATCTCACCAAGATTTGAAATTAAATCCTGAAAATGACTCAAGGAGGACTGAGATGCCCTAGGTGGTGTCTTAGTTCCAAGTGAAGAAGCTTGGGGAATAGACACCAAAACGGGACCCAAAATAGATGCCTCAAAATTAGTTTCCTAGGAGCTCAAGGGGACAAAGATGCCCTTAGTGGCATATTAGTCCTAACTAAAAATCAAAGTCATTAGGGAATCAGATATGCATTGGATAATGTCATGAATAACTAGAAAATAATCATTGATAGGGATTGTGGACATAAAATAGGACCAATTAAGCAATAGAGAAGGATAAATAAAGCAAGGTGGTCCCAAAAAATGTGAAAATGCAAGGGTATGCATTTTACTACACTACAATATATATGTATATATATCTCTCTGGAATAGAGGATGAAGATATATGAAAATATATGGAAGATATGGGTTTTTGCAAGGAAGGATATAGATTAGAAAAGGTAGAAAATATAACATAACAGAATAAGCGAAGCAAGGGAAGATAGTAATGCATGATCAAAGTATAAATATTGAGTGATTACTGATATCTAGTACTACCTATACTGAGCTTCATCTGGAATTGAATCCAGGACAAAAAGATGTAATTCATCAATTCACTTTTGGCAGCAAGCCATCAATTTTGTATCTCTCTGGTAGTGAGCCATCCAAGTTGTAGCCCTATGGATAGCGAGTACTTACTTCAGGCAATGGGCCTTACTTTAGGTAGTGAGCCTTTTTGTAATCAGTTTTGATATTCTCTATAGTGTGAGTTAATCTTCACCGTGATTTTTCCCTTAATGGGTTTTCCACATAAATTTGGTTTTACTATGTTTATGTGATAATTTTTAGTTTTTGCATTTATAGATAAATCATTAATGATTTAGTTCTAGTAAATACTGAAATAAATTATATTGGTGACAACTAATTCATCCCCCCTCTCAATTGTCCTATTCAACACAAAGAGGTGTGTACCTTGCTATAAGAAGCCTATTTATAGGGTACAAAGGACTCATTCACCATTAGTGTCGAATGGGTCATTGTTAGGATTTCTAAAATTGAGATCTAGGTTATTTTCCTTGATTTCTACACTCTTAGATTTCAGGTTGATAGCTCACAAATACACGTACTTAATTTTGTAGCTTCACTTCTTCATTCATTCACTTTGAATGACAACTTTGCAACTTGACAACTTTGACAATCTTTTTTAAACTTTCTTTCCAATTGATCTTCAACCTGTAAATCCTCAAAGGCACATTTAGGGGAGGAAAAACTTGTTGATTGTTAGTGAGTAGGGATTTTCCTAAGTCAAACCCCTTGTAGGTAATTAAACCAAATGATAAAACAATGAAATTGAAGCATGAAACATGAAATGATGCAATGTAGATACCTTGGATGTTGTCTTGTAATTCAAATATGCAATCTAACATGAAGTGGCCATGAACAATGTAGATCTTGGATGTGGAATAACGCTTGAAAGTACATCCTCAATGATACACTCATAATCTTAGCTCAACAACATGCATGCATCAAACCCTAGACATGATGGAATAATCTTGAATTTCTGCAATCAATGTTTGATAATCTACCTTGAATTTTGTTTGCAAATTCTCTTGAAGTGCTCTAGAATGCTATTGTAAAGTATTAGGATGTCTCATAAAATTTCTAGGTCTTGTTACAAGAAAAATGTGAATTAACCCCTTATTTATACTAAATTATGAGATTAACCTCCAAATTCAAATAATTCAAACTGACACCAAATCTAGAGATAAACATTATCAAATTCCTACCACAATGAAATTCAAAAAGGGGGTCCTCATTAAGGGAGGACCCATTCGCCACCTAGGGTGAATGGTTCCTGGCTTAGTTTTCCAAGACCTAACCTCGGGGGATGGAAAGAGAACTAAAAACCCATTTAGAATCAACTGATAAAGGGGGGTCCTATTAAGAGAGGATCCATTCAGCACCTAGGGTGAATGGGTCCTCACACCATTTTCTAGGACCTAAATGTTCCCAATTTAATTGTTATGCAATTTGAATTGTGGGTGTCAGTATAGATCTTTGGGAGGTGTCGTAAATAAGGTTCAAATTTTGATTAAAGGGGATAAATAACTCTAATTAACCACAATAAATTAAGAGGACCCTAGATAAATGTGAAAGTGTGGTACAACACTTTACAATACTCAAATAAGGTACACATTAAGCTCATTTCATTAAAAGGGGCCCATTAGGATTAATTGATTAAATAAACCCTAGAAAAGTGTGAAAGTCTGTTACAAAACTTTACAACACCTTTGCAAAGGACACATTAAGCTATGTTTTAGTCAAAAAAAGATCCTATAATGATGTGACTGTGTATAATACATTACAACACTAGTCAAAGACATAGTTAATTCAATTTTATGTCAATTATCCAAACTAAGTGTGCAAAATGATTAATTTTTTTGACACTACATTTTTCCCCAACTTTAGTGAGAGGATGACCCCATGTCAAACTCACACTAAAGTAGTCATTCAAGATACAAAAATAACAAAGATACAATACCATACCCTATCAAAGGTCAATAAAAATAAAGAAAAAATAAGTTTCAAACACAATTGTTCCAACACGATGTGGAACAGGGTTATTTTTCCAAGAAAAAGGATTCAACTTCGATGTTCCAACGTGATGTGGAACACATCTAGGCTATTTTTCCATGACATAAACTACTTACTCTAAGGTAAGGAAACCTCAGTGTATCCACTAGGTGAGTTATCCCAATGGAGTGGAAAATGAGAGAATCATATTAGCCTCCCATACCATACTAAATTTATCCTCCTGACAACTTCAATAAGGCACCACAATGTAATACGTTTTGTAAATGCTTTAGTAATATAAAATTTTGATAAAGGGGATTTTTATTTGTTCATGTAAAGGTATTCTTCTTAGGGAGCATTATGCCTAATGTCTCCAAGAGAGGAAAAGTCAAGGTGTTAGATCATCACTCATGGGATGCCTCATTCTCATTCCATGATAGTAGAGCATACACTCTTGGACGAAATGAAACCCAATGACACCACCAAGAAGAGGACACATCACAAGAAAAAAAAAGAAAAATCACATGATGAAATTTTGTCCAAAGATTTCATGGATGTATGCCCCCACTTTAAAGTGGTTGCTACACTAGTACTATGAGTAATTGATTTAAAGTAGCCAATTTTTTTTACTAAGACATCAGAGCTTTCATCGGAAAACGCTATGCCAAGTCATATGTTTCTAAGATAAGTTGTGTCATGAAATAGAAAATAAGGGTTGCCCCCACAAATACATAAGGGACCTATGGATTCGGGGTCAGTATGTTTGTGGTACAATATTGTCATAGAGGATGGAACTATCATCATTCCCAAAATAAACATATAATTAGAAGAAATACATAAAGAGAGGGAAAAAAATTAAAATCCTTTTGGGTCAACATGGAAGAAACCTATATGTATTGACGCCTTGTGTCATCCAAAAAATGAAAACACAAGACAAATGAAAAAGGTTAAAGAAAAATATTTTGGGTCAACATGGAAGAGACCTAAATGTCTCGACGCCTTGCGTCATCCCCAAAAAGAAAACATAAGAAAAATGAAATTATTATGACATATAGAAGAAGGAAAGTTACATATAGAGGAATTCACAAAAAGAGGGAGATATACATCAAATGAAACAACACAGGGGATCACATTATGCACATGCAATCACACAAAGAAAACATGAAAATGTAAAAGACTAGTAAGACACAAGTGAGTTAACCTAAAGCAAGTAGTCTGCATCCCAATCTCGGTCAGTATAAACAGAAGGAGAACAACTATCCAAAGGGACAAGACCAAGTGTTGAACTAGGGGAAGCATCAGGTTCAACACTCTATTCAGGTGATTTTTTATTTAAGCTCATAGAAGAAGAAAACAATGTATTCAACTCATCATGCACTTGTTCATCAATTTTTCTCTCAATGTCATCATCTAGATTTATCACAACAAGAGGTCGAATAATAATGTTCATGCAATATTTTTGTTTATGTTGTGTCAAAGGTATAGGATCATCATGTTTTGCTTCATGTACTATTTGGATTCTAATTTTCTATGTTGTTCTTGTCTTCTCGAGTTTATAATTTACAAGCAATAACACATAGCCGACGCCTATGCTCTCTAGCACTTTGATTTTGTTTCAATCTATTGTCAATTTTTTTTTATGTAAGAGTAGGTTTGTCAATCATAGGTTCCTTATTTTTCTTGGGAGGAATAGAAGGAACAACAATAGGTTGTTCAACTGCTTTCTCTTTGGCTTTATAAACTTGTTTGACTCTAGGTGCAACAACAAATTTTTTTGTGTTATCTTGAGGTCTGTTTTAGGAAATTGCAAGAGGTTTTTCTATAGGTTGTTCTTATATGTTCAGAAGTGATTTTGGTTCAATCATGGCTTTGTCAAGGATAGGTGTTTCATTTATAGGTTGAGGAATTTTTCAAGGGGATAGCTACGCTATTTTATTTTCCTTTAACTTTTGATAAGATTTGAAAAATAAATCCTCACGAGGTTTGATAGGTTCCATAGGCTCAGGCCAAAAGAAATATAATGAAAAATTCCCTTAGGCCAAAATAGGATTTGTTAGAATCAAACATGATCTGATACCATGTTAGAATTGGCTATGGATGCCAAGATCTATGGACCAAATAGAAAGCACAAAGAAGAGAGAAAATAATATGACAAGAATAAACTGTATTCTATGTCAATGAATGATTTAATGTGTGTGTACAAATGTAGTAGAGACCCCTTGGTTATATAGCCAAGGTGAGAACATAGGAATGCATAAGATTATGACAAGTGTTGTAATCTTATGACATGAGACAACAATGAAAAGCTATCACTCCACCTAAAGTGGAAAGGTGATAATGTGATAACCACCACAAATAGTGGATCTACCACAAGAGGTGGAACCCTAATCACATGATATGTCCATGAAAGGTGGAGGTGATAGAGTGATAACGTGATAAGTCCACCAAAGGTGGAAATTCTCCAACAACTCCTATGTGGTCTCTAAGTAAACTTAACTAAGGTGTAATTATGACCTAGGACAAGGTACAAAATATTTAATTACACCAACACCCCCCCTTAAGTGCAACTTAGGGAGAATGTACACAAATGCAAACAATGCAAGATGGGTCCCGGCAACTAGGCCATGTTAGGTACCCATGTACAAATGCAATGCAATCTCTCACAAATGGAGAAAAGGAGAAAACCCAGTGGGACAAAACTCCTCCCCAAAAGAGAGATGAAATACAATAAAGAAATGCTCTCAATGAAGAATGAGAAGGTAAAAACCCCATGTGAGGAAAAAGACCCCCCCATAAGAGAGAAGTAGAAGAGAGACAAGGTAGCCCCCCCTCAATGTTGAGTCTCCTGCAATGATGGTAAAAGCTCGACATTGAATGCTGAAAATGATCCAAGTTCGTTGAACAACATTCCTCCCCTTAGGAAGAAACAAAACCAAGGATGTATGCAGGATGAATGATGTCTCTGAATGATGCTCAAGTATCTCCATGTCGATGCCAAAAGATGACACACTCCAAACAAGCGTTCTAGGCCACACTGCTGAAGAGTACAATCCAACATCTAGTAGAGAAGAATGTAGAACATGATCCAAAGAGAATGATATCCCCTCTAAAGAAAAAGAAGCCTCCTCCAAATGTTGTCCAAAAGTATCCACACTCACGTTAAACTGCAAAGAATGATCATGTAGAGAATGAACAAGAGGGTAAGAGTGTTCCCTCGCAACAACTGAAGAAGGAGCATCTTCATCAAAGAGAAGATGAATGTCATCAATAGTGTCCCCCAAATCTGCAAGATGAGACTCCACAAACAAGTCTGAAATACTTGTCAAGAAGCCATCCAAAGTAGCCATATCTGGAAGACAATGTATGTCCTGCTGCACTGAATCACAAGGAACCCAAACTGTGGAATCACAAGCATCATCAACTACAATAGTAGATGGAGGAGATGAAATGCATGGCTCAAGTACTGGATCTGATGTGAGAACTCCCAAGTTCAAGTAGCTAAATGTCTCCTCTAAATCATGGTTCACACTAGGAGTGTGATCAACAACTGAAGGAACAATGTCACCATCAAAAGCAAAATCTACAAAGGTATACAACCGAGATGTATGATCAACCACCCCAGTAGCAATGATCTCTCTACTCTCCAAGTCTCGAATGATGAATGAATCAGGTGTGAACTCCACAGTTCTCCCATTTCCACCATGTGTAATCTGATATATGGAAAGAAGATTGTTCGTCAAATGAGGAACACACAAAACATCCTGGAAAGTGTTGTCCCCAAAACTAATAGATCCCTTCCCAAGTACACTCATGTATGTATTGTTTTCCATCAAGATAGGAGACATAGAACAAGGCTAAAATGAAGAGAAAATAGATTGTGAAGATGCCATATGATGTGATGGTCCTGAATCTAGAAGCCATCTACCTGATCCTAGACTTGAATAAGCACAAAGAGCTTGTCCTTTACTGCTTGATGTAGATGCTTGACCTTTTTCCTTAAACTGTTTTGAAGAAGAAGAAGAAGAAGATTCAGACATTCTAGAAGGCAAATCAATTTGATTCCTTTCGAGAAGATTCTTCAACTCATCAATGTCCTTCTTATAACAATAGTGTTCTTCATGTCCATCCTTCTTGCAATATGCACAAAAAGACCTCTTCTTCTTAGATGAATCTTCTTTTGAATAAGTGGATTTTGATTCTTTATGTGGCTTGTTCTTTTTCATCTTTTGCTTCTTATCAAGATTCCCTAATTCTTTCTGTACCTTTGACTCACTAGAAACCAATGCATGTGGCTTGGAAGACTTGATTAGACCCATGTTCATTAACTTAGCTTCCTCTTGGATTAGGAGATTTGCAAAGTCATCAAACTTAGGATCAACATATGATGCTCCCATAGAAAATCGATGGGTATGAAAGCCAGAAACAAATACTAAATACTCAGGACCAAGCTTGGATAACACATTCAGAATCAATTATAAATCCTCTTTTTCAATACTGGATTCTTTCAACTGTGTTTTTAATTGCTTTATTTTGGAGATGTAGTCTTGGATGTGGTCAAAACTTTTAGGATCAAGATTCATCAAATCATTATCAATCTGATATCCCCTAATCTTATCTGTTTTACCATACAACTTTCCAAAAGTCTCCCATACTTCTTTAGCTGTTTTACATGAATCAATATGAAATTGTAAATCAAATAAGACTAGTGAACATATGCATCCAAGTGTTTTCTCATGATTAATCTCCCATCTTGCCAATTCATTAGCATCAGTAGGTTGAGAAATGGTTTCCTTTAGATAGCCTATTAGACCTTTTCCCAAGAGATAGTTCCATACTGATTTTCTCCATGTAGCATAATTATGTGGAGTTAGGAGTTCAATTTGAGATTTCCCCATTACAAGAACACAAACCAAGCAAAATAATGCAACCAATCACTGCAAGATTACCCCCCCAAATCACTCAATCATGAAGCCCCCCCAAGCAATATCTGATTTGGCACTTTATACTTAGTGCATTTACAATTGCCACTGCCAAAAATAGCAAGGTGGACTTTGATCTTGGTACATGCAGATGCCAAAATAGGCCACAAACTCACAGTATAGAAATTATAGTAGATGAGATAAATCTGATCATACCACTGGAAATTATAGGAAAAATCATGCACTTTCAAAAAAAACGGCACGCAAAATGTTACCGTAGGAGCAAGTTATGAGCTCCCGAAGTGCCCAAAATGAGGACGAAGCAGCAACACCTATGAGAATCTGCAATTTATGGAAAAACCAGAAGCCAAAACCAAAAACTGATTGCACCACTATGTAGAGCACAAAAAATTAGCCCAAATAAAAAAAAATTGCTCGAAAAAAGGAGCCAAAATGAGTGAGATATGGAGCTTCAAAGTCAGACTGAAAAATGAAAAACTCCTATGGTGAGGGGTGAGCAAATTTCAAATATGTGCTGATGCAGTGCTGACATTAGCAAACCATGAGCTTAAATTTGACGGCCTACAGCCCATCACTAGAAAACTTGAGCCTCCCAAAAAATGCCGTCGGAATATTCTTCGTTGCCAGTATATTTGAATGTGCGGACGAAATATAGAAGACCGCCGAAATTCACTTGAACCAGCCGCCGGTGAAGCTATGTCCCTAGAAACTGCCAAAAATTGTTACCGCCGGTGACCAAATTGCTAGGGAGAGCAAACAAACCCACAGATGGCGGTGGACCCGTAGTCGGCCAGTGGCCTCCTGCCATGTGGCGGAGCTCTGCGGGTACTCTGCGGACTGTCCGCAAGTACTCACAGTACCATAAATTTTTTGAAAAAAAACTTTTTATATTTTAAAAAAAAAACTTTTGGAATACAATAAAAACTATGAAATATTTAATAAACTTTTTGAAAAAAATATTCGCAAAAAATAATTTTTTTTCGTACCGTCACAGTTATGACAACCTGGGGGTCGTACAGCGCTTCGAGCAAAAAACTTTTTGCCTCACCAAATGACTTGCTCTGATTTGGACGATTGGACAGTCGATCTTAGGGTTTTTGGTCCTTCTGGACGCAATGGCAGGGTCGGATTTGACCTAAAATGCTCCAAAAATGCAGCTACCTTCTGGATCTGGCAACCACAATGCAACTTCAAACCCTCTTAGATTTGGCCTCATATGTCCGATTTGGACGAAATAAAAGGAAAAATCGACTTTCTCGAACCTTCCAAATGCAATGGTGAGCTCAGATTTGCACCTGCAAGCTCTGATATAAACCTGCAATAAAGAGCCAAAAATGGAACCTCCCCAAATCTGGTACCTCTCTTCAGAAAAAGACTCTCCAATGGCACCCAACCCGCTCTGATACCATGTTAGAATCAAACATGATCTAATACCATGTTAGAATTGGCTATGGATGCCAAGATCTATGGACCAAATAGAAATCACAAAGAAGAGAGAAAATAATATGACAAGAATAAACTGTATTCTATGTCAATGAATGATTTAATGTGTGTGTGCAAATGTAGTAGAGACCCCTTGGTTATATAGCCAAGGTGAGAACATAGGAGTGCATAAGATTATGACAAGTGTTGTAATCTTATGACATGAGACAACAATGAAAAGCTATCACTCCACCTAAAGTGGAAAGGTGATAATGTGATAACCACCACAAATAGTGGATCTACCACAAAAGGTGGAACCCTAATCACATGATATGTCCATGAAAGGTGGAGGTGATAGAGTGATAACATGATAAGTCCACCAAAGGTGGAAATTCTCCAACAACTCCTATGTGGTCCCTAAGTAAACTTAACTAAGGTGTAATTATGACCTAGGACAAGGTACAAAATATTTAATTACACCAACAGGATTAAATCCACTATGATGAAAAGTAAAGATATCATTGCCAAATGGAAAGTTTAGACATTTATGCACAATCGAAGGGATGAAATTCATGGAGTGAAGCCATGGATAGCCTAGCTTCTCACGAAATTAGTCTAATTGTACAATGATGGAAAATGAGATCGTTAATATTTTTATTCCTACTTTTATAGGGATATCTATCGAGCCTATCATAGGGCAAGAAAATCTATTATGCATCTTGATCCATGCTTTCAATTTTTCATATGTATCTTGATATAGTTCATGCACATATAAGAATTCTTCTATGATCACATTCTCTCCACAGATGAGATCAATCAATATCCCATTAGTTGGCTTATCATTGATTTGGCCAGCTATGTAAAGAGGACCATCAAGTGCACACTTAGGTATGTCATTTTATGAGAAATCAATGTCAAGAGGCAATTTTTTAGTTGAGCCCTTACAAAGTCTAGCTTCAATAAATGCTACCACATTATTTGTGGGATGTGGTTTTATATGATCATCATTCATGTTAACATTGCTCGTAGTTTCAGTAGGAGGATTGGCTATGACATGCATTTTTTTATTATCTTGTTTGTTCAAGTAGTCATGAAAGAAGAAACTAAGCCTATAGATGATTTGTGTTTCATTTCAAGGTTTCAGCACTTTCCTGAGATTGTGTATAATGGGAACCATGCTAATGTCTATGCATTCACTAAGGATATGGGCTTGTAAGTTTTCTAATTGTTCATCTAGCTTCTCAATAACATAATGCACATTGATTGTAGGAAGTGAAGTCATGGATAAGGAAGTATGCAAACTATGAGCCATGGAGGGTTGATTCTTAACACTATCAAAAAGAGAGTCAAAAAATCCAAGATCCATGGCGAGTGAGATATCATGGGATGACATGAGCACCAAACTCCATCTTATAATATTATTGTGAATAGGACACCAAGTTGTAATGCTCATGCAAGTTTTACAAACCTAGTGTGAAAATCCTAAAATAGAAAAGAGGCAATGCAACAACCTAGAATGAAATACAATTTTTTAGATTCTAAGCAATGTGATTGACTGATCACACAATGCAATAAACTAAAAATGAAGTTTTTTGAATGTAATTTTGATTTTTAACAATGCACTGCAATGAATCTAAATGCAATGAAATTGATGAAACAATAAATCAAGAAAATGAAACAGGAAAGAAACAACACCAAAAATAAGCTAATAATTGAGATTTTAATGTCCAAAAAATGTAGATTTATAGCTAATAGGGACTCATTTTATAGTAAGGGCGAATGGGTCTTGGTTACGTTTTTCTGAGATGTTTTTATTAGATTCAGAGTGATTCTTAATGCATTTTTAAATGCCAGAAGATGTAGGTTTGACCTGATTAGGGATTCATTCACCAATAATATTTATTGGGTCTTAGTAAGGTATTTTTAAACTTTTTTTTAATGATTTGCAAGCTTTCAATGATATCTTTTAGTTCTAGGTCTGAGGTAGCGAGTTTTAGTTTCATCTTTTCCAAAATGGCAATGTAAAAATGCAATGAAAATATGAATGCAAAGGACTAATTTGAAATACTATTTTATTTTGATTTTCAAATGAAATAAATGATGTCTAAATGAAATGCATAATGATTTAATTGTTTTTGTATTTTTAAGATTTAGAAAGATGCAAAAAAATCCAAATTTAAACCCTAAATGAGATGCAATTGTGAATGCAATGCAAGAAACCCTAAATGAGATATTAATTCAATGCAAATGAAATGGAATTGAATGCAAGATCTAATCTAAGATGTAAAGACTTCAAAAATAAGAAAATTTCAATTTTCAATATGTCAGGTTCACCAAAATGATTTGGTGGGAAAAATTAGGGCTTATCAAGACCTAGATAAATCACTAGAAATTTTCACCAAAGAAATAACTATAATTGATATAACTATGAGGGTCAAAAGATATAAATAACAATTATAAATATTCCCTAACTATTATAGAAACTATGAGGGAAGTTTCTAGAGGTCCAAGAGGTGTGTACCTTGTTGCAAGAAGCTTGTTTTTAGGTCATAAAGGACTCACTTTCCTTTAGTGGTGAATGGGTCCTTGTTAGGGTTTCTAAAACTAAGATCTATGTTATTTTCCTTGATTTTTGCACTCTCATATTTTTGATTTCTAGATCATGGAAACCTATACTTAATTTTATAGCTTCAATAATTCATTCTTGCACTTTGAATGAAAAATTTGACAATTTTTCTCTAAACTTGCTTTCCAATTGAACTTCAACTTGTAAATCTGAAAACACGCATTCAAGGGAGGAAAAACTTGGTGATTGTTAGAGAATAAGGGTTTTCCTAAGTCAAACCCCTTGAAGGTAATTAAACCATATGATGACACAATGAAATTGAAGCATGAAACATGAAATGATGCCATGCAGATACCTTGGATGTTGTCTTGTAATGTAAATCTACAATCTAACATCTAGTGTCAATGAAGAATGTAAATCTTGGATGTAGAATAATGCTTGCAAGTATATCCTCAATGTTACACTTACAATCTTAGCTCAACAACATGCATGCATCAAACCCTAGACATGATGAAATGATATTGAATTGCTGCAATAAACTCTTGATAATATGGCTTCAAATGCCTTTGCAAATTCTCTACAAGTTCTCTATAATGCTCTTGTAAAGTGTTAGGATGTCTCATAAAATTTTTAGGTCTTGTTAGGAGAAACAATGTGAATTAACCCCTTATTTATACTAAATTAGGAGATTAACCCCGAAATTCAAATAATTCAAACAGATGCAAGATTTGGAGATAAAAATTATGAAATTCTCACCACAATGATATTCAAAAAGGGGGTCCTCATTAAGGGAGGATCCAATTTCCACCTAGGGAGAATGGGTCTTAGCTCAATTTTCTAGGACCTGATCCTAGGGGATGGAAAGAACACTAAAAACCAATTTGGAATCAACAAATAAAGGGGGGTCCTATTAAGGGAGGTGAAATTCACCATCTAGGGTGAAAGGGTCCTAGGACCATTTTCTAGGGCCTAAATTTTCCCAGTTTAATTGTTATGCAATTTGAATTGTGGTGTTAGGATAGATCTTTGGGAGGTTTCATAAATAAGGTTTGAATTTTCATGAAAGGGATTAAATAAGTCTAATTAACCATAATTAATTAAGAGGACCCTAGATAAATGTGAAAGTGTGTTACAACACTTTACAAAACCTTTACAAAGGACACATTAAGGTTCTTTTTAGTCAAATAAAGATCCTAGAAAGATGTAAATGTGTACAACACATTAAAACACCACTCCAAGACATAGTTAATTCAATTTTATGTCAATTATCCAAACTAATTGTGAAAAAGGATTACCTTTTTCAACACTACACAACTAACTTATTTTCCCGATTGGCTTCTACTTTTGATATACTTTGTCAACCTACAATCAGTACCTCAAGATGCACACCACCATCCAGATCATCTCAAACAATCTCTATCTAGTGTTTCCTTCACTTGATAACTTCTCCATCAAGCTTCTAGTTCACCTTGAGCCTTGCACCATTGTCTAGCTCATCATAGAAATATATGATAGAGTTTACTAGACATATTACTCTAGAATATACCTCTGCATCAAGCCTCGTGACATTAATTTTGTCACATGGAATTTTCCTAAATGGTATCTTTTTCAAACCCTAGAATCAAGTATACATTTAATGTGTTCTTTTTTTTATTCGATCTGATTCTAATCTTCATCTATATAGCTATCTATGTTGCTACTTACTAGATCAAATCTTCACCCAAAATGGTCATAGGTACAGTTGGACGAATTAATCCTTTGTGTCAATTACTAGTTGAAACCCCATTTACACAGAGTTGGCCATTTGATATCTTCTCATTTTAATTTGGGTCGACGATCATGTTCTTCATGAAATGATCCTCTAGCTCTCCATTAATCTCAACATCTTTAAACCACCACCATCAGATTTGATCACTATAAACCTCCACCTCACGTATATTGCTTTACACCATAAAAAAAACTTTAACATATTGGGCTAAGTCACATTAGGGTCTCACTGATATCTACCTCTCTCTCTGATATCATTTATGGAATACATAGGCTTACACATGCCATATGTCATCCATGTCATTTCCATTCAACTCACAACACCGATGCGAGTTGGTAAATCGAGCAGTCGCTATTCACCACCTATCTACATATGTCACCTTCCAATCATCATTTCCTTCCTATTAGGTCCTACCAAGGTCTTCTTTAATCTTCCATCCCATGTTGAAGGAACTTTAATGCCACTCATACCAATATTTATCTTTCTCCCCAATGAACCTTAACACCTTCATCACCCATCGCTACTTCACATGAGCCTCCAACTTCTATTTAAGCAATGTGAATGGATATAGTGATTATCGTCTGATCACCCTCCTTTTAATCTGAGCCATTGATCTTGTCTCATCACATATTGTTTCATTGTATACACCTCCATATTTCTTTATCATGATGCAGAGAACCTTAGCGATGCAATCAAAATTTTCCACCTATCTTCTACTTGCACCATTCTCCACTATTTCTCAATACTCATTGCTCATCGTGAGAACCATCCCATCACTTTGCTTCACAATAGTGATCTGAAGCAACCAAGCGATATGTCACCACGTGTCTTTTGGACCCACCATAGCACTATCCTCCATCTGATCAAAAACACCATTTTATCTCCATTGTTCCTTGCTCCCTTGTGAGGCATGGATAAGGTCCCACTACAGGTGGCATGGGCTAGCGGGCACCATTGATCTTCCTTGGCTAGATCAGAGTTGTTGATAAAAATCCATTTCTCATCGATGAAGTAAATTACCTTTGACTTTATTTACAATTATGTCAAGGCTTGTATTGATGCAATCACAAACTGACACGTACTTCATCAGTAAAAGTGATGTTTGGATAAATTTATTAGATCCAATGAAGAGTTTGAAACTTCATACAATACCGCTAGAGATTTAACTTTTCAACTAAAAGTGGAACAAATAGGAGTTTTGAGAACCTCTAAAAATACAACCACCAACCACCAGGGGGCCACTAGAATTATGTCACCACAACCAAGGTGGAGACAACTTAGAGTACTAGGTAAAAGAGGGTCGATCACCCAATGAACTCAATGGCCTAAGTAATAAATTAAGCAACCTTCTACCACCAATAGCTAGTCAACAAAGAATTATAAAAATTGTTTGTGCTCATGACTTCAAACCCTTAAGGTTTATTTGCAAAACCCTAGTTCAATCAAAGAGAATAGTTAATTCAATTTTTATTAATTCTTGCATCCTCTAGATCTACACTTCACATTTTTAAACCTACAAATTATGTTCTTGAGAAGCTCTCAAAAAACACACATCGAATATAGAATATAATTTTTCTTTAGACATTTGGAAGAATCCTCTACAATAAAATGTCACCATTTCATGGAATTTTTGGAACTTTGCATCATTTACAAAACATTCTTGTGTCTTCATCACTCTATACCAACACTTCCAGAACTAGGTCCACAACTCTCACAACCATCCTCTCTCATCATGCCAATAATCTCCCTTGCATGATTTCCCTTTTGACATCAATGAAAATAATATGCCAACACATTAAAGCCATTTTATGCAAGATTGAGATCAAACTTTTAGTCTTCCAAAGGTTTATTCAAGGGTTTGGTGAGTTGCAACATAGGGGTATGTGCAGGATCATCATGGAAAAAATAGGCCCTTAAGTGGCAATAAAAAGACAAAAAATCAGAGTTAGACAACTTGACATAAAAATTTGAATAAGTTATCTATATTATTTTAAAAAAAATGTAAAAATAGAATCTGTAGAAAATTGAATATAGTTTCTAAAATACTAAACCTTTATTTAAAAAAAAATTCTATTTGGTGAAAATTTGAAATTTCAATGCAGTAGTATTTAAATTTCAGGGTAAAAATAAGAAGTAGGTGTTTGTCTGACCATCCTAACCACAATAAAATGATAATATTTTTTTATTAGATTTTAGATATATGTAGAGGACTCATGTCCCGATGTGATGCATATTTTTTTATATTTTTTTTCCAAGTAAATAATTAATTATGAATTTTTTATTACAACTTTTAAAAAATATAAAAGCTTGTCTGTCTAACCACCTTAACTTAGTCAAAAATTCATGAAACTCATTTTTTTTTTAATCCTATAGTATGTGAAGCATAGAATGTGATGCATGTTTTGGATTCAAAAAATGTGATACCTTTTGAAAGTTGTAGATTTTTTTCAATCACCCTATCAATCAGGACTTTATTCGTAATTCTAATAGAAAATGAATAATAGTTATTTATTAAATTCAAAGTAAAGCATAATTTATATTGGTGGAAAGCTGATAATATCCTCTAAAAACCCTTTGCATTTCAACAATTTTGGGAAAAGAAAGGTCGTTAGCCACAAGGGCCATCATATGGCTTACATATCACCACTTTTTGGCCCATCATGATCCTGCACATACCCATAGAATTTTTCTTCATCATTTCTTTTCATGTCCCATTATTTTAATTTAATATTTAATTAACCAAATGCATTTTGACCAAGGAAAACCCCCATTCACCAACAAAACAAAAGTCCATCTTATGTTTGTGTTTCAGATCTTAGGCCGAAGAAGGATTGAAGATCTCTCGAAGAGAAAAATTGGAAAATTTATCATCAAGACATGAAAACTCATCTATAGGATTTATTTCCAAACTTCTAACACTGAAACCTAGATCAAATAAAATCTACAGACTGGTATCAGAGGCTCCTCAAAGCTAGTTGAAACCTTTGCATAGAGACCCATTCACCAATGGGCGAATGAGTCCTAGTTTGCCTCTTGAAAATGATTTTTGGTGACTGGTACATAGTGTTTAACCCTTCTCATATCTATTGAAAAATTATTCTTTCTGTTTGTATTGAGCTTTAAATTGATGTTTAAAGATTAAATGGGCATGATTGAGTAGATTTACTATTTTTAGTTCTTCTCCAAAAAGTATTATTCAGGTTGATACAAGGAAATTAGTAGATTCCCTCATTGATTTGACTTACCTAAGGGTTTTAATTCAATTCTTTGTGTGGATCTCGTTTCCTAATGAAATAAAGGAAAATAGGTCCATATTTGGTGAACCCCCTATATATCCCCTTTTTACACACTTATTTTTCAATGTTTCATTATGGTGAACATGACATTCTTACACTATAAAATTTCTAAATTTGGAGTCCATTCAAACCATAGATCTAAGATTTGCATCACACTGCATTGCATTGATTTGTATCTCATTTAGGGTTGGTACTTGCATTAGTGTGCATCTCATTTAGGTTTTTCGATTTTCTTTTTGCATTATTTAAAATCTAAAAGTAAAAAAAAATCATTCATTTTGTAGAGTATTTATATAACATTGCATAATCAATCACTTAAATTAGAAAATTGATTTAAAATTGCATCTCAAGTTAGGTCTTTTTTCTTGTCATTTAGCATCATTTCACACTTGCATTTAGATCTGATTTACCATAAATTTGAAACTATAACTACTTGTTTGCAAGCATAATTTGAAAACATAAAGATCAACTCATAAATCTATAATTTAAATTTTCAAAACCATGACATAGGACCCATTCACCCATGGGTGAATGAGTCCTCGATCAGGCCTGATTCTAAATTTTTGGGGACTAAAAACCCACTTTCTGCATTTTGTGTTTCTATATTTAGCTTCAGGTTTCAGTATCATGAAATTTATTTTTTCTGCAATTATCTACAATAAGGTTAATTGATCAACTCAAGAGAATTTCAATCATACAAAATTATTATTAAACGACGCCATTTTTAGGTTTTTATATAGTATTATAATCATAAAATTATCTTGTGTAAAATTTGGAAATTGCTCTCTTTCTACATACTTTCATTACACTTCTTATTTTTTATTGTTCCTTCCCTTTTCTCCATTTTGGGTGCACCTTAGGTTTGGTGAAGCTTACATGCTGTAGTCAAACCCCTGTTTTGGTGTTCCCACCTCCACAGATAGCTAGATAGATAGAGAAATAGGAATGCGATAAAGAAATGATGTTGGAAAGGAAATGAAACCAAACACTACAAGAGGCACTATGCTACTCAAATACAACAACAAAAAAATAATGAGTAAATGATACCACCCTCGACTAAAGCCACTCAAGGCCAATAAGAGAGGAATGGAAGTCTACAACCGTGGAAAAATTGATATGACCACAACGATGTCAAGGGCAGTCTCGTAAGACACCAAGTTACATCTTCTATGGTAGATGTGAAGATTACTATGATGTTGGAATAGTGAAGCCAATAGTGCAAAAAGTAGCTCAAGAGAGTGATAATTATCAAGAAGTTTTTCCAGAGTCTGAAGAAGATGGAATGAAAATGAAGGATAGCCATTTGAAGGTGAGTTTGAAAGGGAAAGAGTTGTTCAAAGGTCAATAGGAAAGCATAGATGAATTAACTTCTGCCCCAATGGAAAACATACCACCTCTACAGATTCTAGAGGAAAGAATCTTGTCAAGATGGAAGCATGCCGTAGAAAAAACCATGCATCGTGTGCATCCCCAAAAGAAATGGCCCCACCGACACTAAAAACAAGTGCTAAGTGGATGGAGAATAAGTGGATGATGTGGATTTACATGGTTGGGTTTGATTTTTCTAAGGTGAAGAATGTAAAATGGGAACTTGGAAGGGGGGTACAAATTCGCTCCTATACATCTTCTAAATGTTGAAATTCATGTCATTCTAAAATTTGATCCATTAAAAAAATTATTTTCCAAAACTTATTTATTAGGTCATGTAGTTAAATGGGCAATGTTGTTAATAGAATTTTATCTCCAGTTTATCTTTGAAAAGGAAATAAAGGGTCAAGAATCTACTGACCACTTAGTTGATTCTCCTTCACCAGTTTCATAAATAAATAATTCCATCTTGGTATACCAAGCCCATGAGACCTTCTTGAGCCCATAGAGAGATTTATTTACTCTAAAAACTAGTGAAGAATATCAAATGAATCCCTATGGTTGTTCCATGTAAATATCCTCCTATAGATCCCCATGAGGAAATACACTATTTTCATATTTTCAATGTATGCCCCAAACATAAGCTATGAAAGCTGCAAGATTTAGGTAGATAATTTTATCTTAACAATGGGGAAAAAATATTAATATAGTCAAAACTAAGAACTTCTAAGAAATCTTTATCAAAAAAATATTGTTTAAATTTATAATTTGATCTATTTGCTAGAAATTTGGTTTTATATAAAAAATTACACCATACCAATTTTCTTCCTTTAGGAAATGAAACAAGATCCCATGTGGGTGCTGCCACAATAGTGGTTTACACTTTCTGGGATATCCTGATTTTTGCCAAAATCACATTTTTTTAGAAAATATAATGATTTAAGGCTTGAAAAATTATATTTAAAGGATTCCAATTCAAAAGGGTTTGATCAAACCACCTTAGATTGAGTGCCCTTGGATATAATCCCACTAGTTTTAAACCATACCTATAACAAAGTCTCCTTTACACCTATCAAAATGCTGATGAAAACCACTTTTGATTTACCTTTTGGGAGATCAAATCAATTCATTTATTTTTTTATTTTTTTAAGTATGTATTCCTTATTATAAGCTTCCAAAAAAGTACAATGTTAATTAAATTTGATCTGGTTATTTAAATTTATTTTTAATTTCTTGTGAATGTAGGTTTTTCACTAAAAATCAAGCTTTCTATTTTGCACATGCAGAAAAATAGAAGATTATAAAAAAAAAAAATTAAAAAAATATGTTTAGGCTGGGTATTGATGTCCTTGATCCATTAAAAAAAAAAAATTGAATTTCAATACATACATAAAAAGTTATGTTGTATACAGTCCGTCTATGTCTGAATTGTAATTGATTTAACTTTGAAACCTGATTAAGGAAAAAATATTTAATAAAACAATATCAAACCAAATGAACTGGTTAGATATTGTAGTTACAAATCTAAATTCAAAAAAAATTATGTTGTATACGGTGAGCATCACTCCTTAAAAATGTTGTTTACTGATAAAAACTAGTTTTCGAAGGAGATGAAATAACAGTGCAATCTGATTCCAAAAAAAATGAAAAATATATATTTAGATTCTATAGACAAAACTTCACAAATCACTAGTTTGCATCATCTTCAAATTCCTCATAGTTTAGCTGCTATAGGAGTCCGAAAATGAAGATTTGGTTAAAAAAAATCAATTCAGTGTCGAGTTTGCCCATAAATTGTAAACCAGTAGTGTGGGATCACCCATGTGTTGTTTAAAATTAAATAGTTGTAATTTTCCTCCATAGTTGAATCTCTCTTATGAATGGTTTCTTCTTCACAAAATAAACATAGATTTGAAGTTGTGGAAATGTAGGAGTGATAAACATCCTAGTGTTGTGACAAAGTCAACCATATTTCTAAAGGATCCCCAATAATAACTCCTATAGAATTGATTGTTTAATAAGCTTGAGAAGGCATAGTAGAAGGAGATGGAGAAATGAAAAATATATTGGTGTTGTGACCAATTCCTTAGCCTCTAAATGTGAACCTAGTAAAGGGGGAGGTGCATCCTAATGATGAACCCTCAAAGTAATAAAAGCTAGAGAAAAATACTTTGATTCACTTTTATTTGAAACCACTACAAGTAATAAGGAATAACATGAGAGAATGAGCTAGGAGAGATTTAATAAAAATGTACACTACAATAAAAGAATATATCATGTTACTGTCCAAGATTGAAAGTTGAGAAATACCCTAAGATCAAAGGTTGGAATTAAATGTGACAACCCACAATTAGGGTTAGGGAAATATTAGGTTAAAATTTGAAATGAAAGGTCAATATAATCAATGGTGGAGAGGATGTGGCACAAAAAAAAGAGGAAAGTGGGAAATTAAAATAGAAATTTGAAATTAATTCTCACAAGAGGTGAGTTGTCCTTTTTAAATTAAAAATCAATTTAATTCAAAAAGTGGTGGGGCCATGTGATAGTAAATAATAATTTAAAATTATTTACTTAGAGGAAAATTAGAAAGCAATTAATTTTAAATAAATGATTTTATTTAAAGTTAGAAAGAAAGTTGTAAATAATGATTTAAAAATATTTACTTGGTGGGAAAATTAGAAACTGGGTAATTTTAAATAAATGATTTTATTTAAAATTAGAAAGAGCTGGAGAGGATAATAATTAAATAAATTATAGAAATTTATTTAATCATAAGAGGACATTTAAAATTTAATGATGTATTAAAAAAATAAAGAAGAAATAAAAAGTGGACATTTTTAAATAAATGATTTTATTTAAAATTAGAAAAAACCAAAATGGATAATAATTAAACAAATCAAAGAGATTTATTTAATTATAAGAGGACATGAGAAATTAATGGTCTATTTAATAGAAGAAATAGTGGACAAATAATAACTAAATAAATTTAGGAATTTATTTAATTATAGAGGGACATAGGAAATTAGCGATGTATTTAAATAAAATAGATGTAATTTATTTATTTAAATAGCTAGGAGGAATAAAAGATAAGAATTAATTAAATAATTGAGAATTATTTAATTAATAGTTGAATTTTGACTATAAGACATAATTAAATATTTTAATTATGTTGAGACAAAGCATGATAGGACATAGAAAAATGTGGTTTGCATGTTTAGGTCATTTTTATGTGTCTATAGAAGGAATTTAGATAATGTTGTCCACTCTAATTGAATGGACTAAATTAAAGTTTAATAGTATTGACATGAAAAAATATCAAAGCCTCTCGTGTAGGAGTTCTTTGAAGAATCATAAAGGAGATATTATAACTTTTGGAAAATAATTATAATAACATTATAGAATCATAGAGGTTGATATAAAGGTTTATAGTATTCTAATTGAGAGAGAATATACAATGAGAAATATAGTGTAGAAAATTTCACTCTAAAAAAACATTTTATGTTCTAATAAATACAAATATTATGAGAATGAAACTAGAGAAAATATCTACTCATACAAAGAAAATTAAAATTTAATAAGTAAATAAATAAAAAATTCAGATGTTAAGGAACTTGGAGTTCAAAGGAGGAAGTCATTGGCTAGGATACTAATGCATTATGCAAACATCCACATGTATGAATAACATGTGAGAAGTTCTATGAAAATATAAAAATTAGATAATTTAAAAAACAAAAAAAATCGGTTTACACCAACAAATGCTAGACAACAAAAATATGAAGAAATAAAATAAATAATCAGATTTAATTGATTTAAACAAGCAAAAAAATGAACACTTGTAAACCTCCATATGGTTGAGTGGCTCAAAAGACCTACAAATATAAAGAGGAGGATTTTTTTGGAATTTCTTGAATATTTTCCTCAATCAAATTCCTACTTTTAGGTATGTGCAAGATCATCATGGAAAAAGAGGCCCTTAAGTGGCAATGAAAATTCAGAAAAATCAGAGTTAGGCAACTTGACTTAAAAATTTGAATAAGTTATCTATATTATTTCAAAAATATATAAAAATAGAATCTCTCTAAAATTGAATGTAGTTTCTAAACTACTAGGTTATTTTCTGTAAAAACAAAATCTATTCGGTGACAAATTGATCTTTCAATGCAGTAGTAGTAAAATTTTAGGGAAAAATAAGAAGTAAGTGTCTGTCTGACCACCCTAACCATAATAAAATCATAATATTTTTTTATAATATTTTAGATATAAGTAGAGGAGTCATGTTCAAATTTGATGCATATGTTTTTGTAATTTTTTTTCAAGTAAATAATTAATTATGAATTTTTTATTACAAATTTTTAAAAATATAAAAACTCGTATGTCTGACCACCTTAACTTGGTCAAAACTTCATGAAATTCATTTTTTTTTAATCCTATAGTATTCCAAGCATAGAATATGATGCATGTTTTGGATTCAAAAAATGTGACACCATTTGAAAGCTATAGATGTTTTTGTACCAGACTATCAATCAAGACTTTAGTCATAATTCTAATAAAAAATGAATAATAATAATTTATTAGATTCAAAGTTATATTGGTATAAAAATGAGAATCTCCTTTACAAACCCTTTTTGTTTCATTAATTTTGGGTAGAATAAAAGTCGTCAACCACATGGGCGAAGTCTGGAAAAGAAAGGTAAGTTGTTAAACACATTTTTCGTGTTGACTTCTTCGGATTGGCAGGTCTGAACCAAATTCAAAAGCAATCCCGAGCCTAATCTCGAGCCTAATCCCTAGGCATTAAATTTTGTGTCATCATATTAGATATCCGATTTGAATCCAATATCTGATATGTTTTAGATATGAGTTTTTAAAATTTTATAAAATTTTTAATATTTGATTTCAAAAATGCAATAATGTTTATAATTTAATATATAATATATAATATAGTTTATAATTTAATATATAATATACAATTTATGATAATCTCTTACTGAATTATTTATTCAATATATAATATATTATATTATTATGTATAATATTTAAATATTATATCTTTCCCTCTCTCTCTCTCCACCTCTATCTCTCCCAAGTCTCTCACTCAATCACTCATCTCTCTCTCTCTCAACCCTAAACCCCCTCTCTCTCCCTCTCTCCCTCTCTCCCTCCCACTCTCACTCTCTCCTTCCCACTCTCTCTCTCTCTCTCTCTCTCTCTCTCCAACTTTGCCACCCTCTCTCTCTCTCCTCCCACTCTCCTCTCTCTCTCTCTCCCTCCCATTGTCCTCTCTCCTTCCTCACTCTCTCTCTCTCTCTCTCTCTCTCTCTCTCTCTCTCTCTCAACTCTAAACCCTCTCTCTACATCTCTCCCTCTCCTCTCCCTCTCCCCCCCTTTCTCTCTCTTTATCTCTCTCCTCAACTCTCCCACCTCTCTCTCCCTCTATCCATCCCCTCTCTCTCTCTCTCTCTCTCTCTCTCTCTCTCTCTCTCTCTCTCTCTCCTCTCTCTCTCTCTCTCTCTCTCTCCCTCTCCCTCCCTCTCTCTCCCTCTCCCTCCCTCCCTCTCCCTCTATCTCTCTCTCTCTCTCTCTCTCTCAACCCTAAACCCCTCTCTCTCCCTCTCCCTCCCACTCCTCTCTCTCCTTCCCACTCTCCCACTCCTTCTCTCTCTCCCACTCTCCCTCTACCTTTCCCCTCTCCTCTCTCCATCAACCCAAAACCGTCTCTCTCTCCTCTCTCCCTCTCCCTCTCACTCTCCCCTCTCACTATAACCTCTCCCTCTCTCCCTCTCCCTCTCACTCTCCCACTCTCCCTCTCACTATAACACTCTCCCTCTCCCTCCCCCGCTCTCTCTCTCTTTTGATGTGTGCAAGTAAAGTACAAGCTAATACAATCGATGGAAGATGATGATGGGTTCATGTATCCTTTAGGTTCAGTTGTGGTTGCAGGAACTTGGTTGCGAACATACATGATTAGAAAGAATGACATACCTGCATTCGAAGACTATGAGAAACACAAAACCATTCTCATGTATTCACACCTTGTTATAGCAACAAATGTTATGTTGTTGAAGCATCATGCCAAACCAAAGAAAAAAAAACTATGGACACTTAGTAATGATGATCATGAAGCAATATTGGATACTCTGAAGAAAAAAGACGACCCTTCAGGCACACTTGAATATCATATTAAATAATGGAAGGTACAATACTTAGGTTCATTATTCTTAAGTTAATTAGTGTTCTTTATTTAATACTGATATTTTGTATACTATTTCAATGCAGGTGTCTTTAATAGTGATATTTTGCATGTACTTTTGAGATATTTTTGGCACGATTGATCATGGACTTGCTGCAACAATAGACAACTCTGATCCTTTTAGAGAGGTATGCAACAAATTACAATAATATAGATTGGTTATTCAAAGCATTTTTATAGTTTGCATTACCATATCATCATCAATTAGGTCATTTAGAATAATATAGATTAGTTATTCTAAGCATCTTTTATAGTTTGCATTACAAATTCATCATCATTCAGGTTGTTTAGATTAATATAAATTTGTTAGTCTAAGCATATTTTTTGTTGTGACAATATAGATTTATCATTTGACAACTTTTGTAATATTTCTAGCATGATTGATCATGGTCCTACTACAATAATAGGTAGCTTTGATCCTTTTAGAGAGGTATGCAACATATTACAATAATATAGATTGGTTATTCTAAGCATCTTTTCTATTGTATGTAGTTTAACTACTACCTTGATGGTTTGTATAGCTGCTTGTCACTCTAGAATGTCAACATACTACTCTTGTGGAAGACTGTGCCCTGAATGCCTCCAATAGGCAAAATTTATAAAATTTGAATTTTGAAATGTGAAACAATGTAAAAAGGTCATAAGTGTGTATAGGCATAATCTATATCCAATGATGTTTTTTGAAATACGAGTATGTTTAAAATGTAAAGTGATTTTTGTACTTAATCAAGCTACAATCGAAGGTTTTCTTCTTGATTTTTTCTTGTCGGTATGCTCATTTGAACCAAGTTTTGTAATATCTCCTATTTATATATAATAAATTACAGTGGCTTGCCACTTTTTCCAAAAATAAAAATGTATAAAGTTCATGTGAGTTTCATTTCCCATGTAATTGATTCTTTGATCTAGAAAAGTGGAAACAAGGTATTTAGGTGTGCATGATGTTCAAGTTGATTGGGTAAGACTCTTTTGATGCAAGAGCTAGGTGGCTTTAAAAAACACAATTACAATTAAAGATGATTTATACTCCAATTTGATCGTCAAAACCAAACTTAGGTGAAAATTCACTCCCCAAACCTTGCCACACCCTAAAAACTCATCAAACACGTCTATTAGGACTTGCAGAAGATTGATCCAACCTTAAATATTTCTGCCCCCACATTTCGTTGACATTATCATGTTGTAACCACCATTTTTCACCTAATTTCACTCATTTTTAACATGCATAGCAATTCACCAACTCAACTACAGATATTTCCAATTCTTTAAACCCACATATTCACCTTATAAATTCATCATAACATCTACCATGGCCATACCATTGAGCTAAAGATTGTACAATAGATGGTATGGCCTTTTAGCACTTTGGACTCTTAAGGGAAATCACCGGTCCAATTTAGCTCAGAGTGATTCAACATATTTGGGTGCAAAAGAGGACCATCCCTATTGTAAAACTACCCATTCATACATGTTGAAACAATTCATTTGGTTGTATGAGTTAGAGAATGAAAGTTGTGCCACTTTGGAACTTTACACTGCTTGCATTTGGCAACTTTTCCCTCAACTGAAAACTCATCACCATGGGAAAACACCTCTAAGATAACAAAAAGAGAGAGAGAGGTTATTGTAGATGGTTCCAACACAATCCCATACCATTAGAAGAAGAGTTTGTAAGCATCATGGTTTCCGAGAAATAACCTTTCAAACATTGTTGCCTGTTGCCTTTTAGCACTTTGGACTCTTCAGGGAAATCACCGCTCCAACGTAGCTCAGAGTGATTCGGCATATTTGGGTGCAAAAAATGACCATACATAGCGTAAAAGTACACATCTAGACATGTTGGAACAATCCATTTGGTTGTATGAGTTACAGAATGAAAGTTGTACCACTTTACAACTTTACACTACTTTCATTTGGCAACTTTTCCCTCAACTAAAAACTCATCACCACGGGATAACACATACGAGATAGAAAAAATTGAGAGAGGTTATTATATATTGTCCCAAAAAAATCTCATATCCTCAGATGGAGAGTTTGTAAGCATCATGGTTTCTAAGAAATATCCCTTCAAAGATTGCTATCTTTTAGCACTTTGGACTCTTAAGGGAAATCATCGGTCTAATGTAGTTCAGAGTGATTCAAGGTATTTGGGTGCAAAAGAGGACCATACCTAGAATAAAATTACCCATACGGATGTGTTGGAATTGTCTATTTTCTTTTACGAGTTAGAGAATGAAAGTTACACCACTTTGCAACTTTACATTGCTTGCATTTGGCAACCTTTCCCTCAACTGAAAACTCATCACCACGGGAAAATGCCTTTGAGATAGAAAAAACTGAGAGAGGTTATTGTAGATGGTCCCAACACTATCTCATATCCTTATACATATGTTTTGTAAGAATCATGATTTCCAAGGAATAGCCATTCAAAGATTGTTGTCTTTTAGCACTTTGACCTCTTAAGGGAAATCGTCGGTTCAATGTATCTCAGAGTGATTCGGCATATTTGGGTACAAAAGAGGCCATACCTAGTGTAAATGTACCCATACAGATGTTTTGGAATAATCTGTTTGGTTGTACTAGTTAGAAAATGAAATTTGCATGACTTTGCAACTTTACAATGCTTGCATTTGACAATTTTTCCCTCAACTGAAAAATCATCACCATGGGAAAACACGTCAGAGATAGAAAAAACCGAGAGAGGTTAATTTAAATGGTCCCAAAATGATCTCATATCCTCATACATAGAGTTTGTAAGAATCACGAATTCTGAGAAATAGCCCTTCAAAGATTGTTGTCTTTTAGCATTTTGGACTCTTAAGGGAAATTGTCAGTCCAATGTAGCTCAGAGTGATTTGGCATATTTGGGTGCAAAAGAGGACCATAAATAGTATAAATGTACCCATCCACACATTTTGGAATAGTCTATTTTGTCGTACAAGTTAGAGAATGAAAGTTGCACCACTTTGCAACTTTACACTGTTTGCATTTGACAACTTTTCCCTCAACTGAAAACTTATCACCATGGGAAAACACCTCTGAAATAGCAAAAACCGAGAGAGGTTATTGTATATGGTCTCAACAAAATCTCATATCATCATACATAGATTCTATAAGCATCATGGTTTCTGAGAAATAGCTCTTCAAAGATTGTTGTATTTTAGCACTTTGGACTCTTAAGGGAAATCATCGGTCCAATGTAGCTTAGAGTGATTCAGCATATTTGGGTGCAAAAGAGGACCATACCTAGTGTAAATGTACTCATCTGGATTTTTTGGAATATTACATTTGGTCTTACGAGTTAGATAATGAAAGTTGCACCACTTTGCAACTTTACACTGCTTGTATTTGGCAACTTTTTCCTCAACTAAAAAATCATCACCATGGGACAATGCCTCTGAGATAGCAAAAAATGAGAGTGGTTATTGTAGATGGTTCCAACATGATTTCATATCCTCAGATGGAGAGTCTGTAATCATATCAGTTTCTAAGAAATAGCCCTTCAAAGATTTCTTCCTTTTAGCACTTTGGACTCTTAAGGGAAATCGTTGATCCAATGTAGCTTAGAGTGATTCAACGTATTTGGGTGAAAAAGAGGACCATACCTAGTGTAAAAATACCCATCCAAATGTGTTGGAATAGTCTATTTGGTCGTACGAGTTGAATAATGAAAGTTGCACCACTTTTCAACTTTACATTACTTGCATTTGACAACTTTTCCCTCAACTAATAACTCATCACCATGGAAAAACGCCTATGAGATAGAAAAAACCAAGAGAGGTTATTTTAAATGGTCCCAACATGATCCCATATCCTTAGATGGAGAGTTTGTAAGCATCGAAATTTCCAAGAAATGTCCCTTCAAAGATTGTTTCCTTTTACCACTTTGGACTCTTAAGGGAAATCATCGGTCTAATGATGTTTGAGTGATTTGGTGTATTTGGGTGCAAAAGAGGACCATACCTAGCATAAAAATATCCATACAGACTTGTTGGAACAGTTGATTTGGTCGTATGAGTTAGAGAATGAAATTCGCACCACTTTGGAACTTTACACTACTTGCATTTGGCAACTTTTCCCTCAACTGAAAATTCATCACCATAGGAAAAAACCTCTGAAATAGAAAAAAATGAGAGAGGTTATTGTACATGGTACTAGCAAAATCCCATATCCTTAGATGGATATTTTGTAAGAATCATGATTTCCAAGAAATATTCCTTCAAAGATTGCTTCCTTTTAGCACTTTAGACTCTTAAGGGAAATCGTCGGTCCAATGTAGCTCAGAGTGATTCAACATATTTGGGTGCAAAAGAGAATCATACCTAGCATAAAATTACCTATGTAAACATGTTGGAACCATACATTTGGTCGTATGAGTTAGAGAATGAAAGTTGCACCACTTTGCAACCTTACAATTCTTGCATTTGACAACTTTTCCCTCAACTGAAAAACTCATCGCCACGAGAAAACGCCTCGAAAATAGAAACAATTGAGAGAGGTTATTGTAGATGGTCCAAAAAAGATCTCATATCCTCATATGGAGAGTCTGTAAGCATCATGGTTTCCAAGAAATATCCCTTCAAAGATTGTTGCCTTTTAGCACTTTGGACTCTTAAGGGAAATCGTCTGTCCAATGTAGCTCAGAGTGATTCGGCGTATGTAGGTGCAAAAGAGGACCATGCCTACTATAAAAGTACCCATCTAGATGTGTTGGAATAGTCTATTTGGTTGTATGTGTGAGAGAATGAAAATTGCACGACTTTGCAACTTTACACTGCTTGCATTTGGCAAATTTTCTCTCAACTGAAAACTCATCACCACGAGAAAATTCCTCCGAGATAGAAAAAATTGAGAGAGGTTATTGTAGATGGTCCTAGCACAATCCCATATTCTCAGACGAAGAGTCTTTAAGCATCGTTTTTTCCAAGAAATAACCCTTCAAAGGTTGTTGTCTTTTAGCACTTTAGACTCTTAAGGGAAATTGTTGGTCCAATGTAGCTCAAAGTGATTTGGCATATTTGGGTGCAAAAGAGGACCATACCTAGTGTAAATGTACCCATCCAAATGTGTTGGAATAGTATGTTTGGTCCTACGAGTTAGAGAATGAAAGTTGCAACACTTTGCAACTTTACACTACTTGCATCTGACAACTTTTACCTGAACTGAAAACTCATCACCATGGGAAAACGCCTCCGATATAGAAAAAACTGAGAGAGGTTAGTGTAGATTCTCCCAACATGATCCCATTGCCTCATATGGAGAGTTTGTAAGCATCACAATTTTTTGAGTAACATTCTGTCAAATATTGCTGCCCTTCTACAGTTTGGACTCTAAAGGGATTTTTTTGATTGAACGTAGCTCAGACTGCTTCGGTATGTTTGGGTACGAAAGGGAACCGAACCTAACCTAAGCGTACCCATCCAGACATGATGGAATAGTTGGTTTGGTCATATGAGTTGTAGAACAATATTTATTGATGCCCTTACAAGTAATTTTCAGCCTCCAATCGAACTCCAATGTTTTTTGTGCGAAAAAAGCTATGAGACCATAGCTTGTTGCGAAAAACTAGTCAAATACCATTATTTCAACCCTACCACAACTTCTAGACTCCTATCTTGCACTTAATTTTACAATTTTAATAATTTTCCTTCAAAAGACTATATGGGTAAGTATACCAAGATGGTCCCCGAAAAGGGGACTTAAGTGGACAACTTTTTTCTTAAATTAGGAAATACTGACCTTGGATGTCAAATTGAGGATACTTACACTCAAAATTTTGAGATGAAAAATAAAGAAGGATTCAAGTGCTCTGAGTCTAATTTCTAAACTACTAATTTATTTTTAAAATGGTTTAGATTAAGGGGTTAAAACATGGGACGTACACAAATTGGTGTTTTTTATGTCAAAAAAATAAACATAGAAACTCTTGTACGACCCTTGTACGATGAATTTTTTTTTAGTATTTTTAAAATCGCTATGGTCAAAAGTTAGCTAATAGTATTTAGTTTATGCATGATTTTTCTAATAAGTTTTTAATGAATATTTTTTTTTTACTAATTTTCGAAGTGGACACTTCCTGAAAAACAGAATTTTGGCCGTGCTACCACTACAAATTTTGGAAACTAATTGTTTTTTTTTTTAATTTTTTATTTTTTATAATTTGTAGAATGGAGTGTAGTTTCTAAAAGTATAATTTGTTTGAAAATTCAATGAACGGTTAATTTATAAAAAAAAAAACACCAAACATTGCTTTTTGGCAAAAAAGAGACATCGAAACAAAAAAAAATTATGGATGAAAGGCTTAACATTGTTAGAAAGTGAAAAAAATTGCATCGTTGGATAGCTAAGAGAGAACCCAACATTACCCATGTGTTCGATTTTTTCGATATTGAACCACATGCAATCCTGATGGTGAGCACAAACTCGATTACATGAAAAATTGCAGAATTTGCAAAAACACGTCTCTATTCATTGAGAATGCCCTCCAAGCCTTTGGGTTTGTATTCCAAGGAAAATACCAACCCTAAGGCTTGGGGATTACCAAAGAAAGATATAACATGATCCCGTTATAACGTGAGCGCATTATATCTCAGTTTTGACATGTTTTGTGAATGCATTTACATTAACATATGGACATTTACTTTCTTATAATTTAAGTTATATTTAATGTATATAGGAAGGATTATTGAGAGTGGTTTCAGATCTCTAGGAGTTATAATGCAAATTCTAGTTTTTGGAAGATCCTAAAAATTTCAAACTTAAGTCAAATTTCAGTAATCAACATGTCAAATTTCAGTAATCAAGAGGTCAGATTTTAGTAGTCAACAAGTTCTATCTTCTTTCTCTTTCACTCTCTCCTTCTCTCTACTCTCTATCTCTCCACTCCCTCTCTCTCTCCCTTCCTCCCTCTCTCCCCTCTCTCTTTTCTAGTTTTCGAAAGATCTCACAATTTTCAAACTTAGTCAAATTTCAATAATTAGGAGGTCAAATTTTAGTAATCAAAAAATTGTATTATTTCTCTCTCTATCTCACTCATTTTTATCGCTTACACTCTAGACCTCTTTGTCACTATCTCTATCCCTTTTTCTTACTCTCTATCTCTCTCCTTTTCCCTCTAATTCTCTCTACCTCACTTCTCTCTCCCTCCCTCCCTCATTCCCTCTCTACTAATCTTTATCTCCCTCCCTCCATCTCTCTCTCTCTCTACCTACCTACCTCTCCCTCCATCACACCCTACCAATCTCTCTATTTCTCTCTAGCTAACCTCTCTCTTACCTCCCTCCCTCTCCCTCCATACTTCTCTCTCCCTCTATTCTTCCCTATCTACTCTTTATCTCCCATCACTCTCTACCTACCTCTACATCCATCAAACCTTGCCAATCTCTCTCTGCACCTCTCTATCTCACCTTTCTCTCCCTCCCTACCTGTCCCTCCCTCCCTCATTCCATCTCTACTTCTCTCTATCTCTCCTCTGTCTACCTCTCCTTTCATCTCTACTTATTTTTATCTCTTCTCTCCCTCTCTCTACCTACCTCTCCTTCCACCACTCTTTATTTCTCTCTATCTCACCTCTCTCCCCTACTACATCTCTCTCCATCTCTCCCTCCCTATCTACTCATCTATATCTCCCCTATCCCTCTCTACCTAGCTCTCCATCCATCACAGCCTACCACTTTCTCTCTATTACTCTCTATCTCACCTCCCACTCTCTCCATCCATACCTCTCCCTCTCCTTACCTCTCTACTCTCTACCTCCCTAATCCCTCTCTACTTAACTCTCCATCCATCACTCCCTAACACTCTCTCTACACCTCTCTATCTTGCTTCTCTCCCTCCCTCCCTCATTCCATCTCTACCTCTCCTTCCCTCTCTAATTAAATTTATCTCCCCTATCCCTCTCTCTCTCACTAGATGTCTCCCTCCCTACCTTTTCCCCTATATAATATCTATCTCTCTCTCTGTAACTCTCTCTCACTCTCTCCTCTTTATCTCACCATTCTCTCTTTCCCTCTTTGTAACTCTCTACTTCTCTATATGTCACCATTATCTCTACATTTATTTATCTCACCTATCCCTCTTTACCTATCCCTTCCTCACCTCTCTCACCCACCCTCACTCCTTCCCTCTATCTCTATCTCTCTCTACTTCTCTCTATCTCACCTATCCCTTTGTACCCGCATATCCCTCCATCACTCCATACAACACTCTCTTTATTTATCTCTATCTCACCTCTCTCTCACCTCTCTCTCACCTCCCTCTCTCCCCCTCTATACCTCTCCTTCCCTCTCTACCTACCTCTCCATCCATCACTCCCTACCTCTCTCTCTATACCTTTCTATCTTGATTCCCTCCCTCCATTATTCTCTCTCTACTTCTCTCTACCTCTTTGTCTTTCTCTAATTATCTTTATCTCCCTTAGCCCTCTCTCTCTCTCACTAGATGTCTCTCTCCCTAAATTTCCCCCTATCTACTCTCTTTCTATCCCCTCACTCCCTCTACCTCTCTCTCTCACTCTCTCTCACTTCTCCCTCACCCTCTTTCTCTCTCACTCTCTCCTCTCTATATCGCCATTATCTCTTTCCCTCTCTATAACTCTCTCCTTCTCTATATGTCACCATTCTCTCTCTACTTATCTTTATCTCACATATCCCTATTCACCTCTCCCTTCCTCCCCTCTCTCACCCACCATCCCTCCTTCCCTCTATCTGTATCTCTCTCTACTTCTCTCTATCTCACCTATCTCTCTCTACCTGCATATCCCTCTATCACTACCTACCACACTCTCTTTATTGCTCTCTATCTCACCTCTCTCTCACCTCCCTCTCTCTCCCTCCACCTATCCTTCCTTATCTACTCTTTTTCTCTCATGTCTCTCTACCTCTCCTTCCATATCTACTTATCTTTATCTCCTCTTTCCCTCCCAACCTCTCTTTCTCTCCCCAATCCCTCCTTCCCCCTCTTTCTCTCTGCCCCTATGAGGGTTGAGGGTGTAAGATTTAATGTTTATGATATAGGGTTAAGGCTTCAGGGTTAAGTGTATAGGGAATAGGGTTTAGGATTTAGGATATTAGGTATAAAGTTGAGGGTTTAGGGTTTAAGGTATAAGGTTGAGGGTTGAGGGTTGAGGGATAGTGTTTAGGGTTCGGGGTATAAGGTTAAGTGTATAGGGTGTATGCATTATGGTTTAGGATATTGGGTATATAGTTGAGTGTATTTGGTTAAGGATATTAGGTTTAAGGTTGATGGTTTAGGTTTTAGGATTTATGTACAGGTTTAAGGGTTGAGGGTTGAGGTATAATGTTTAGGTTTCAGGGTATGAGGTTAATTGTATATGGTATAGGGATTAGGCTTTAGGGTGTAGGGTTAAGGGTATAAGGTATAGGGTTAAGGCTTGAGAGTGTAGGGTTTTCTATTTAAGTATAGGGCTGAGGGATAATGTTTATGGTTTGGGGTATAAGGTTGAGGGTGTAGAGTAAAGAGATGAGGCTTGAGGGTGTAGGGTTTAGGGTTTAAGGTAGAGGGTTGAGGGTTGAGGGATAGTGTTCAAGGTTGAGGGTATAGGTCCAAGTGTATAGGGTATAGGGTATAGGTCCAAGTGTATAGGGTATAGGGTATAGGGATTCGACTTTAGAATAATGGGTTTATGATTGAGGTTTATGGTTTAGGTTTTAGTGTACAAGGTTTAATGTAGGGTTTAGGGTTTAAGTATAGGGTTGGGGGATGATGTTCAGGGCTTAGGTTATAAGGTTGAGGGTATAGGGTATAAGAATGAGGGTTGAAGGTGTAGGGTTGAGGTATAGTATTCAAAGTTGGGGGTGTAGGGTTAAGTGTATAGGGTATAGGGATTAGGGTTTAGGATATTGGGTATAGGGTTGAGGGTATTGGGTTTAGGGTTGAGGGTTTAGGGTTCAAGGTTTAGGGTACAAGGTTTATTGTAGGGTTTAGTGTTTAATTATAGGGTTAAGGGTTTAGGGTATAGGGATGAGGATTGAGGGTGTAGGGTCTATGGTTTAAGGTATAGGGTTGAAGGTATAAGGTTAAGTTTATAGGGTATAGGGATTAGGGTTTAGGATATTAGGTATAGGGTTGAGGGTATTGGGTTGAAGGTTTAAGGTTAAGTTTATAGGATATAGGGATTAGGGTTTAGGGGAGAGAGAGAGAGACTTGAGAGAGGGTGAAATTAGCAACTATATTGCCAATTTCATCGAATTATCAAGCTAGTGGGCCCACTAGCTTGCCAATTCGATGAAATTGGAAACCTAACTTTCCCCTTTTGAAAATATGGGTCCAAGAAATGGGGTCTTATCAATGGGAGACCCCATTTCTTGGACCCATTTTTTCAAAACAAGCCACTACATTACCAATTTCACTGAATTGGCAAGCCAATGGGCCCATTAGCTTGGCAATTCGGTCAAATTGGTAACCTAACTTGCCCTGTTTGAAAAAAATGGGTCCAAAAAATGGGGTCTCCCAGTGATTTACATCACCGAGTGACCCCATTTTTTCAAATAGAAAAGTTAGGTTTCTAATTTCACTAAATTGCCAAGCTAGTGGGCCCACTGGCTTGCCAATTTAGTGAAATTGGCAATGTAGTGGCCTGTTTGAAAAAATGGGTTCAAGAAATGGGGTCTAATCACCACGAGACCCCATTTCTTGGACCCATTTTTCAAACAGGCGACTACATTGCCAATTTCACTGAATTGGCAAACCAGTGGGCCCACTAGCTTGGTAATTTAGTGAAATTGGCAACCTAACTTGTCCTGTTTGAAAAAATGGGTCCAAGAAATGGGGTCTCCTGGTGATTTACAACATCGGGAGACCCCATTTCTTGGACCCATTTTTTCAAACAGGCCACTACATTGCCAATTTCACTGAATTGGCAAGCCAGTGAGCCCACTAGCTTGGCAATTCGGTGAAATTGGCAACCCTAACTTGCCTATTTGAAAAAATGTGGTCTCCTGGTGATTTACATCACCGAGAGACCCCATTTCTTGGACCCATTTTTTCAAACAGGCCACTACATTTCCAATTCCACTGAATTAGCAAGCCAATGGGCCGACTAGCTTAGAAATTTGGTGAAACTGACAACCTCACTTATCTTGTTTGAAAAAATGGGTTCAAGAAATGGGGTCTCCTAATGATTTACATCACTGTGAGACCCCATTTCTTGGATCCATTTTTTCAACCAAGCCATTGCATTGCCAATTTCACTAAATTGGCAAGCTAGTGGGCCCACTAGCTTGGTAATTCGGTGAAATTAGCAACCTAACTTTCCTATTTTAAAAAATGGGTCCAAGAAATAGGTACATCACCAGGAGACCCCATTTATTGGACCCATTTTTTCAAACAGGCCACTACATTCCCAGTTTCACTGATTTGGAAAGCTAGGGTAGAGGGTTAAGGGTAGAGGGGAGAGAGTTAGGAGTGAGTGAGAGAGACTTGAGAGAGGGAGAGGGGGTAGGAGGGAGATACTTGAAAGAAATGGAGAGAGGGAGGGAGTGGGAGAGAGATAAAGGATAGAGGGTTTAAGGGTTAAGTTTTTAGGGTTTACGATTAAGGGTAGAGGGTGGAGGATTAAGGGTTTAAGGGTAAAGGGTAAAGGGTATATGGTAGAGGATTAAGGGTAGAGGGGGGATAGATATATGGAGTAGGTGAGTGAGAGAGAGAGACTTGAGAGAGAGAGAGGGGTAGGAGAAAGATACTTGAGAGAGAGAGAGAGAGAGTGAGGGAGTGGGAGAGAGATAAAGGGTTTAAGGGTTAAGTGTTTAGGGTTTACAGTTAAGGGTAGAGGGATTGACTGAGAGAGATCTGAGAGAGGGAGAGGGGATAGGAGGTAAATGGTTGAGAGAGAGAGAGTGAGGGAGGAAGTGGGAGAGATATAGAGGGAGGGAGGGTTAAGGGTAGAGGGTAGAGAGTTTAAGGGTTAAGGGTTAAGGGTTTAAGGATTTAGTGTTTAAGGGTTATGGGTAGAGGGTAGAGGGTTTAGGGTAGAGGGGAGAGAGATAGAGGGAGTGAGAGAGAGAGAGAGGCCTGAGAGAGGGAGAGGGGGTAGGAAGGAGAGACTTGAGAGAGAGAGAAAGAGAGATGGAGGGAGTGGGAGAGAGATAGAGGGAGGGAAGGTTAAGGGTAAAGGGTAGATGGTTTAAGGGTTTAGGCTTAAGGTTAGAAGGGAGAGAGATAAAGGGAGTGATTGAGAGACACAGCCCTAAGAGAGGGAGAGGGGTTAGGATAGAGAGGGTTGAGAGAGATAAAGGGAGGGATGGAGAGGGAGAGAGATAGAGGGAGGGAGGGTTATGGGTATATGGTTTAGGGTTTAAGGGTAAGGGTTTAAGTTTTAGGGTTAAGGGTAGAGGTCTAAGGGTTTAAGGGTTAATGGTAGAGAATTAAGGATTAAGGGTAGAGGGGAGAGAGATAGAGGGAGTGAGTGAGAGAGAGATACCTAAGAGAGGGAGAGGCAGTAGGAGGGAGAGACTTGAGAGAGAGAGAGAGGGAGGGAGTGGGAGAGAGATTGAGGGAGGGAGGATTAAGGGTAGAGGGTAGAGGGTAGAGGGTTTAAGAGTTTAGTGTTTAAGGGTTAAGGGTTTAGGGTTAAGGGTAGATGGGACAGAGATAGAGGGAGTGACTGAGAGAGAGAGAGAGATAGCTAAGAGAGGGAGAGGGGGTAGGAGGGAGAGATTTGAGAGAGAGATATGGATTAGGAGAGAGATAGAGGGTAGAGGGTTAATGGTAGAGGGTTTAAGGGTTAAGCGTTAAGGGTAGAGGGGAGAGAGATAGGAATGAGTGAGAGAGACTTGAGAGATGAAGAGGGGGTAGGAGGGAGAGACTTGAGAGAGAGATGGAGGGGAGACATAGAGACTCTCCCTCATACTCCCTCTCTCTCTCAAGACTCTCCCTCTTACCCCATCACCCTCTCAAGCCTCTCTCACTCACTCACTCCCTCTCTCTCTCTCTCCTCTATCCTTAACCTTAAACCCTAAAACCTTATCCCTTTAAATATACACCTTAAAACCTCTACCATATACCCTTAACCCTCTACTCTCTATTTGTCTCCCACTATCTCGCTCCCTATCTCTCAAGTCTCTCCCTTGTACGCCCTCTCCCTCTCTCATGTCTCTCTCCCACTCACTCACTCCTTTTATGTGTCTCCCCTCTACCCTTAACCGTTAACCCTCTACCCTCTACCCTCTACCTTCTATCTCTCTCACATTCCATCCCTCTCTCTCACTCACTCCATCTATCTCTCTCCCCTCTACCTTGAACCCTAAACCCTTAACCCTTAAACTCTAAACCCTTAAACACTCTACCCTCTACCCTTACCCCTCTACCCTCTATCTCTCTTCCACTCCCTCTCCCTCTCTCTTTCTCAATTCTCTCCCTCTCTTAGGTCTCTCTCTCTCACTCACTCCCTCTATCTATCTACCACCTACCCTTAACCATAAATCCTTAACCTTGAAAACCTCTACCCTCTACCCTCTATCTATCTCCAACTCCCTGCCTCCCTCCCTCTCAAGTCTCTCCCTCCTACCCCCTCTCCCTCTCTCAATTCTCTCTCTCACTCACTCACTCTTTTTATCTATCTCTCCTCTACCCCTAACCCTCTACCCTATACCATATACCCTCTACCCTTAACTCTCTACCCTCTATCTCTCTCCCACTCCCTCCCTCTCTCTCACTCACTCTCTCTATCTCTCCTCTCTACCCTTAACCCTTAAACCCTATAACCTCTACCTCTCTCCCACTCCCTCCATCTCTCTCTCCATCTCTCTCTCAATTCTCTCCCTCTCTTAGGTCTCTCTATCTCTCTCACTCTTATCTCTCTCCCCTCTACCCTCTATGCTCTATCTCTCTCCCACTCCCTCTCTCTCTCAGAAAAATATCTCCCTCATACCTCCTCTCCCTCTCTTAGGTCTCTCTCTCTTATTCACTCCCTCTATCTCTCTCCCCTCTACCCTTAACCCTAAACCCTAAACCCTAAACCCTTAACCCTTAACCCTTAACCCTTAAACACTAAACCCTTAAACCCTCTACCATCTACCCTTAACCCTCACTCCCTCAATCTCTCTCCCACTTCCCTCCCTCTCTCCCTCTCTATCAAGTCTCTCCCTCTTACCCCCTCTCCCTCTCTCAAGTCTCTCTCTTTCACTCACTCCTATCTCTCTCCAACTCCCTCCCTCCCTCCCTCTCTCTCAACCCTCTCTCAAGTCTCTCTCTCTATCAGTCACTCTCTCTATCTCTTTCCTCTCTACCCTTAAGCCTAAACCTTAAACATTGTACCCTTAACCCTCCCTCCCTCTACTTCTCTCCCGCTCCCTTCCTCTCTCTCTCTCTCTCTCTCTCAAGTCACTCCCTTGTACCTCCTCTCCCTCTCTCAAGTCTCTCGCTCTCTCTCTCTCTCTCTCACTCCCTCTATCTCATTCCCCTCTACTCTAAACCCTCTACACTATACCATTATCTATTAAACCCTTAACCCTCCACCCTTAACCCTTAACCCTCTACCCTTATCCCTAAACCCTTAACCCTTAAACTCTCTACTCTCTACCCTCTACTCTTAAAATCTCTACCCTCTACCCTGAACCCTCCCTCCCTCTATCTCTCTCCAACTCTCTCACTCTCTCTATAAACTCTCTACCTCCTCCCTCCTCTCCCTCTCTTATGTTTCTCTCTCTCTTAGTCACTCCCTCTATCTCTCTCCCCTCTACCCTTAACCGTAAACCCTAAACCCTTAACGCTTAAAACCTAAACCCTTAAACCCTATACCCTCTACCCTTAACCCCCCTCCCTCTATCTCTCTCCCCTCTACCCTGAACCCTCTACCTTATACATTGGATCTTTAACCCTCGTCTATCTCTATCCCTCCCTCCTCTTCTCTATTTATCTCTATCTCACTTCTCCCTCCATATATCCCTTCCTCCATCCCTCTCTCTCTTCCCTAATCCCTTAACCCTATATCGTCAAACCTTAAACCCTTAAACACTCAACCCTAAACCCTTAACCATTAACCTTTAAACCCTTTACCCTCAACCCTTAAACTCAAGTAAACTCTCTAGCCTAATCCATGAACCCTCAACCCTTAAACCCTCAAACCTCAACCATCTACCCTCTACCATATAAATTTTACCCTCAACCCTAATCCTTCAAACTATACCCTCAAACCTATACCTCAAACTACACTCCCAATTCAACTAAATTGGCAAGCTAGGGTAGAGGTTTTAAGGGTTAAGGGTAGAGGGTCAAGGGTTAGGGTAAGAGGGGAGAGAGATATAAGGAGTGAGTGAGTGAGAGACTTGAGAGAGGGAGAGAATTGAGAGAGATAAAGGGTAGATATTTAAGAGTAGAGGGTTTCGGGTTTAAGGGTTTAGGGTTTAAGGGTTAAGGGTTTAGGGTAGAGGGTTATAGGTAGAGGGTAGAGAGATAAAAGGAGTGATTGAGTGAGAGACTTGAGAGAGTGAGAGGGGGTAGGAGGGAGAGAATTGAGAGAGATATAGGGTAGAGGGTTAAGAGTAGATGGTTTCAGGTTTAAGGGTTTCAAGTTTAAGGGCTTAGGTTTTAAGGATTAAGGGTTAAGGGTTTAGTGTTTAGGGTTAAGAGCAGATGGGAGAGAGATAGAGGGAGTGAGTGAGAGAGAGATAAACCTAAGAGAGGGAGAGGTGGTGGGAGGTAGTGACTTGAGAGAGAGAGATAGAAATAGAGAGAGGGAGTGAGTGGGAGAGAGACTTGATAGAGGGAGATGGGGTAGGAGGGAGAGAATTGATAGAGATAGAGGGTAGAGGGTTAAGAGTAGAGGGTTTGAGGGTTTAGGGTTTAAGGGTTAAGTGTTTTGGGTTTAGGGTTAAGGGTAGAGGGGAGATATATAGAGGGAGTGAGTGAGAGGGAGTGGTAGGCAGAGACTTGAGAGAGACCACAACCGAGAGAGAGAGGGATGAGTGGGAGAGAGATAGAGGGTAGATAGAGAGAGAGTTATCTAGTTAGGTTGGGAGGGAGACTTGAGAAGAGGGGGAGGGATGGGAGGGAGAGACATGAGAGAGAGAGTGTGTTATCTACTTAGGGTGGGAGGGAGAGACTTGAAAGAGGGGCAAGGGGTGTGAGGGATAGAGTTGAAGGAAAGGTGGAGATGAAGAGAGAGGTGGGGGAGACAGAGGGAGAGGGATAGATAGGGAGTGGGAGACAAATATAGAGAGATATGGAGAGATAGAGAAGGAGAGAGACTAACAGGGTGTGAGGGAGAAACCAAATAGTGTGTGTGTGTGTGTGTTGTCTAGTTATCATGGGGAGAGAGAATTGAGAGAGAGGGAGGGGCTGGGAAGGAGAGACTTGAGAGAGGGGGAGGGGGTGGGAGGGAGAAACTTGAGAGAAGGGGAGGGGTTGGAAGGGATAGAATTGAGAGAGAGGGAGGGGGTGGGAGGGATAGACCTAAGAGAGAGGGAGAGAGAGGGAGAGGAAGAGAGGGAGATAAAAGGATGGAAAGACTTAAGAAAGGGAGAGAGAGACCTAAGAGAGAGAGAGAGAGTTTTATCTAGTTAGGGTGGGAGGGAGAGGGAGAGGGGGTGGAAAAGAGATACCTGAGATATAGGGGCTAAGAGGAAGAGAGAGACTTGAGATAGGGAGAGGGGGTCAAAGGGAGAGAACTAGGCTAGAGGGAGTGGGAGTGGGAGGGGGAGAGGGAGAGAGAGAGAGGGGGGTGGTGAGGGAGAGACCTTAGAGAGAGATAGAGAGTGTGTGTCTTCTCTAGTTAGGGTGGGAGTGAGATACTTCAGAAGAGGGGAAGGGGGTGTGAGGGAGAGACCTGAGAGAGGGAGAGGGGAAGGGAGATACTTGAGAGAGGGAGACCTGAGAAGAGGGGAAGGGAATGAGAGATATACCTAAGCGATAGAGAGGGGTGGGAGGGATAGAAGGATGGATAGACCTAAGAGAGAGGGGGAGAGAGAGGGGGTTGGGCCTAAAGCCTAAACCATAAACCATAAATCCTAAAGCCTAAAGCCTAAAGCCTAAACCATAAATCCTAAACCAAAGAGAGAGATATGGGGGAGGGAGAGTGTGTGTGAGAGAGATAAACACAAAGGGAAGGAGGAAGGTTGGGAGATTAAGAGAGAGGGGGATAAGGAGAGGGAGAGAGAGGGAATGAGGGATGGAGAGGTAGATATGGAGAGAGGTAGAGAGAATTATATAGGGAAGGAGAGATAGAGAAGGGGGAGGAGGGAGGAGGGAGGGAGAGATAGAAGTAGAGAGGGGAGGAGGGAGGGATAGAGGGAGAGAAGTGTGACAACGAGAATGGGAGATAGAGGAGGGAAGGAGGAAGGTAGAGAGATTAAGAGAGAGAGGATGGAGGGTGAGAGATAGGCAGAGAGGGATAGGTTAGATAAAGAGAAGTAGAGAGGGAAGGTGGTTGGGATGAAGGAAGAGAGAGAAAGGAGGGAGAGAGAGAGAGGTAGAGAGGGATAGGTTAGATAGATTGAAGTAGAGAGGGAAGGTGGGTGGGAGGAAGGAAGAGAGAGGAGGGAGATAGAGAAAATTAGAGGAAAGGAGGGAAGGAGGGAAGGAGGAAAGGAGGGATGGATGGAGGGGGAGAGAGAGGCTAGATAGATAGAAGTATAGAGGGAAGGAGAGAGTGTGAGAGAGAGGTTTAGAGCATAAGGGATAAAAAATGACTGAGATAGAGAGAGAAAGATGATACAACTTGCTGATTAATGAAATTTGACTAAGTCTAAATGTTCTTAGATCTTCCAAAAACTATAATTTTCATTGTAACTCCTAGAGATCTAAAACCACTTTCAAACATCCTGCCTATATACATGAAATATAACTTAAAGTATAAGAAAGTAAACGTCCATATGTAAATGTCAACTTATACTTGAATTTTTATTTCATGTATATAGTTTCCCTAAAAGATAACAAGAAGAAAGAGACAAGAAAAAGAGAATAAAATTTCAATGTAGACCAAAATGAGAGTGTGTTATAATGCGCTCGCATTTTGGAAATGTTTTTTTTATTTAAAAAATGCAATGTTTTTTGAAATTTAAACCATAACGCGAGTGCGTTATGGCTTGGTAATGACCGATCCTAGGCTCAGTCATTACCAGGCCATAACATGAGTGTGTTTTACTATAATGTACTCACATTTTTTCTATTTCCGGATGAAAAAGTAAATTGTCCACAAATTTTCTACCCATTTCCATGCACTTGCCCACATTGCAATTTTGACAATTTTGAAGCAAGAATGCATTTTTGGCATATTGGACCCCTCGACTCAAAAATTCAACTTCATACACCTTAAATGGTCTTCATTAAAATTATTTAGCATAAATAGATCACACCTAACCTCTCAACCTATCAACTTTCAAATGTGTAATCTTGCATATAGTAGATTAGGTGGGAAACTAGAGAGGAAGAATTGATGGTGAGTGGCCTAGTGAAGGCTAAAGAAGAAGAGTTTGAGGAATATGGTGTTAGGATAGGGGATTGTAATTCATTGTAATATTTGGTTGTGTGGAAAATTTATGATACTATGGGGATGGTTCTAACCATAAAGAACCTGAGAAATATTGTAAAGAGAAGAGTTGAAGGGCATAGATACATGAGTAGTTGGAAAAAGCTTATGGAAGAGCATGAAATATAGATACTAATGTATGGATGTTTAGCTTTGTGTACTAAATTTTTGTGTGTAGGGGTCAAAGCTTGGGAAAAACTATTTGTAGGTGTCAATGAAGAAAAATAACAACAAAAAGATCCATTTGAGAAGGATCAAGCATGGCAAGACAAAGACAACGCAAAGCATGAAGGGTACAAAATACCTCAAATGAAGATTTCCATGCAAGTGACTTGGAGCGGGTTTGAAGGGACTATCAAGAAGATAGGAGTAGACCTATGGAGTGATTTATGGGGCATAAATATTTTGTACCCAAGGAGTATGGTGTAGGAGCACCTAAAACATGTAAGATTTCATGAATTGACAAGGCCATTCCTCCTTCTCTATAGGTTGTACCTCAGAGGAATGGGCATGAATTAGATAGGGGTAGGCATAGGAACAATTTTATAGGGGTGATAAAGGGATTCGAGTGGTCTGAGAAGGCTGCCTTGTTAAGAAACATAAATTTTTGTGCCTTTTGAGTAAGGCTAGAGAGTGAGTTTTTGAGAAGTTGAATGAAAATAGGTTGGAACTTGTTGGAAACTATTGCAACAGGTGTATTTAATGGTGTTTAAGAGGTCTGAGTGATTAAGAGTAACCTAATAAGAGTAAAAGTGTGAAACCCTAGTTGGAAGGGGCGAAAACAAGGGAAAATTGGTGATTTTATAAAGAAAGTGTAAGCCAAATTATGGGGCAGCATAATACAATGATGTTTTAATTTTAAGAAAAAAAAATTAAGAGGGAATGAAGTGGTGTGAGGATTGAGTGAGGTTAGAGAATACAAGTTCCAATAAGCACTACCAACAAGCCAATGAACTGTTTTATTAAAATCTTTGGTAGAAATGTATGAAAAATGTGGTAGTATAGACAAGGCAGTGGACTATTTGAAAAAAATAATCAAAGAAATGTGGTCTCATAGAATTCCAGGACAAGAAAATGCAATTGATAACTGCTCCTAGTTTTTAGTTATGCAATGTGAATTAATTGCATAATTGCTTAGGTTGACTTTGTAAAAACTATATTATAATTGAATTTTTTTCATCTATCAACATCTAGTTGTTAGTTATGCAATGTGAAGTAATGCTTTGATTTAAAAGATGTGCAATGTAATGTAATCAGTAATATAAATATAAACTACCTAATATAACCATTATTTTTTATGCTATTGTACACTGATATTTAACCATTGCTCAAGATAAAATTTTCAAAGAGTTTAATCATGCACATGAGGAACAAATTAAATTTCAGTTTTCAACTTATATATATCAAATTATCCAATAATCAAGTGTATGTCCATATACAAAAATGGAATCAACGCCAACTCAAACAAAGTTTTACAAAATGTGGCATATGCCATCTCAATATCTATTCAAAATTTACATGCCAAAATGTCTATCTCATCCTAAACTACTAGTGGATCATCAAAATGGAGCCTCTTTGAAGCACTCGTTGGCTCTAAAGGTAGCTGCATAAGAAAAATTCAAACCAAAATTGAGATTAGTTATACTATATAATTTAAATTTGAATAATTAACATCAAAATCAATATACACTGAATTTTAATTGAACTCTAAAATTGAAATCTTGATTACCTCAAATATACCACTCTTCAAAGGGTCAAGAGTCGTAGAATATACCAAACAAACTTTTGAAATGCCAATATATATATATGTGAATAAAAACATAAAATTGATCCAAGTTAGCATACAATTATTGGTAATAGGAACATATTTACCAAACACAAAATAAAATAAATACATACCTCTTTAGGTTGGTCTTTTTCTTTTTCTCCTTCAGGTGTTTCGACACCTCCTCCTTGAGGTGTTACAATACCTACTCCTTTAGGCAGTATGCCACTTATCAGTAATGATGTATAGGTCATAATCACCTGTACATAAAAATGAAAAGTACATATGAAACTACCAATCTATGTTGATGTATGTATAATCAATATAAGATCTTAAAAATATTAATTCAATCCAATTTGAGTTCAATTACCTTCCCCTTATCTAAATTTGTGCCTCCATAGTCTGGGCAAGGCTACACCTCACTCACACTAGGTATTTCCTACAAGAGGAAAATAAGATAAAAATATAAGTTATTATATAGTTTCATTAGTGACAATTCAAATGACAAGCAAGTATATAATTTAAAAAATGTAAATGAGTGAGTCCAAAAATATATACTGTGTGCATGTCGAAGAAAAATGAAATGGCCCTAAGGGTGCTATCAGTCACCTATGTGAGCTCCTCCTCAGAAATCAACTATTAAATAGACCATGTAAATAAATATTAGTACTTGATACTATCTCTTATTAATATTCATTTAAAAACAAATGCAAGTTATGAATTTACAACTTAAATCTTACCTGTGTCACTATTCCAACATCCCCCTCTCTAGCAGGAGAGGACTCTATAGGGTGTGCTCCACTCCCCTGTGACTAATCTATAATGTCCACATCATGGAGGTCATAATCAAAAGTGCCCAAGGGATGCTCAATAGGTTGTACAAGTGGACCCCAAGCATATCTGGTGGCATATAGTGCAAGTATGTGGATCACAAATATGTGGACCTAAGGAGGATGATGCAACAACACTCGAGCCTTTTCCAAAATCATTAGAATGTGGCTGACCTACTATAGAAGCATGTGAAACCAAATGAACACTCAAAGAGTGAATGGCCTGAATAGTCTATGTGGCTGCATCTTGGATAATCTCTGGATGATATACTAGAGGTGGTGAAGGAAGGGGAGGAGGGGGAACATATGGGTGTGGGACTACTCTAACTATCCTTGGTCTATCCTAGGGCATACCTCCACCGACACCCTGGAAGGGTTTAATGTCAGAGTAATTGACATGATGCCCTAACACAAATTTAGCATATAATTTTTTAATATAGTAAAATGGTATATTAGAAGTTTTGTTCGGTGGTTTATCAAAAACCATACACCAACGATCCCAAAATTTATCTACAATGTCCCTATTCGTGCACCATTTTATATAATTTTTTGGTTTATTAACATTCACTAGAAAACCGGTGTGGGGGTTAGTGAATAAAGAGGCTATTTGGGCTTTGGTTATTTGGAGATCTTTCACATCATCGTAAGACAATCCACATGCATAATATTCCCTCATGTCTTCTAGCCATGAATGAAGGGCATTATGTTGGGTTGAGAGGGTTTCTAAATTTTTAATTATTTCCTTCAATGTGTTTGTCATATCTCTCAATCGAGGGATTGTCTTATAAAATTCACAAATGCCCCTCAATTGCCCTAATTTTTCACCAATTAAGTTTTCAATTGGTGGTTGCGGAGGTGGTGGAGCATTTGGAATTTGTGCATTTTCATTCTCAGCCATAATACTTGATTAAAGTTAAAAACTAATTAATCTAATTGAAATTACACAATATAAATAAAATTATTGTAAAAAAGCCCTATTTTTTAATAAAAATCCAAAAAAAAACCCTACTTTTTCACAAAAATCCCTAACAAACTCTAGTTTTTGATAAAAATACATCAACAACACTAGTTTTTAATCAAAATCCATTTAAAAATGTTCATTAATTTTTAATAAGAATTCATTGTAAACTCTAGTTTTTAATAAAAATCAATAAAAAACCCTATTTTTGAAAAAAAATCATAAAAACTACTTAAAATTATAAGAATCTAATTGAAAAATCGATTACAACATTGAAAAAACCAAAACATACTTTCAAATCAGATATCTAGTGAAAATGGATATTGGATTTTGACTTCTCCTTGTGCGCTTGCATTCAAAATGTGTGAAATGACTTTAACAGTCGACTATTTTTTATTTATATTGTTTGGAAAAATTGGATATCTGATTTGTAAAAATAGGTTTGGGCATTGCTTTGGAGGAATGTATTGACACCCAAGCCTAAAAGAAGTCAACTCGACATTTCTATGTTTTTGAGTCAATCCAAAACGTAATTTTTTTCCCATTTGGCACTTTTTGGCCCATCATGATCCTGCACATACCCTTTTGTGTTTCTACATCCACAATAACTAAGATACGTAGATAAAAAGAAATAGTGCATGTTCTTATTCTAGGTACATCTAGAAATAAAAATATATTTATAAAATAAAACGAATTGACAATGGATGTCATAATCTCAAGGTGCTTAGGGGAACAATAGATTCTTGTAACAACAATGAGAAATAAAAAAGTATCACCTAGAAATACTTGAAGAAGCCAAGATTGAAAGAGACCTTGAATAAATTGATGTAAGAGAGTGTCAAAAAGCTTCAAAATATTATGTATTAACCTAAGAGATAGAGAGTGTTGCATGTGAAAAAATAGATTCAAAAAGGTATGAGGGAAGCAAAAGAGGTCGATGAGCCATTTGGAATCATTCTAAGCCATTTCCATTGATCAGAAAAGGTGACAAGTGGAAAACTCTCAAAAAGAACCTTCAAATGATAAGTTATTATATGTTGCTAGTGTGACACATAGATGTCCATATAATATATGCTATAAATCACAGTAGTTGACAAAAAAAGGGAAAAAAAAAGTGACATGAAGAAGTGACCTAGAAAAGAACACTTGAGCACCTTGAGAAAGGAAAAAGGTTGATGAAGGGATCAAATAAGCCTACGAAAATACTAAGGGAATGGACACCAAAGTGAGCACAAAACGTAAGTCTAAAATTCTAAGGTTATGCAATTTGTGACACTACAAGAACATCTATAGTTCATCTATTAGTGAAATTCTCTAAGAAGCTAAATTTTTGCTAGCATGTTTGACAATTTCAATTTTTTGGATACAAGTATAGAATGAAATAGAGTTATCAATTAGCTAGTCAAAAAGAAAAAATCTATTTCCATATTATTCTCTTATCTTTGTTAGTGCCCTCTAGCCAAGTTAGCTCTTTTTGTTTCCTTTTCTAGAATGTGTATGTCTTTCTTTGATATATATTCTATAAAGGATACTTCTGTAATTCATTTTGGTCATTATATTTTGCTTCAAAATGTCAATTTATTATAATTTTTAATCATTTTTTTATTTCTTGTAGGTGACTTCCTCCTATCTTCTTATGTACCAACATAGACTCTTTTTTAGTTTGTATAGTGTTTAAGACTCTTCAATTGATCTTTTGTTTTAAACTCAAATGCTATTCAACATGGTGCCTCTTCTTCACTCATAGATCCCATTCTGAACTTCCTTTAGTATCACTAAGATTCTTTTACAATGCATGTGGATCCTTTTGTGAGTTATAAAAGTCTTCAAGGTGCTTTGATATCCCATCCTTTTAATCTCTACAATTATCTCATGGAATAGGCTTTCCTCCTTGGCTGTTATCCAGAGGAAGAAATAATATATAAAACCCATGCCATTGACGCTTCACCCCTATTCAATTAGTAACTAGATTTTACTATTCATGATAGATTTCTCCAAGAAACCATCAAAAGAAATATATTGTAAATATGGTTTATCTTCTCCACAGTATGAACTATTCATGGTTTAGCTTAGAAATGATTTCCTAAATACCATTGAAGAATAATTCACCTTTATAAATTCTCATTAGCTGATATCTGGAATTTTCGTCATCCCAACCGTGAATTGGTTTTGTCGGTGCCGGAGATGTCCCAGCCAATGGCGAATTGACTGGGTTTTTTTTTGGTGAGGTCGAGCTTGATAATTACGTGGGTTGGCGGTGGTGGAGTTGGTGTCCTCGATATGTGGAAGATGAATGGTAAGTGTTTTCTCGTGCGAGGGTTAATGTATCCTATCATTGGTGTATGATGGTGGCAGATGAAGTAAATGCAATATTCAATGTTGTGGTGTGGGAAAGTATACTTTTATTAAGTTGCATTGTCAAAAGAGCCAATGTGGTGTTAGTTTCATAGTAGACTATAATCGTTGCCTTTAGCTCCATTTTTTAGTAGATTGGAGGGTTTTAAAATTGTTGTGCTACGGAATGTGTAAGTCATTTTACATGGGTATTTTGCATAAATGATTATTAATTTATTGTCTATGTGTTTCGTTCTATGCTTATTGTTTCTTTTCATAGCAGGTTGGAGGGTTTTAAAACTGATGTGATGTGAAATGTGTGAGAAATTATATTGATTAAGTTGCATTGATGAAAGATCCATTGTTGTGTTGGTTTGATAGTAGAAAATTGTAAAAATCATCGACCTCGGCTCCATTTTATAGCATATTGCAGGGTTTTGAGATTATTGTGCTCTGGAATCTATAAGTCATTTTACATGGTTATTTTGAGTAAATGATTAATTTATTGTTCATGTCTTTCTCTCTTTGCTTATTGTTCCTTGTTATATGTTTGTATATTTGTCATTATACCCATTTTGGAGACTTCAAAGAGTTTACGACTTTGTATGGATGGATTTATTGCATTTAAATCTTCTTCTTTCACCAAAAAATATGGTTAGGGTTAGTAATTTTTTTTCATTTCATTTATTGTTTGTAGTTATTGTGCTCTGGAATCTGTAAGTCATTTTACATGGGCATTTTTTATGAATGATTAATTTATTATTCATGTTTTTCCCTCTTTACTTATTTTTACTTGTTATATGTTTGTATCTTTGCCGTTATACACATTTTGGAGACTTCAAAGAGATTATGGCTCTATATGGATGGATTTAATGCAGTTAAATCTTCTTCCTTTCATAAAAAAATATGGCTAGGATTAGTAATTTTTTTGCTATTCATTTATTAATTGTAGTTATGTTTATGCACCTTTAGTGGTATACCCATTAACATAGGAGCAATTGCAAATTATCATAGGAGTGATTACATATATATATGCATAGGGTTAGTATGAAATATGTTAAGTGTTATTCTAATAGCTCTTGTAGAACTTATCTATTTGTGTAGAAGCTCCTTATAACAAAATATTATTTGTCATGGTTTTTTTTTTCGGATGGAACATGTTATGTCTCTTGTATGAATATGTTTCATCATATTCTCTTTTTCCTCGACTGTTTGAAGTTCCCCATAAAAAAATATTCTTTATGGAATTCTTTTTTTCAGTTCTCCATAGAAAACTATTCATTATCATAGTTTACCTCCTGTGTTCTCCATATTTTAAAGTTCTACTTAATGTGGGTTTTCAAACATCTGTCATATTCTTGTGATTGTTAAGTATTTTTTTAATAGTTCATTTCCAATTTCCCTTTTTTCTAAACTGTTTGAAGTTCCCCATAACAAAATCTTCTTCATGATATTCTTTTTTTCAGTTCACCATAGTAAACTATTTATTATTGTAGTTTTCCTCTTCTATTTTGCATATTTTAAAGTTCTATTTAATGTGGGTTTTCGAACATCTATCATTTTCCTGTCTATAATATTTAGTAGCCAATAAGTTTTATTCTAATACCTCTCATACAATTACTCTATTTGTCTTCAATATATATATATGCGTATATGTATCTGTCTATGTTTGGAAACATTGATTTTCACATATAGTTCACATTGTATGTATATATATGTATGTATATATATGTATATATATATGTATATATATACACACATATATATAAATACATATATATAAATATATATAAATATATATATAAATTTATATATATATTTATATTTATATACACATATATGTGTATATGTATATATATGTATGTATGCATAACTAATAGTTCTGTTAAAATTTCCCTGTTTGTCTATAATACTGAGTGCCAGATAATGAAACTTGAATTTAGAATTGAGAAGTCACCTGTTACATAGATTTCTTGTCTTGTATGAATATTTTTGATGTCACTCTTTTCCCTTGATCTATTTGAATCTCCTTCTAATAAATTATTCTATTGTTCTTGTAAGAAGGATTGTTTTCAATTTTTTAAATTGTGAAATTTTAAGGTTTCCGATCATGTGTCATTTTCTTGTGATTCTTAAGTGTTTTGGTGTGATTTGGAATCTTTTCCCAAAATAAATTATATGTGGACATGTATGGATGTGAAATTACTTACAAACAACATTCAATGTGAAGAATCTAGTTCAAATGAAGAACCCAATGCCAGTGAATAAATTGTTCTTACACCTTGTTGACATACTAATAGAATTTCAGGTGCGCTTGAATATGCTCCAAACTAAAACTCTATCAGTATCTAAACAAGGTGTAACAACAATTTATTCGCTAGGACTAGGTTCTTCATTTTAACTAGGCTTCATAAAAAAAAGTGACCAACAGTAGAGGCAAAAATATATATCCATATATATTGACCAAGACCATTGTGGCTCATTTCAAAATGCAACAACAATAGACAAATAGAGAAATTATAAAATACCTATTACATGAAAAATCCTATTCATGACTGGGCTGACAAAAAATCTCCGTGGACACTTCAAACAAATAAATTGAATAGATAAAAGAGATAATAGAAAGAATAATACTTAACAGCCATCAAACTAATTTTCTCTCCAATATGTATGATTTCACACTACCCCTCTGCATATATATATATATATGCAATCACTCCTATGTTAATCTACAATTGGTCCTATGTTAATGGGTTTAATGAGAAAGATGCATAGAGATAACTATAACACTAAATGACATCCTGTGATCTTCTTCCACTTAATGTTGGGTTCTGATCATCTATCATTTTATTGTGGTTCTGAAGTGTTTTCCTAATAGTTCTTTTTGCAGTCTCCCTATTTGTCTTTAATATTAGTCCCAAACAATGTGGCTCAAATTTAGAATTGACAAGCCAATTGTTACAAAAATTGCTTGGCTTCTATCAATATGTTTCATGATATTATTTTTCCGATAATAAACTCTTCATTATTGTAATTTTAAGTTTAATGTGGGTTGTTGGTCATCTACCAATTTCCTATGGTGCTCATGTGGTTTTCTAATATTTCTTTTACAATTTGGTTGATTGTATATAATATTTAGTGCCAAATAGTATAGCTGGAATTTAGAACTGACAAGATAACTGTTACATAGATTGATTGTCCTCAATCAATATCTTTCATCATATTTTTTCCCCCTCATCTGTTTGAAGATCCCCATGAAAAAATGTTCATTGTGATAGTTTACCACTTATATATTTTGAAATTTTATAGACTGCTATGAACTGCAAACATGGCATTGATCTATACCTTTGGGTTGCTTTCTATTTGCTGCATTTTTGTATGTTTTCGTACCTCTATGAAGGTTCTACTTAATGTGGGTTTTTGGTCATCTCTTATTTACCTATAAGTCTTCAGTGTTTTTGTAACAACTATTTTACAATTTCTCTATTTCTCTATAATATTTAGTGCCAAACATAGCTCCAATTTTGAATTGAAAAGCCAATTGTTACATAGATTGCTTGTGTTCTATCAATATGTTCCATGATGTTGTTTTCCCCACTTGCCCATAATGGACTATTCATTATTGTAGTTCACATGTTCTATTCTATATGTTTCAATATGTTTTTCTTGGCATGACACTTTATAAGTTCCTTATTCCACATGGAAATCATGTCGATTACATGTTGTGTATATGTCTACTTTACCACAGTCCTCCAAAAACATATGTTCCTCATTGCTAGCTATATAATGTTCGCATATCAATAACCCAATATTATTTTTCAACCCTTTTCCCGTGTACGCTTTTGTACTTTGTCACAGGACAACATTGAACACTGCATTTACTTCCTTCCATGTCACCGTACAACAACACCAACATGCATTAACCCTTTTGCGGGTAAAAAATTTCCATTCAATGTTATTTTTGACCCTTTCTGTGTGTATGATTTTATACTTTGTCATAGGACATCATTGAACACTACATTTACTTCCTTCTATGTCACGGTACTGCCACACTAGCATGCATTAACCCTTGTGCGATCAAACTCTTGCGATTCATGGTAGGAGGAATGAGATTGATGCATAGAGGCTTTATGAAACAATTGATGTGATTAAGGAGTAGGGTGTCAAGAGTGTGTAATATCTCATGAAGCCTCTGTGCATCAAGCTCATGGCATTTAATTGATCAACATGAAACTATTTTTCCCTTGTGACCATGTTGTTTTTGCAAATAGAAATTTGGATAACTATATTCATGGGTTTTACAGTTGATTGGTAAAATATTTGTGAACCACATATTGCACTTGAGATTGCAAGGGTGGAGAAAAGGAGGAGCTATTTTTCCCTATAGACAATGCTGGAAGATGCTATGAAATTTGTGGTGTTTTTCATGACTTTATAATTCAAGGCGTTTTCCAAGAAATTATAAGTCATGTTGTTTGCTATAGATTTTATAGCACCTTTGAGTGCATACTTTGTAGGGGAAGAGTGTTTTGGTGTGTGTGTGTCGAACTTTCCCACATGGTGATTATGTTCATTGCATTGCCCGACCATCTTGTTGTTGTTGTGCATTGGGGCGAGGGGAGGTAAATGTAATATTCAATATTTCAGTTTGAGGATGTATATTGTTTTGATTGTATTATGAAAATGACCCACTGTGAGGTTGGTTTGATAGAAAACTATTGAAAAATGGTACCATGCATGTCTGTTAGATAGTAGATTTGAGGGAGCTACAAGTGTTGTGCTCCATAGCCTACAAAATTTGGCCTCCTATTGTTGATGTAAGCTGTGTTGGAATGTCTTTTTTCCAATTCCATACACATCTAACAAACAAGAGACATTTTGATAGATTCAAATAAAATGTTTCTTTCTCTATAAGCATAAACAAGGTTTTTTTTATAATATTATATTTTACTAGGTTATAAATTCAACTCTTTTCTTCTTGCATGGGTAGATAGGCTCCAGTACATATTAAAATTAGGTATGTTTATAAAGTTATTTGTGTACAATTTATGCTTTGAAGCAAATAATTTCATATTCCTTCGATGTCTTCCTTTTAATGATATTTGGATTTTTTATCCACAAAATTGGTTCTATTTACAAACAATACCTCCCATATATTCTTCTTTCCCTATAGTTATCAAAATTATAGACATGTACCATCTTGCCAATTCTTTATCTGCATCCTCTTTTCCTTAAAGTTATTGCAGCAAAAAAAACACTACAAAAAAGGAAATCATTTATGAGAACATGGTTTTTTTTTTGCAACTTCGTCATTGTGCAATATGTGATGTACATGCATGCATGGATTCTTACATGCACTAGAGAAGAATAAACATATTCTATTCTACACATTACATTTTCTCATGTCTCTACAGTTATATTTTCAGCTTATGTCAAAGATTATCTATAGATAGTTGTTTATCAGCATATCCATCTTCTTAAAATTGTTACACGAAAAAAAATAGTACAACATAAGAAATCATATATGGAAATAGAAAAATTTCCCCTAGTTCACCATTGTGTGATATATTATATGGTTCCATTAAATTTTTAATGGGCCTTGCATAGTTTTCTTGCTCAAGGTTTGGCTAGAGCCCATAAGGCTTCATGATGTCAATATGGCAGGGAGGAGAACAAGCATGGGTTTTGTGGTTTTTCCTTTCATCGTCATACATTGGCTTCTACAAATACACAACATATTGTATTTTTCTGACTACATTTCTCCATGCTTATAGAGTTATCTTTTCAGGTTGCGAATTGAACTATTTAAACCTCGTTCTTTATGATGATACCCATCTTTTGTAGGTTATGACAAAAATTATATGATGCGATCCTAAATGTTTTTATGTAAAGAAAACCTTTCCCATCTCTTAAAACGTATACACAACTAACAAAATTTGAAACATATTGATACAAGATTCAAGCTACATCCTTTGGTTGTAAATATTGAAGACAAATAGAGAATTGTATAAGAGGTATTAGAATAACACTAATTTTCTACTAAATATTATAGATAAAAAACCAAATTAAATAGAGCTTTAAAATATGGAGCATAGGAGAGAAAAACTACAATAATGAACAATTTTTTATGAGAAACTAAAAAGAACAATATCATGAAGAATAGTTTGTTATCGCAAACTTCAAACAGATGAGGAAAAAAGAATATCATGAAACATATTGATACAAGACATATAACATGCTTCATCCAAACAAAATAAGACATACACAAAAAAAAAAAATTGAAAGAAGTGCAAAGGTACAAGTGAATGTCATGTTTGTACTTTATACCAATCTACAAAATTTCAAAATTTTGAAACTTAATAACAATACTTCTTTTACAATTTGTCATTATTGTGTACAATGTTTGGTGCCAAATAATATAGCTTGAATTTTGAATTGACAAGCCAACTATTACATAGAATGCTTGTGTTGTATCAATATCCACTTGCCCATAACAAATTGTTCATTATTGTAGTTCACCTACTCTATTCTCTAGGTTCTTAAGTTCTATTTATTGTGTCTTTCCTTTTTAATGTTCATTATGGGATGGTAAGACTTATTTTGAAAATATGAACACAATTTATTTCCTATGTTTGAATATATATATGTGTACATTCATTGAGCTTGTCCTACTCTCTGTGCAAGGCATACCTGCATCTTGTTTATGTGATCTCTTCAATTGTAGATGCATTACATGTTATTTTTTATAAACTATACAATTGTTTCTATTTCCTAATTTACATATTGTCTACCAATTGCACATTTTCACCGCACTAAACTTCAAAATTTCCTTGTGACTAACTATATCTGATTGAACTTCCTCGGGCAACCTGGTGTGCTCACATCAACAATTCATTGATGACACTATGCTTATGGGTCAAGCTACTGTGTCTGAAGGAAAATTTATAAAATAGTTGCTTGATAAGTATGGGAGAGCTTCAGAATAGTTGATCAACAATCAAAAAAGTTCTCTGTTCTTCTTCAATACTTCGGCTCATAGACATGCCAAAATTGCCAAAATTCTGGGTTGTAGGGTGGATTCCCTTCTTGCCACCTACCTTGGTCTTCCTTTAAGAATGAAACCTCCTAAGTCTTTCTGGATCTCGTTGGTGGATAGATTTAGTAAGAAGCTTGTGGGTTGGAAAGGAGCTCTGCTAAGTCAAGCTGGTAAGCTTCAGCTCCTCAAAGCCTCTCTCCAAAATCTTCCTATCTATGCCCTGAGCCTCTTTAAGATTCCAGCAAAATTTGTTGATGCCATTGAAAAAATTCAAAAAATATTTCTTTGGTCGGGTGTTGAGGAAAATAAAAGAGTTCCCCTAATTGACTAGAATCTGGTTTGTAGACCTAAAAAGAACATCGGACTTGGCTTAAGAAGAATCAGAACTGTCAATAAAATCCTCTTAGCTAAGCAAATCTGGAGAATCTTCTCTTCTTCTAGGGAGTGGATTGATATTCTAGCTAGTAAATATTTAGAAAATAACTGTTCCTCCATTATAAAGATGGACCCCCACCTTCCTCCGAGAGGGTCTATATGCTGGAACAACTTAATCATTGGAAAAAAGATTGTGGATGATGGTATTGGATGGCAAGTGAGAAATGGTAATCGCAATAGATTCTGGGAAGACAGATGGCTTTTTAAGGAACCCATGATAAAAATCAACTCCTTCAGAGAATGGGCTGAGAATTGCAAGGCTCGGTTTGGAACTTATGTGAAAGACTATAGAGTGAATGGTAATTGGGTGGACTTGCGCAGTGTCAATCAGGCTTTGGCTCCCATCCAGACTTCGCTACTGGTTGTTAGGCTTAGTTCTGAGCAGTTGGATGATTGTGTGGTTTGGATTGATGATCCCTCTAGCAACTTTTTTGTGTCTTCCACCTTTGCTAGGATCACTTCTTCTTTGGATCATCCTCCCTTTTGGTCTAAAGCCTGGTTCAAACATCTGATACCTAAAATTAATATCTTCTTCTAGATCCTTCTCCAAAATAAGGTGCTCACGATTGACAACCTGTGCAAATATGGATTTCAAATCCCAAATAGATTCTTTCTTTTTAAGATGGAGGCTGAATCTGTGTGGCATTTATTCCTTCATTGCTCCTTTGTTGCTTCTCTCTGGGAAAAATTCATTAGGTTATGGAACCTTCCTTGGGTTTTCCCTTTGTCCATTGAAGATCTCTTTTCTCAATGGAAAGCCCCAACAAGGAACCCTTTGCTCAGTTTTTTTTGGGATTTATCCTTCCCTCATATTGCTTGGGGCCTTTGGAAAGAATGCAACAACAAAATTTTTAGGGGCAAAGAAGCCTCTGTGGATAATGTCTTTGATAAAATTGTCAGATCCCTGAAGGAAAATTTCAATGTTGTGGCCCAGAAGGACAGGAAGACCAGGAATGTGGAGTTTTCAAACTATGATCTAATTGTTGCTAAGGAATGGAACATCAATCCTAATTTGTCTAGTTCTATTATGAAGGCCAAAAAGGACAGAGAGGGAGTTTGCTGGTCTTTTCCGCCAAACGGGTGGATCAAAGCTAACTTTGATGGCACGGCTAAAGGTAATCAGGGGGCGACGGGCTGTGGAGGAGTTATAAGGGATTCCTATGGAAACTTCATTGGTGCAATTGCCTCGCCTCTTGGCTCTCAAAATAATCATCTGGCGGAGGCTGCTAGAGCTTACCACATCATAAATTTAGCCCAAAGTCTTAACATTAAAAATCTATGGCTTGAAGGATATTCCAAAAACATAATTGACTGCCTCCGTGGCAAGTTTCCCCCCTCGTGGACCATCAATTCATGGATTGAGGAAGCCATATTGAACTTTGCCAAATTTGAAAAAGTTAAAATATCACACGACTATAGAGAAGCCAATGCTGTTGCGGACTTTTTTGCTAATGAAGGAGTTAAGAGTAAAGAAGTGTGTACCTAGCTAAATATTAGCGATCTAAATTTTAATGTTTGTGCCCTATGAAACTATGATAAATCCCATGTTAAAGCAACATGTTATCCCTTTAATGAGGACAGGTTGGATCTATCACATCACAATCATTAGATTGCATGGGACCGAGCCCAGTGGAGTAATTTGCAAGAAAACTCCACATGCTTTGTGGGTTCTTAGATTTGGTAGGGCCAATTTTAGAAAGGCTTGTGTTTAGATCTACCTCACTGTGTCATCCAAAATGAGAGGAGATAGAAAGAGAACTGAGCCGGACAGCTATGAAATACACATGAAAAATACCAAGGTTTGGAACAAGATTAAAAGCAGAGGGTTGATTCCTTTCCTGGAGAAGCTTCATGGCTCTAACCAGGAGGCCACGGATCTGTTCGCTGAAAATTGGAATGATGGCAATTTGACTCTGTTTGGTAGGAATGTGGAAGTCAGCGAAAATCTTATTGCTGATGTTACGGGATTACCAACTGATGGGAAGAAGTTCTTTAGGGACAGGGCTTTTTCTGACGAAGCTATAATCAGATTTCCTAAAAAGGATAAGGAAAGGCTAAGTATGGTCAAAATTGCTAATAGTTACTTCAATGTTGACTCCATAAAGGCTATCTAGAGAAAGGTTTTTCAAGTCATCATGGAGTACATTATGGTGGATGGGCGCTTCACAAAAGTCTATGGCTACAACTTTGCTCTTCTCAACCATTTCCGACACAAGGTAAGGTTCTCTATCCCCTATTATCTTTTCTGCTCCTTGAAGAAAAGTTTGGAGGACAATAAGAAAAATCCTAAAAGATTCCCCATTCTACACACTGGGTTAATTAGGCTGATTGTTGAACATCTCCATGTGCACACTCTTGCTATTTTGGAAACCAACCTAGACTCTGAGAGTGATGATACTGAGCCCAGTGACTCGGAGTATTTGCCTAACTCTAGCCTGGTTAGAAAAGCCCCTAGCTTGCATACTGGCCCTTCCAGGGATTTTGGTAAAACCCGCATTGAGCTTGAGCCTGACAGTCCTTCCCTTAAGATTAGCTCTGTTGACAAGAAAACCCAAGCCAAAAGCCTTGTTTCTTACTCCGAAGAGTCCTCTGAGTCGGAGGAGTCTGATACCAACAAATCTGAGCATTGTGCTGACCCTCTGCTGGACATACACATTAATGATAATTCCCCTGTTAACACTGGAAAATAGCCCTCTTTGGATTATATCAACCTTGCCAAAACTAATTCTGAGTCCCACTCCATACTCTTGGATTGGAATTTCTCTAAAATTAATGAGCTGAAAATTAAAAACTAGGCCTTGCAAAGTAAGATCGATGAAATGGGCACTAAGATTGCTGAGATGGAAAAGAAAGAAGCAGTTCATAGTAATAGAAAGATTGACACTGAAGCTGAGAACTTAAGGAATACCATCAAAACTGTCGCCGAGCAAAACAACCGTATAGCAAGACACAATGCTATAATCATTAATGCTATGACTAAGAAGCTTGATAAAGCCTAGCGAGGGTCTCTGGTGGTTGATCTAGAGGATACCGAGGATAAAAGCTAAGATACGAAAGCTAGCATTTCCAAAAGAACCAGAACCAATCTGAAGCGTAAGGCCCCCATTACTCCAAAAATGATTCAAACTTTTAAAAAGGGGGTTAAAGATATGCAGGATCTAGAGCTAGAGACGGAGTCTGTCCTTAGGACTCTGAATTAATGGTTGGGGTTTTCTTTATGCTTTCTCTGCTAGTCCTTCTTTCTTGACCTTTTTGGTCCTTTTTGTTTGGTTGCTACTGGTCTTTTCTCCGACAACTATTTTTTTTGGTGGAACTCTGGTGTCCTCTTTGTTGTTTTGTAAAATTTGTGGTTTCGGGTCCCTGTAAAACTCGTTTTACCCTTTTATCAAAAACTATATCTGATTGAAACCATTTTAGATTGCAAAAATTCTCAACTATAACCGCACATCACCACAATACTAAATAGATTTATGATCACATGTTTGGCATGGCATACAAGCTGCAACTATATTCTATTTATATAGAAGGTAAGTTTGTATGTCCTCTATTCCATCTCTTATTTCATGACTACATGTTAAATTCTTTGTCATAAATGATATAACTATATTTTAAAAACAAAATGCATAACACTGATTTCAACTAAAGAAAATTCTCAGGTTAATGATATGAGATTTCCACAATCTATAATCCTTAAGATTTTTTATTTCTGGATATTTGATTGTGTTTCTATTTTTGGATGAAAAAACTCAAACATAATCAAATATCTAGAAACAAAAAACTTAGGTGCCCAAACATTGGCTTCACCATTGATCATAGTGGTGGAAAATGTATGTTCTTGCTCAGGGGTTTGGTGATAGCCCATGAGGCTGCATGACCCAATATGGCAAGGTGGAGAACATGCCTTCTTTTCTTTAATTCCTACTACATCCAGTTGCACCTAGGAGGTATGCCTACATCTTATCTAATACGTTTTTTTTGCAAATATGAACATACTTTATTCCTATATTTTCATATATATTTGCACATTCATTGAGCTCCCATGATTTCGAATTTAATATGGTCCCATCTCTTATAGGTTCCCAAACATTGGCTTCACCATTGATCATAGTGGTGGGAAATGCATGTTCTTTCTCGGGGGTTTGGTGATAGCGCATGAGGCTACATGACCTAATATGGCAGGGTGGACAACAAGCCTTCTTTTCTTCTGTTCATACTACATCTAGTTGCACCCACAAGGTATGCCTACATCTTATCTAAGAGTTTTGTTTTGTAAATATGAACATAATGTTGAATCTCTCTTGTGCAAATTTTTCCTTGATTAAAATATACGATAATCTAGCATCTTGATGGTTACTCACTCAGTTGATCTACTCTCTTGATTAACATATTTACTTCACTGTTGTTACTAAATATGGTCATACCGATAACTTAACTCCATGTGCAGATCTCAGTTGAGGCATTCCAGTTATAGGTTGTATGTTCCATTGTTCAGATCTCAGTTGAGGCATTCTGGTTACAAGTTCTATGTTCCATTGTTCAGATGACATGTTTCTAATTTGATAATTTGTGCTTCAGTGTTTCCCTTGATTACATGTGTTTCGCATGTTCAGTTTTTATACAGGTTGATTAATTATGTTCTTGATATTCATCAAAGCTATATTTCTCTATTTTCAGTCAGTGGCATGGGTATGAGGAATAATTTGTTAATGTTTTGAGCTCTCGGTATTCAGTTTTTTGCATATTATAGGGCATTGATCATTAATATGCTTATGGGCTTTGAGATACACATTCTTCATTCTTGATTCACTTCATGTATGGTAATTGGCTTTGAGAACTTAACTTTTTTTAGTCCTTATCACTTCTCAAGGAATTGGCCATTATCTTTGGCACACTATATGGCATTGGATTTTAATGTGATGGAAAATTGGGCTTGGTTAAAGGTATAAAGTTTGATTTCTCATTAGCATTTGAATCAGGTCTATTATTTGATATTTATTCAAGCCTTAAGGTGGATAAATCTCTAAGCTTCAAGTCCAACAACACGTATTTGGTTTTGATTAGTTTCTACTTGTCACATTGGAAGTGACATAGCCTTGACTACTTGGGAACATTAAGTCTTATGAATTTGACACTTTACCTGAAATAATGCTTGTCATTATGGAGTCGGCATTACACATGCTTAGTCTTTGATTTGGGTAATGAGTTTGTTGGCATGAATTTGGATTTATTTGGCTTCGTATTTCAAATATCATTATGATCATTTTAACTTATTGAGGTAGTCCTTTCGAACTTCAAACTGCATCTCATTTTTGTAAAGGAATTCATGTGGAAAGTAGGGCAATCATTATGCTTCATTGTTTAAGGGTCTCAAACCCTAGGCAGCCACCATTGAATCTTGTCCTCCGCCATTTCTCTACACTCATTGGAATTTTGATCTTGGAAAGTGTGTGGGGGAGGTGAGAGGACCATCACAATGGTTATTCTTTATGTCTACTTCTTGCCATTGGGTGAAGGCCCGAGATTGGAAGGTGCCTTGGCCATTTCTTTATCTGAAGATCTGGTAAAATCCTTCATGATAGCAACTCCACTTCTGTTCTTAGGGATTATGATTTCTAGTTGTGGGCAATCATAATATCCTCAAATCTCTTCAGTTTATCACCTGGGTTCATTTATAACGGTTCTTGGTTGCATTATTTTGATGTTGTTTTAGTCGCACTTCATTGTGGTTTCAGCTACTTATATTTGTAGCTATTTTTTCGGGTATAACTCATGATATATATATTATTTTTCATGCTAGGCCATTGAGGAAAATGTGTATAGGTTGCTTGTGAAGTTTAAGCTCAGTCTCCTCTCTATTTTTGGTATACAATTCTTCTTTTCCTATCAGAAGAAAAGGTTCTTCTCCAAACAAATCATTATTACCTAAAATGTAACTCAACAAAAAGTGGATAATTATCTAAAACATCACTTCTATTTTTTTTTTGTAAAAATAGTTTTTCAGCTATAACCGAAAGTTGTATTTTTCCTGGAATGTAATGATGTACTCTATAAAAAGATAGAAAAATAGAGATTAAGGCTCATCATTACTGAAAAACCTGAAAAGAAAAAGGAAAATAAGTGCAAAATATAATAATTTTTGCATGAGATAGAGGAAACGAATTTTATGTTGAAAATTTGGAAAACACAGTGTGTTAACTATTTTGTAAATGTATCATGAAAGATTGAAAAATAGTGAGTGAGAAAAAGAAAGAAACATCATACCACTATAATAAATTTTGATGAGAAGTTGTATTGAGACTGTAACTATGTTTTCCTCAAGTTGTATCAAGGCTTGATAATGGATGGAACTCTAAAGATTCATTCTCGAATCTTGAGAATTCTATGCATTGTGTGTCAAGAGGCACTTGACAAAAATAAGAGAAACAAAGAGATCCTCTATACCATTGTATATTATATTGAAAAATAGAAAAGGGGTTGGTGCTCCTTGAGATTGGTGTCTCTAAATAGAGGGGTTGGTGCTCGGAAATCAGCCAATGAGGCATTGTCAAAATAATTAATGAAATGAAAGCATGAAAAAGGAAGGAGGTTCAGGAGTGGTTTTTCTACCCCAAGAGGGTTCTCCACTCAACATATCTTGTGTCTATTTGAGTTTCTATGATTCATTTGTTTAAGCACTTTATTTTTTTTAAATGCTATGTTTCTCTATTCTCATTTCAGTTTCTGTGATTGTATTCAATACATGAATGATTCTATGATTGATAAATGAGAGCATATATCTGGTTTACTTCAGTTTTAGTTAAATTTGGTAAAGAAGTTAATAACACTGATTCACCCCCCCTTTTAGTGTATTTTCACTCCAATAATTGGTATCAGAGCATAGGGTCCTCTGGTAGGTCTTTCCAACCTAGGATTGATTCTGGACTTGGAGTCTATTCAAAATGTCTCAAGCTCATGAAGGTACTTCCATGAATAGAGCTCCATTATTTGATGGAACTGATTATGTATTCTAGAAAATCAGAATGGAGACTTATTTAACTTCTATTGACATCGATGTTTGGAGCATAGTATTGTCTAGGTACACTATACCAGCTACTTTGTCTACTACTTCTGATGAAAAGAAAAGATATGAAACCAATGCAAGAGAAAAACATGCTCTTCTATGTGCTCTAACTAAATATGTATTCATCAAGGTCATGCACTGCAGTTCTGCTAGGGAAATTTGGACTAAACATGAAACTATCTATCAAGGAAATGAAAAGGTAAAACATTCTAAAGTCCTCACTTTAAAACACCAATTTGAAGATTTAAAAATGAGGGACCATCAAAATGTTGTTGACTACTTTTTGAGAGTTGATGAAATAGTCAATTCCATGAAGGGTCTAGGAGAAGAAGTCAAGGAATTTGATATTGTAACCAAGGTCATCAGAACCTTACCAACAAAATTTGAAGCTAAGGTAGCTACTCTAGAAGAGAAGAAACACTTTACCCAACTTAACCTTGACAACCTACAAGGCACTCTGACTGCCTATGAAATGAGGATTAGTAAAAACAATGCCTCTGCAAAAGAAACAACATTTAATGCTTAAAGGAAAGAAAGGGATAAGCTCACTGAATCAAAATTATCTAATTCTAAAGAATCCCACTTTGTGAGGAAACTCAAAAAAGGTTCTAGAAAGTATAAGGGAAAACTTCCCTTAAAATGCTTTAACTATGGAAAAATAGGCCACTTTGCTGCAAAGTGCCCCTATGGTGACAAAAACAGTGATAACGAAAAATATGAAAAAATTTCCAAGAAAAAGGCTTATAGACCAAACAAAAGTTCAATTTCAAAAAGAAGAAAAGTTTGTTCAGCAAAAATGAAACAGACTTTGAATTTGAAGATTCTTTAGATGAAGAGGATGAAAATCTCTTCATGGCTGAAATCATTCAGCAAGATGAAACTAATAGCAATGATGCTGAAGATGGTGAAGTGGATTATGAAGGATAATTGAAATGTGCTCTAAAAGAGCTAAGAAAACTTAAAACACAAATGTGTGCTCAAGAACAAAATACTTCTCAAGATACTTCACAGGAGCAACTCATAAATTTGAAGATAGACTAATTAAAATCTCAACTTGAAGAATCTAAAAGATTTGAAGACTATCTTCATATTGGAATAAACTTTAAAGATCAAGAAATTCAAAAAATTGAACATGAGATTGTAGATCTTGGAAAGACCATTGAGAAATATGAGAGCACTCTTAAACTGAATGACATGCTCAGAAAACAAAAAATGAACAATGACAAAACTGGTATTGGTTTGGTGAAAGGTGAATGTTCAAATAATAGTGCAAAGGACAATGTTGTTGCTAGAAACAAAAGTCCTCAACTCAAACATCCTGATTTTGACAAGGATCATGTTCATCCTTTTGGGAGCAACAAAATGGCTTATAACGCCTACCCTTTCATTTATGGGTATTGTTACTTCTATAGAAAATTTGGTCACAAGGTGAACTCTTGTAGATTTATGAATTCTAGAACACCTAGATTTGGGTTTGCAAGATAGATTAGATGTTTCACATGCAAGTCTTTGGGTCATTCTGCTAACCAATGTAATGTTGATCAGTCAAATAAACAACTGAAAAAAATTAAGGTCTAGAAACCCAAAGCTATCAACAACATAGAACAGACTATGTTAGTTCAAACTACCTTCCACTCAAAGAAAACAAACTTATGGGTCTTGGAAAGTGGTTGTTCAAACCACATGATAGGTGACAGAGAAAAAATTATTAATCTGGAAGATTATGTAGGTGGATATGTAAAGTTTGGAGACAACTCTGGAATTCAAATCAAAGGTAGAGGTTCTCTTTTTTTGAATGAAGACACTCCTATTTACAATGTATATTATGTAGAAGGATTAAAACATAATCTTCTCAGTGTTAGTCAAATCTGTGATAGTGGCTATCAAGTCTTGTTCACTTCACAGGGGTGTGAAATCAAAAACAAGATTGGAAAAGCTATTGCTGCTAGAAGAAGGACTAAGGGAAATGTCTACAATTTACTTGACACTTCTAGAAATGAAAACAATCAAGGTATGTGCTTAATGAGTCATGTTGAAGAAAGCTGGTTCTGGCATAAGAGACTAGGTCATATTATTTTTGACAATTGGTTAGAATTAGTAAAAATAAGAATGTAAGAGGTCTGCCTATTCTGAAAAATCCTGATAATGTAGTATGCAAAGAATATCTCAAAGGACAAAAAACTAAGGTAAGCTTTAAATCTAAGGAAATTTCCTCTATTAAACCTCTACAAATTGTTCATAATGACTTATGTGGTCCTACAAGGACTAGATCTATCAATGGTGAGAAATATTTCATGCTATTTGTTGATGGCTACTCTCGTATGGTATGGGTTACCTTTCTCAAGAATAAATCAGAAGCTTTTGAACGTTTTAAAGTTTTTATAAAAATGGTAGAAAGAGAGTCAGATTTAAAATTAAAAATTTTAAGATCTAACAAAGGTGGTGAATTCACCTCACAAGAATTCATAGACTACTATGACAAACATGGCATAAAAAGATAGTATTCTGCTGCTAGAACACCTCGAAAAAATGGGGTAGTTGAGAGAAAGAACAGGACTGTAAAAGAGATGGCAAGAACTATGCTAAATGAAGCAAATCTGCCAAACATGTACTAGAAAGAAGTTGTTCATATAGTAGTCTACATTTTCAATAGAGTCCAAATCAGTGTGAAATCAAATTTCACTCCATATGAACTGTGGTATGGTAAATGTGCTTCAATTAAATATTTCAGAATATTTGGCTGCAAATGTTTTATCAAGAGAGACAATGATAACTTAGGACCTTTTCAATCTAAGATAGATGAAGGTATATTCTTAAAATACTCTACTCACAACAAAGCTTTTAAATGCTTTAAAAATAGACTGAATAAGATTATTGAATCTGTAAATGCCAAATTTGATGAAAATCTGCTTTTAGATGCCAAACCTATGTAGGATGATGAAGAGGAAGAATTTGAATTTGATATAATTTTTGAAGGCTTTGAAACTGTAAATCCTGAAACAAAATCAACAAATCCTAAACTAGCTAAAGCAAAATCTAAAGATGTTGAAACCAGCTCTAAAAAATGTGTAACTAAAACTCCTTCAAAATCTCTTGCTAAAAACCATCCTAAAGATCTAATTATAGGAGATAAATCAGTTGGAGTTCAAACAAGGAAAAGAATAGTTAACTATGATGAAAAATATCACATAGATGAGCTTACTACTTTTTGCTTAATCACTCAATTTGAGCCAAATTTTTTTGATGAAGCTCTAACTGATGAATGCTAGCTTAATGCAATGCAGGATGAAATTGATCAGATTGAGAAAAATCAGACTTGGGAGCTAGTCCCAAGACTAGATGAGGTAAGTGGATTTTGAAAAATAAACATGATGAAAATGGTCATGTTGTTCACAACAAGGCTAGATATGTCTGCAAAGGATATGCTCAACAAGAAGGTATTGACTTCGGTGAAACCTTTGCACCAGTAGCTAGACTTGAATCAATTAGAATTTTCTTGGCATATTTTTTTTTCAAGAACTTTATTGTATATCAAATGGATGTTAAAACTGCCTTTTTGAATGGGTATTTGGATGAAGAAGTTTACATAGAACAACTTGAATTTTTTACTTGTAAAAACAAACCCAATCCTATCTACAAGCTAAAAAAGGATCTATATGGCCTAAAACAAGCTCCTAGAGCTTGGTACTCTAGATTGGACAATCACTTACTATCAAAAGGTTTCATTAGGGGAGGAGTAGGAAACAATCTTTATGTTAAAATTGAAGGGTCTGATATTCTTGTTGTTGAAATTTATGTTGATGACACCATTTTTGTTGCAACAATATTTCCTTGAGTCAAAAATTATCACCGATTATGGAATCTGAATTCGAAATGTGTATGTTGGGAGAACTCTTTTTCTTCTTAGGTCTTCAAATTTCAGAACTTGAATCAGGTATCTTTCTATCTCAAACATGATATGCAAAATAAAAGTTAAAAAAATTTCAAATGAATGAATGCCATCCAATTAGCACTCCAATGGCTACAAGCTGTAAACTTAGCAAGGTTGATGATTCTCTTGCTCTCAACCCAACTGACTATAGGTCAATGATAGGCAGCCTATTATATCTATCAGCCTAAATACCTAGCATAATGCAAGTTGTTTGCATGGTTGCTCAATTTTAGGCATCTCCTAAGGAATCCCACATTAATGTTGTTAGAAGGATTCTTAAATATGTACAAGGTACAATTGATTATGGGCTCTAGTATCCCAAAAGCAATGATTTCTCTTTAGTGGAATATACTGATTCTGACTGGGTAGGTTGTCTAGATGATAGGAAAAGCACAAGTGGTGTTGCTTTCTCTCTTGGTGATCGTTTAGTGGCTTGGCACAACAAAAAAAAATAATTTGTTTCACTCTCTACTGCTGAAGCAAAATATATAGCTACCACTTCTTTCTACACTGAGTTAATCTGGATGTCACAGACATTATCAAACATGGGTATTGAAATTCCCAAACCTACTACTATTCTATGTGATAATACTAGCGCAATCAATATCTCAAAAAACCCTGTTATGCACTCTCGAACTAAACACATTGCTATAAAGTTTCATTTTCTTCATGAAAAGGTGCTAGCTAATGAGGTATATGTTCAATACATTCCTACACAAGCACAGGTTGCTGACATTTTTACAAAATCATTGGATAAAGATATTTTTGAAAGACTTTGGTCTAGATTGGGAGTTGTCTCTCAATCTCTATTATCTTAAATAGTCTATCTTGGTGATAGGGGGAGCTAGCTAGCTCTTCCTGCAGCTCATACTTTTCTGCTCAAAGGTTACATCTATAGTTTGTTGGAATTTCACAGTTGTTTTTAGTTTATTTGTGTTAACTTCCCTTTATCCTTGTGACAAAAAGGGGGAGAATTATGAGCATTTTGTTCCCGTACTTCATCTTAGCTTGGTGACTCAGTTTTTTCCATCAAGGACAAAGGGGGGGTTTGTTGAATCTCTCTTATGTAAATTTTTCATTGATGACAATATATGGTAATCTAGCATCTTGATGGTTACTCACTTAGTTGATCTGCTCTCCTAATTGGCATATTTACTTCACTGTTGTTACTATATATGGTGGTACTGATAACTTAAATCCATGTGTAGATCTCAGTTGAGGCAATTCGGTTATAGGTTCTATGTTCCATTATTCAAATCTCAGTTGAGGCATTCTGGTTACAGGGTCGATGTTCCATTGTTCAAGTGACATGTTTCTGATTTGATAATTTGTGCTTTAGTGTTTCACTTGATTACATGTGTTTCGCATGTACAGTTTTTCTACAGGTTGATTAATTATGTTCTTGATATTTGTCAAAGGTATATTTCTCTATTTTCAGTCTGTGGCATGGGTATGAGGAATAATTTGTTAATGTTTTGAGCACTCGGTATTTATTTTTTGTCATATTATAGGGCATTGATCATTGTTGTGCTTATGGGCTTTGAGATACACATTCTTCATTCTTGATTCACTTCGTGTATGGTAATTGGTTTTGAGAACTTAACTTTTTTTAGTCCTTATCACTTCTCAAGGCATTGGATTTTAATGTGATGGAAAATCGGCCTTGGTTAAAGGTATAAGTTTTTCTCTCTCATTAGCATTTGAATTGGGTCTATTGTTTGATATTTATTCAGGCCTTAAGGTGGATAAATCTCTAGGCTTCAAGGCCAACATCATGTATTTGGTTTTGATTAGTATTTACTTGTCACATTAGAAGTGACTTATCCTTGACTACTTGGGAACATTAAATTGCATCTCATTTTTGTAAAGGAATTCGTGTGGAAAGTAGGGAAATCATTATGCTTCATTTTTTGAGGGTCTCAAACCCTATGTTGGCTGTCACCATGGAATCTTTTCCACAACCATTTCTCTGCACTCACTGGCAGTCTGATCTTGGATAGTGTGTGGGGGAGGTGAGAGGACCATCACAATGTTCATTCTTTGTGTCTGCTTCTTACTATTGGGTGAAGGCCTGAGATTGGAAGGTGCCTTGGCTATTTCTTTATTTCCAAATCTGGTAAACTCCTTCATGACAACAACTCCATTTCTAATCTCAGGTATTAATCTTTTAGACTGCTTTCCAGATCTATTACCTCTTATGCAGGTTAATTTGAGATAAGTTTTCTTTGCAAAAGAAAAAGTGAAATTAGTTTATTTCTTTCATGATTAGATCGAAAATAAATTCTCCAAGACTTGACTGCATTTTTATTAAAATTTATTATGAAAATTTTAAAGGGATTGTGATTTCTGGTTTTGGGCAATCATAATATCCTCGAATCTCTTCAGTTTATCACCTAGGTTCATTTATAACAGTTCTTGGTTGCATTATTCTGAGGTTGTTTTAGTCGCACTTCATTGTGGTTTTAGTTACTTATATTTGTAGTTTTTTTATCGGGTATAACTCATGGTATATATATTAATTTTCATGTTGGGATGTTGAGGAAAATGTGCAGGCTGCTTGTGAAGTTTATGCTCAGTCTCCTCTCTATTTTTGGTATACAATTCTTCTTTTCCTATTAGAAGAAAAGATTCTGCTCCAAAGAAATCTTTATTACCTGAAATTTAACTCTACAGAAAGTGGATAACTATCTAAAAGATCACTTTTGTTTTTCTTTTGTAAAAACAGTTTTTTCAGCTATAAGCGAAAGTTGTACTTTTCCTGGAATGTAATGATGTACTCTGTAAAAAGATAAAAATAGAGAGATTAGGGCTTCATAATTACTGAAAAACCTGAAAATAAAAAGAAAAAGAAGTGCATAATATAATACTTTCTGCATGAGATAGAGAAAACAAATTTTATGCTAAAAATTTGGAAAACACAGTGTGTTAACTGTTTTGTAGTTGTATCATGAAGATTGAAAAATAGTGAGTGAAAAAAAGAAAGAAACAGCATACCACTGTAATACAGTTTGATGAGAAGTTATATTGAGATTGTAACTAGATTTTCCTCAAGTGGTATCAAGTGTTGATAATAGATGGAACTCTAAAGAGTCATTCTTGACTCTTGATAATTCTATGCATTGCCTGTTAAGAGGCACTTGACATAAATAAGAGAAATAGAGATATCCTCTATATCATTGTATGTTCTATTGAAAAATAGAAAAGGGGTTGGTGCTCCTTTAGATTGGTGTCTCTAAACAAAGGGGTTGGTGCGAAGAAATTAGCCAATGAGGCATTGTCAAAATAATTATTGAAATGAAAGCTTGAAAAAGGCAGCAAGTTTAGGAGTGGTTTTTCTACTCTAGGAGGGTTTTTCACTTGGCATATCTTGTGTCTATTTAAGTTTCTGTGATTCATTTGGTTAGGTGATTTATTGTTTTAAAATTCTATGTTTCACTATTCTCATTTCAGTTTATGTGATTGCATTCAATACATGAATGATTCTATCATTGATAAATGAGAGCATATATCTAGTTTACTTCAATTTCAATTAAATTTGGTATAGAAGTTAATAAAATTGATTCAACCACCACTCCAACACGTAATTTATTCCTATGTTTGCATATATATATTTGCACATTCATTGAGCTCCCATGCTTTTAATTTTAATATGGTGCCTGCATTGTTTTTAGTCTGCTAACAAATAGAGTAATTGTATAGGAGAAGCTGCATTATCTGGCATTCAATATAATAGAGAAATATGGAAATTGAAACAAAACTATTAGTAAAACATACAAAAATATATATTATTCATATATACATTTATATATACATATATACATTTATATATGTGTATATAAATATATATATACATGTGTATATATATAGATGTATACATGTATATACATGTATATATACATGTGTATATATATATCTATGTATGTATGTATGTATGTATATATCTATACAACTCACAGGTTCTTGAGCACAATAGTTTTAACACCCTCCAATCTACTATAAAATAGAGGCAGAGAAAATGATTTTTATAATATTCTGCTATCAAACCAATACCACTATCATGCCAAGCAAAAAAAAAAGATCAAGACAATTTTTAATTAAATGGATAAAAATCTCTTTTACAATTTCCCTATTTGTATATAATATTTAGTGCCAAATAATGTAGCTTGAGTTTTGAATTGAAAACCCAACTATTACATAGATTGATTATCTTCTATCGATATGTTTCATGATATACTCTTCTCCTCATATTTTTTAACCTTTTTGTAACAAATTTTCCATTCTCATAGTTCGCTTCCTTTTCCTTGAATTGTCAATCTTTGTAGTGCTCCTCTTGATAAAAGTGGACCTTGTAGGTGATTCACAAACTTGACAATCTCCATCCTTCATATTTTGATGAACAATGCAATTCTTGAATGGAAATAGAATATCATGGGAAAAACATGGAGAATAGAAGAGGGAAATAACCTATACAAGATGCTATGAAATGAACACCACAATGGTTGTTTCAACAATGCAACTTAATCAAAGTATAATTTCCCACACTATGGAATTCAATATTCCATTTACTTTGGCGGACCGCATTTGCTTGACCTGCCCCCATCATACAACAACGATAGAATGCATTCACACTCATATGAGAAAATAATTTCCATTGATCTTGTGCATATCAAGGACACCAAATCCACCACCACCAACCCACGTAATCACCAAGCTACACATCGCCACCCCAAAACCCGGTCAAGTCATCCTCGGCTGGGACATCTCCATCATAGGTTGGGCTGACATAAATCCCTGTAGAAACTTCAAACAAATAGCCTCCTAGGTGGGACATCTCCGGCGCTGCCTATGATTCTCAAGTGTTTTTCCAATAGTTGTTTTACAATTTCCCTATATTTTGTATAATATTTAGTGGGAAATAATGTAGCTTGAATTTTGAATTGAGAAGCCAACTATTACATAAAATTTGTTGTTACACCTTGTCTAGACAACAATAGAATTTTTGGTAAGTAGGAATATGCTACAAACTCAAATCTATACATGCATTTCACTGACCTATTAGAAAAACACTTAACAATCAAAGGAAAATGAGAGATTTTTCAAAACCCACATTAAATAGAATATTAAAATATGGACAATAGAATAGGAAAAATACAATAATGAATAGTTTGGTATGGAGAACTAGAAATAAGAATATCATGAAGAACACTTTGTTAATAGGAAGTTCAAACACTTGAGAAAGAAACAATACCATGGAACATATCGATAGAGCAGGTAAAACAAAATAGGAAAAGACCTATTACGAAAACACTTAAGAATCTGAGGAAAATGACAGATGTTCTAAAAAACACATTAAATAGAACTTTAATATATATAGAATAGAAGAGGGAAACTTCGATAATGAATAATTTGTTACAGGGAACTGAAAATAAGAATATCATGAAGAATAGTTTATTGTGGGGAACTTGAAACAGACGAGGGAAAAATAATATAATGAAACATATTCATATAAGACACTGCCATCCCATGTAATTAACAAGCTCCACTGCCTACATAAACAAACCTGACCAATTTGTTTGAACGACCTTCAAGCAGAATAGGGAAAAAATGAATATCATGAAATATATTGATACAAGGTTTGAGCTATGTTCTTTGTCAATAAATATTGAACATAAGTAAAAAAATTGTATAAGAGTTGTTAGAATAACAATTATTTTCTACAAGGGCAGGGGTCCTAGCTCGATTGGCTAAAGCATCATGTTGCAGGCAAGAGGTCATGAGGTCTAGTCTTCCCCCAAACCCGTGGTACCAGAGGGTGTGTCACGCCAGTGCCACCGGTCACGTGAAAAAAGTTTACCGGGCGCACTATAGTTTATAGGGGGATGGATACCCGACCGATTCTTGTAGTATAATAAAAAATTAAAAAATAATTAAAAAAAATAATAATAATTATTTCCTACAAGTCATTTTACATGGGTATTTTGCATAAATGATTTGTCTATAATATTTAATGCCAAGAAATGCAGCTCAAATTTATAATTAAGTTTGTGGCATTATACACATTTTTCATAGATTATTGCATCATATAATTGTTTTCATAACCTAAAGAAAATATCATGAATAAAAGATGAAGAATAAAAAGGGAAAACCAGAACAATCAATAGTTTGTTATGGGTAACTGGGAAAAGGAATCTCATGAAGAACAAATTGTCACAAGGAACTTCAAACGCATATGCATCTTTGGCAGTATACTCATTAACATAGGACCAATTGCAGATTAACATAGGAGTGATTGCATATATATATATATATATATATGTAGAGGGTTAGAATGAAAGTTGTCAAGTGTTATTCTAATAATTCTTTTAGAGTTTCTCTATTTGTGTATAATATTTAGTTCTAGGTAATGTAGCTCAAATTTTCAATTGGGTCTATGGAGTTATACACATTTTGTACAATTAGTTCCTTGGTATCTTTCTAATTTATTTAACTTTAAATTCTTATAAAGAGCATGGTGTATATTGTGAATGATATGTGGAAATCAATGCTTTGATACATACATAGACACATATATGCATATATATTGAAGAAAAATAGAGGAATGCATTTAATTAAGAATTGTCTGCTTGTGTTAAATTTTTTTTTCTTGGCATGACACTTTAGGAGTTTCTTATTTTATTGTTCCTCTAACAAGAATTTTTTTTTACTTTCAAAATTCTAAAAAATTTATGCTATTTTTAACTCTTTTTATATTAAAATCTACTTAAATACAAATAAAGATAGCATACACAACTATTTAAACATACATGTGTATATATAGATTTTTGTTGCATTGTGAAATGAGCCATAGTGGTCTTGGTCTATATATATGGATATATATTTCTGGCTATATGTATATTTTTAAATATGGAAGGGGGAATTCAATACCCACATATATATATAGATATGCGTATATGTATTTCTCTATGTTGCAGGGAATTCAATACCATTTCCCTTTTTGTCAATAATATTTACAAGAAGTGTTCCTTTCTTGTTCGAGGGTTTGGCTAGAGCCCACAAGGCTTCATGATGCAAATATGGTAGGGAGGAGACTGACCATGTGTTTAGAGATTTTTCTTTCAACTTTCATATATTTCTTGTTGGTTATATACATGGACACACAAATTTTTTGATGCGCTTTCCTTCGAAAAACATGTACTCTATTCTATCAATTGCATTTGACATTCTTTTGACAGCTCCCTTTTCAAGTTCCCGAATAGATCCCTTATTAACAATTCTTTACCAACATGGCATGTACTCAAAATCTTCCATTTTATGTCTTTATATTTAGAAAAAATGGTCCTAACCTCTTTTATTCTATATCTATATTGTTTCATTTATAATGTTGCACAGATACAATAAACATTCAACAAAATAAAGATAGCATACATAACTATTTAAACATACAAATAAAGATAGCATATACAACTATTTAAACATACATGTGTATATATAGATTGTTGTTGCATTATGAAATGAGCCATAATGGTCTTGGTCTATATATATGGATATATATTTCTGGCTATATGTATATTTTTAAATATGGAAGGGGGAATTCAATACCCACACATATATATATAGATATGTGTATATGTAGTTCTCTATGTTGCAGGGAATTCAATACCATTTCCCTTTTTGTTAATAATATTTACAAGAAGTGTGCCTTTCTTGTTTGGGGGTTTGGCTAGAGCCCACAACGCTTCATGATGCAAATATGGTAGGGAGGAGACTGACCATGTGTTTAGAGATTTTTCTTTCAACTTTCATATATTTCTTGTTGGTTATATACATGGACACACAAATTTTCTTATGCACTTTCCTTCGAAAAACATGTACTCTATTCTATCAATTGCATTTGACATTCTTTTGAGAGCTCCCTTTTCAAGTTCCCAAATAGATCCCTTATTAACAATTCTTTACCAACATGGCATGTACTCAAAATCTTCCATTTTATGTCTTTATATTTAGAAAAAATGGTGCTAACCTCTTTTATTCTATATCTATATTGTTTCGTTTATAATGTTGCACAGATACAATAAACATTCAACAAAATTAGTCTATTGTAAACTGTCTATTTGAGATTATTCCATGGTTGAAGAACTTGATCCAATGTAGCTTTTCCTTGTTAAAAACCATCAACAATGCATATATATGTGTACATTTATATATATATGTATATCTATATATATATACACATACATTTATATATATATATATACACATACATACATATATATATATACATACAATGTGGACTATATGTGAAAATCAATTCTTGGAAACATATACAGATACAAATAGACTAATTGTATAAAAGGTGTTGGAATATCACTTATTTGGCACTAAATATTATAGAAAAAAAGTGAAATTGGAAAGAAGGGTTGGCGATGGTTGAGTTGCTTGCCTCAGTGTGTGGAAAGAGTATGGTAAGTGTTTGCTCACATGAGGGTTAATGCATCATGCCATTGTTGTATGATGGAACATATTGTTACAAGGAAAGCAACCTATGTAACAGTTGTAAGAGGTATTAGAATAACATTTAAAAATCACACATAAATTTGAGATGGACGAAAACCTTTACCTTGCTTTCAATTTCTTTGGTCTATGTATGTTTTCATACCTTCTGCCATTTAACTATGACTCTTGTCTATTTTCCTAATTGATACAAGATGAACAATCTATTTGAGGGTTGGATTCTCAATTCTAAATTCAAGCTACACTATTTGGCACTAAACAATATAGACAAATAGGTAGATTATAAAAGAAACATTAGAAAAATACTTAAGAACCATAGGAAAATAATAGATGGTCATAAATCAACTCTAAAATATGGAGCATAGAAGAGGTAAACTATGATAATGAACAGTTTGTTATTGCAAAATTAAAAAAACAATATCATGAAGAACAGTTTGTTATCACAAACTTCAAACAGATGAGAAAAAAAGAATATCATGAAACATATTGATACAACACATATAACATGTTCAGTCAAAACAAAATAACCATGGCAAAAATTTCAGAATTTAAAAAATTGAAAACAATCCTTCTGAAAAGAAAATTAGAATAATTTATTATAGGAGCCTTCAAATAGATGAGACAAAAGTAATATCATGAAACATATTTATGCAAGACAAGCAATCTATGTAATAGTTCGGTTCTCAATTCTAAATTCATAACTTTTTGCAATTCTTATTAACCAATGAGGCACATTTAGCAACATACTTTGTTCAAGAGGTAAGCTCCACGCCTTCATAAAAAACCCAAGAAAAGTCTCCTTTATTTGTCTATAATATTTAGTCCCTAGTGATGTAGCTTGATTCCCCAATTAACTCTATGGCATTATAGCCATTTTTTATCGATTATTGCTACCCATTGCCTTTACAAGTTTTGTTTAATGTGTGTTTTTTGTGAAAAAATGTACTTCAAATTTTTAATTGACAACTAAATTGTTACATAGACTACTTCTCTTGTATGAATAGTTATCTTTGAGAATCTTTATGAACCTTTTTTTTCATTATATAGTCTTTATAGTGTGTGGAATGAAGCTTTGTGGATGTCTCTCTAGTTCAAATAGATGAAAAAAATAAAATATCATGAAACATATCAATACAAGATTTGAGCTATGTTCTCTGGTAATAAATATTGAAGAAAAGTAGAGAAATTGTATAAGAGGAGTTAGAGTGATTAATTTATTGTTCATGTCTTTTAACATATTGATTTCTTAACTATTTTCCTAATAGCTCTTTTACAATTCCCCTTTCTACCTATCATATTTAGTGCCAAATAATGTAGCTTGAATCTTCAATTGACAAGCCAACTATAACACATCTTGTTTGTTTCAATATGTATCACTCTCTTCATTTCTGTAATACATCTCTGTTTTGCTTCTTGTTTGTTTTGCTTTATGCTATGTTTGGGTTGCAACTACTACGATACTGGTCACACCTTGTTGTTTGTGTTTTTATCACTACTATTGAGCGACAACTATTATTGTGTGATGAGGTTATCTAATTATTGTTTCACATGCATAATGAATTAATGATGTTAGTAGAGCTAGCATGAGATATTATTATTATGTGATTATTGATTATGATGTAATGTCAGTCTTTCATGAGTGGATTGGTGAAGAGGACGGTTTTGCATCACTCGCTTGTGAGCGCCCTACGAATCCGTGATTTCTTCTTCACGATGTGTATTATATGCTGGATATACTATATTATGTTGTTTACTTGGTTTTAGGTTGTAGGTACATGACATCGACTCCACGTGGTCTCACAGGTTTGAGCGTGTCGATCCAATGGTTAAGTTGAAAGGGAGATAGTAGCTAGGTAACATGTGTCAGGTCTACGCCCTAGCCTTAGTGCATTGATAGTCCTGATTTGTGAGTCATGTTTACTTGATTTAATGTTATATGATTCTATTAGATGCGTTATTGTTAGATTAATGTTTAGAATAATTGCATTGGAAAAAGTAGTGATTATTTTAATATTAAATTAAAATTATGCTTTGATGTTATATTTAAAGTTGATAATGAAATTTAATTTAGTTAAATTTTAATTTATTTAATTAATTAAATTTTAATCTCAAAAGGGTTGAATTTAGTTATTAAATAATTAAAATTAATTAATTAAGTTTATTGGATTAAATTAAATTAAAATAAATCAAGAGAAATTGAAAGGAAATTGAAATTGTATTTTAAATTCAATTTGGGTATTCGAAAATGGAAAAAGAAAATAAATATCTAATTCTCTACTTTGCATGCAAAAGGGAATTAGGGTTGTATTAGATATTTTTGGTTTTATGTGGAATGCATGTTTTCAATTTTGGGGAGAAGTTTTGGAAGGAATTCATCTTTCAGAGCATTGAAGATTTTTGGAAAATTTGCACAAGAAGGATTTGAATCAGTTTTTGGATTTTGGGATTGGATTCGTTGCATGTTTGAGGAAATTCTTGGAGGAGGCTTGTATCAAAGAAATTCATCTTCTTCTATAGCTTCAGATTCCAGGTTTTGTACTTGTTTGTTCAATTCAATTTCAATTTAATGGTTTGGGGAAAATTTGATAAATTTACTGTAGGATTTTTATTCTGTAAACAAAATTCATAGATTCATTGTTGAAATTAAACATTTGTTTGTGCTTCAAACATTAAGGAAGTTACATGAAATTTTTTACCTTTGAAATCATTCAGATCTATACTTCAAACTCAAACCCTCGTAGAAAACCTCCATTGCAAATTAAATAAAATTAAGATCTATTCAATTTTATTTTGTTTAATTATTTAAAAATTTGAAAAAATAGATTGGAAGAAATTAAATTTACATATTTTGAATTTTTGAAAGACATTCTGGAAAAATTTAATTAATTTCATGTTATTGGTTTTTTTTATAATTTTCTCAATTTTACGAGTCATAGAAATATATATATATATATATATATATATATATATATATATATATATATATATATATATATATATATATATATATATATATATATATATATATATATATGTTTATATATTATATGTGTTTACATATAATATATAAAAATATATATACATATATGATAAATTATTTATACTATCAAAATACCGTTGACGAAATTCTTTTATTCTCAAAATTTTGAATTGGCATTAATGGCGGAAAAGTTATTGTTTTTGGTTTCTTTTAAAAAAAATTGCAAATAAAAAATAAAATAAAATAAATCTAAACCACACAGTGGACGGTGGCCATGACCCCACCGCCCACATACATATGTGGGAGGGGCACTGCCATGTGACAGTGCACCCACCTTTTAGGGGGACGCGTTGTCACATGACAAGCGCCGACCCCATGCCTATCATAGTGGATGCAACCGACGGGTACAAGGTACCGTCGACACACCACTATACCCCTTTATTTTGACTTTGCTTTCCTTGAAATGGAAATTCCGATGCCTGGGCAATGATTTTTATTTTTTATTTTATATTTTTTAATATATATGAAATCAATTTTTCACTTGTCTACGAGCATCTGTTCATCCGTCCGCCATCCGAGGTAGTTCGGAATTCGAGGCTTGGTTTTTAGTTTTTAATATTAAATATATAAATACTATATAAATATATATATATATTATATGATTAATTTAAGTATATATATTTATATGTATATATATTTTAAGAGATAATTATGTTTAGATTTTTCTAGAATTAATTAAATATTCAGACTAGTAAGTTTTATAAAACAGAGGTTGTTGTTAGTATATGATACAAGCATGTTTTAAATATAGAGTGTGTAGATAAATAAAATGTAGGTATTTAAAAATTTAAAGGATGCTTCATAATATATATTTGAGTGTATATATATATTTGATGTTCAGTTTTAGACATATTAATACATGCAAGTAATTAGACAATAAATTAAACTAAAATTCTTATTGAACATTATTAGATAACGTTGTGAAAAGTATTTATTTTAAATGAAGGAATTATTGTGTTTGAATGAGAATTCAGAAGGATAGTATTTTAAATTGTTGTGAGAAGCATTAGATAGGAGTATGGGTTTAAGCTATCCAAATATAGTATTATTTTCATTGTTAGTGTTTAATTATAATAATTTTCCTTTTATTGATTGCTTTGGGAATGGGTGATTAAGATTTAAATTGTAAAGTCTTCTAGTGAATGTGGGGCATTCACTTGGGTAGTGATTTGTGAGTTTGTTTTCCTCCAAGTGTTGGAGTGGAATTCCTTACTGTTGCCTCCTAGATTAGGAGAGATCATGTTGTTCAATTCTATAACACTTGAGTTACCCTTGGAGTCTAGATTTGAGAAGCGTGTTATCCATTAGAGGAGTGGCTTTTGCTAGGGGCCGGAGCCCAAAGAGGTAAACTGGGTAACCTTTAGAAGTGTTTTTAATAAGTGATAATTAAAGTAATGTACTTAGATGACTAAGATGCATTCACATTAATCAAGATAAATTAACCTCACTCACAGACACAAGGGCTTGTTTAGACTTGGGGTGAGTGAGAAGGCTTGGAATGGAAAGGTCAACTATCTTGTCCATACGAAAGATAGTTGATTCCTAATGAGTGAGTATGAGGGCCAAGATTTGGTTGAGGTCACCGGGATCACCAAAGCCTATGAAGAATGCCCAGAGGAGATCTCATGACGAACCTTGCGATGACACTCTGTTTAGGATAGCATTGAGTTTATGTTGTGTGTATGGATTCTTTAGCACACTTGATTATAATATGTGTGGAAGCATTGTAACCATGTTAGTGTTAGACTTATATTGTGCATATGTTTGGTTGAGTCAATATGTGTCAGAATGAGTCTATCTTTGGTTAGAGGTAGTAGATTTCTTGTCCATGTTGCTTTGTTAGTATCTCCTAGCATGGGAGGTGGGCCTTTAGGTACCACTAGGTTGGGTGGAACATGCACCAAAACCGTTGGGTCCCCCATAGATCTTCAGTCCGTGGAGGCGAGAAATCTAGTGGGACAACTCGTGGATCTTGTTATTCTTTTCTTGCACTGTTGTAATTAATATTGTAATGAATTGATTTTACCCCTCTTGTTATTATGAGGTGGATTATGTAATTATAATACTTATGTATTTTGACTCATTCTAGGAATGAGGGTTGTAATCTTGTAATGGATTTATGTAATGGATATTCTATTACTATATTGTATTTACTTAAGTTGAATGAATGTTATTACTTGAGTTATTTAATGCAATGTAATTTAGATGATGTATGTTAATGGGGATTTAAGTAATCTCGGTTACGTAGCCTAAGGGGATGTTGTCAATTATAGGTGAACATGTATGTTTAATTCACTTTAATAAAAAAAAAATTAGTACGCTTTTATAGTGAATTGAAACTTCCTCTAGGGTTGCATGGTGGGGCATTACAATTTCTCATAGTTTTCTATAAAAATCTACTCTTTATTGTAGTTTTCCTCTTTTATTTTCCATACTTTAAACTTCTTAAGTGTTTTTCTAACAAGTCTTGTACAATTTCTCTATTTGTCTATAATATTTAGTGCCAGATAATGTAACTTGAACCTTCAATTAACAAGCCAACTGTTAGGTATATTTCTTGTCTTGTATGAACCTGTTCAATGTGGGTTTCTAACCATCTATCACTTACCTCTGATTCTTAAGTGTTTTTCTAATAGTTGTTTTAGAATTTCTCTATTTTTGTTATTGTGTGATATATGATAAGATTCCTTGATATTTTCCATGGACCTCGCTTGCCTTGCTTGCTCCAGGGTTTGGCTAGAGATAGTGAGGCCTCATGATGCCAATATAGTAGGGAGGAGAACGAGCGTGGGTTTAGTGTTTTTGGATTCTACCATCATATATTTCTTGCTGCTTATATACTTGGACACACAATTTCTCACATCCACTTGCCCACCAAAAATATACTCTATTCTATCCATTGTATTTTTCATTGTTTCCATAACTCTCTTTTGAACTTCTTCAATAGATTACTTATGTACACAATTCTTTAATAGGATCCCATGTATTCAAAATTTTCTATTTTCTCTCTTTTTATTTAGAACAAATAATGCTAACCTCTTTTATTCTATATCTATACTTTTTCCTTCATAATGTTGCATAAATACAATAGACATTCAAGAAAACTAGTGTATTGTAAATTGTCTATTTAAAATTATTTCATGGTCCAACAGGTTGATCCAATGCTTCTCGCTCTTATTGAACATCAACAGTACCTGTAAGTACAAAACTTTCCCATTATCAATAAATAGATTTGGTGAACCAGTTCTAAAATTATTAATTACTTCTCTCGCTTTCTTTGCAATAGAATGTAACTACCAGGAATCTAGCATTCCAAATAGACAAATCAACATAGTCAATGAAATCCTATGTAATTCATAAACATGAAACTATTTTTTATTCATGAGCACGTTGCTTTTATAGGTGGAAATCTGCATAATTATAGTCATCGGATATGCAGTTCATTGGAAAAATATATATGAAGCACATATTTCATTTAAAATTGCGGGGATGAAGAAACAAAAGAAGCTATTTTGGCCTACAAAGAATGCGGGGGAATTTTATAAAACTCATGGCATTTGTGATGAATTTATAATTCATGGCATTTTCCAAGAAATTATAAGTTATATTATTTGCCATAGATTTTATAACATTTCTGATTGCATTTTCTACAACCCAAGAATCCTTTGGTGTCCGTGCCTTAAATTTTCCACATGGTGATTATGTCAATCACATGTTGTGTATACATCTAATTCAACTTGGGTGATTCAAAATATATGTTTATCACTCCCAACTATATAATGCTAGGATATCAATAAATACATTTAGTGAACCAATTGTAAATACCATTAATTATTTTTCAGTGTCACATTGTCTTTATTGGTTTTGCACATATACTTAGTTACTTTTAAAGCTTTCTTTTTTATTCCAATGGGTTGAGAATAATATCTTTTTGAGGTCAAATAAATTATTGTTTCCCCACAAAATAAGGCATACCTTTTAATTCAATTATTCTCAAAATGAAATATATGTGTGTCGTCTCATCACATCCTTCCTCTCATGAGGTTTATTTATTCGTTCCATCAAAGATGGTGTAAGTTAGTATTCAATTGGACTATGCACATCTTTCCTCTCTAAGAGCTATTTTTTCTTATTCTATTTGATCATCCATTTACTATTTTGGTTTAGCTAAGTCCTTCTAATTTTATTCATACACCAATTATAGAACATTTTTTTACTAGAATCAATCAATGAAAATCTGATATTTTTAACTTTTAATTTCCTCCTAATGGACTAATTTTGAATCCTTTCTAATTGTGATGATTTTATTATTCTAATACTAACCCATAAACCACATGGATAATAATGCTTTTATTTACAAAATTATGGACTAGATAATATTTATAAAAAGTATTCTTATATTAAAGAACTTTCTTTTTTGAAGAAATCATTAGTGATGACCATCATAACTAATATTCAAATAATAAATTATCACAACAAATAACATGAAAGTAATAGATTATCTAGTATCACACAAGCATTGCAAAAAATATGCCATACCTAAATTTACGGACTAACTTTTTTAAAGATTTTTTTTATTCAATATTACTAATTAAATTTTTTATTCAAAAATGGTAACTAAAGGGATCACTAATAAATCTTTAAAAAATGAGAATTATTTAATGTTTCATACTTTTTATAAATATTATTTAATCCAGAACTTGAAGTTTTCCATGAACTAGTATCCATATCTATCTTCAGATATTTAATAATAATCAATCAATTGATTGATTAACCTAGACAAAAACATCAAATATAGATGTGCATCTAGGCCTAACAACTATTAAACTAAAATACATATAAAATTAGTATTTTGGAGAGAAATCATTATTAGTAACAAAACTAATTATTTAAAAGTTTAATTTTTATTTAATCTTCCAAATGTAATTTATTAAGAATTTTTTTATTAAAAATTCATTCTCGTAAGATTATTAATTAAAATCATTTAAAAAAAATTATTGTTATTAAAATTATTAAATATTAAAGTTATTGATGTTTAATTACTTAAGATTACAATTCATAATAAATTTCCAACTAAAAGATATTGATGTGGAAATGAAAATATCAATTCCCTGTTCTATGAAAATGGTTCTTAATCTGCCTTGCATTGTGTTATATTAGATAATTAAATAATAATCAATCAATTTTTTTGGCATTTGTTATAAAAACCCAAGTAGAACTCATCAGAGCTTCTATGAACTTGCCACACTCAATTATTAAAGTCTTGAAAGCACTGTGCCAACTTAATGAGAAGATAGCAGTACAAACTGCTATCTCTCCTACATTTAGGGATTTGTAAGATCCAAGAGGGTTTTCCTAAAATATATTGTCACTTATGATTGAAATGATTTGCTCATATACAGACAACAACAAATAAATTCCCGCTAGTGTTAAAAGAGATAAAACTTCAAGAAATTGGCTGTTTCTTAGAAGAGTTCGGATCTATTTAAAAAGGAATCAAAATTACACCTAAGTGTATTGATATGAGTTATTTGAATGAAATTTCTTGATGCCATAACACAAAATAGAAAGGATGAAAAGCAATCAGGGTTATAGTGCCATATCCTAAAGCACGGAGTCAAAAGGAAACTGAACTATAGGGTAACTTTCATCTAAAGCACCTATGATCTGTATGAATAGCATTACAATCCATATATCAATACTTGAATTTATTACACCTTGATAAATCCTATGTGTTAATTCGCATAAACTTATTGGATAAATGAAGCATTTAACCGATCCTTTGAACCAGAGCTATAGTCAAACATAATCCATTGTAAATAGCAAATGGAGATTAATGAAAATCATCTTGGATCAATACTTCATTAATAACTCATGAAAACTATTACAATAGGAGAGAAAGTAAACTCAAAACAATCACAAGGTCAACACAAGGATTCTCAAGAACCCCATGATTTACTAAGTTCTCAAATTTGACTCAAAAACTTCGAAACCTGGACATATTTTTCTCTCTATACTACTTGACTCTTATCTCACGTATCTTGAGTAATTTCAATAGACCCTTCTCTCGACCAAGAATTTCCTTTTATAAAAACAAGGGAGCCAACAAGCTTCAGGCCGAAGAGTACACATGTCCATTTTTCACTGGACTGCTAATCCCTAATCAGTTATCTTTACATCATTTGTGGGTAAGAGAGGAAAATCCAAAACAAGAATGATCATTAGTTTTTTGTGGAGAAATAAAACTGTTACTCCAAGAGTCGCTCACCTTACACCAAAGCATCTTTAACCGTTTTTTGCACTTATTTCATTTCAACATCCTATACTTGAATTTGAAGAGAGAATGCATTTTAAAATATAATATCTAAGGCCAAACCTATAGTTTTCATGACCAAATTGCAATTCTTGGCCAAGACATTCACAATTCAAGTTAATTAGTGAAAACCCTTTTCCATGAAAGAAAATCCTCTTCAGATGGCCAATTGAAAGCCACCACCCGATCCACCATGTTTCGGTAAGGTGCATACTTTATCATCAATGGCGTGGCCGTTCTATCAAAGTTCTCCAGGAAACTCATGACAAACGACAAATTTTCCAATGTGTTTTCCAACATGTTGATATCAACATTTTTGCATATCTCATGTGTTTGAGCAATCATTATATTATTCATCTACTCCTTCCATGCCTACAAAGGCTTGACCTTATCCTGACTATGCAAAATATGAGGTACTGGAGTCAAGTCTTTTCCATCATAAATATCTTTCAATATTTTTATTTTGGACTCCATAGGAGTAGCAGACCCCTGGAACGTTTGCTCCACAATACCCTTGACAAATTGATATGTTGTTATGACTGTAGGGTATTTGTTCCCATGTTATTTTTCCCCAACTACCATAAATTTTAACTTCTCCATTCTAGGGCCCCATCTATTTAGCAAGGGGATAGACAATTCTTTGTCCCTTGGAAACAATTTGAGTGCTTGCAACATCAAGGCATAATTTGCATGAACATTGTTCAACTTACTCTGGACCCGTCTATGTAAATGCCTTAGCACAGTATCAACAATTTATGAGTTATTCCTTCCTGCTGCATCCTGCATTTGGTTTACCATCTCCTTATATTTTTCAACTTGCTGGATTAACTCTTCCCTAGAAAGATCTTCACCTTAGCCACTAGCCTTTTCAATTGCAACAGGCACTTGTCCCATATTATATGGGATAATAGCCCCAGATTACACCTATGTAGAAGGTTGGGGCTGCTCTACTAGCAGGTCAGAAATATTGTGGCTAGAGCTAGCCTACCTTTGAGACCTCAAGGTTTCCATTTGTTGTCTCAGTAAGGCCATCTTAGTCTCCAGTTCTGCCACCCTTTGCTGATTCTTATTATAGTCAATAATAATGTCATTATAATGGCTCCTTAGAGTATCTCAAATTTTAGTTAAGTCCTCCACAGTTCCCCGAGTGAATTTGGCAACATTCACAACCATGTCAACAACCTCTAATGCAGGAGTGTCAACAACTCTTTTTACAACCAAATGACCACTGAATTCATATTTTTTTGCAACAATAGGTTTTCAAGACCCAATGGATAGTGACCATATTTCCAGAGCATCCCATTCCTCACTAAAGGTTGATCCTTTACATCCCAATGTAGCCTCCTCCTCTGTTGCAAGAAGCAGCCTATTGGCCCTCTTACTGTGTCAAATACCATAGCATCAACAATATCCCACTCAGAGAGTAGCAATATTCCACACTTTTGAACCAATGCCTTGCCCTGTTCTGGTGTGATTTCCTTAAACCTTTCCTTCATCTACAATCTAACCCTTGACTGAATTACCTACTCTCGGAGCTCTGGATGCAGACTTCTCTCATGTGCAACCTTCTCAGAATATAATGAGAGATGAGCTCTCCATACAAAATCTTTAAAATAATTAGTATGAATAAAAGAGTCATCCATCATGAACTCTTTGCAAGCCTCCATCCTCAAATTGTCATTATTTGTAATCCCTTTGATCTCATCCTCTCCCAATCTTAGGGTGATTGCCCCTGAACTCGTTGTAGTGTCAGCTGGGTTTAGTGGCATCTCTGGATTCATTTCATCTGGAGTTACAATGATATCCTCATCATCATTACCTTCCCATCCAACATCCCCCACAGTTTCAGTCCTCTGCCTCTTTGAGGATGGTGGGTGAATCTGTTCTGAAAACCTTGGAGGAGAATTCAAGTCAATAATACCTGGCACTGATTGCTTTGGGACAGATGGTGTGCCACTCATTGTAGCCTCCTCAGCCCTACTTCCCTTTCTCCTAGAAAATACCTTTATCTTCTTTTGACACTGATAAGTAGGCCTCTCTTCTACTCTTACCCTAGGGTAGTCCTCAGTAATTTGTGATTTTCCCTTTTCTTCCACAATCCATTCATCCTTTAAGACCCCTACCAGACTCTCAAAGTTGTTAAGAGAATAAATTTCCCTACTAAGCTCATCTTTGGCACCAAGTATAGGATCAAAACTAGGCATATTTTCCTATTTACTTCTCACCATTTTTGAATAGGAAATGAACATTGCCTTTCTCTCATCTTGTAAGTTCAAATAAAAAATGTTCCTGATGATATCTTCAGGAAAATAAAAGTTGTGGACAAAGGTCCCAATCCGATGCTTACCCTTCATTTGGGAGATAAATCCCTTAGGATCATGATTCCTAGGGCATACAGTCCTTAGCCTATATGGCTTGAGCAATCAGTGCAAATCCTTCCACCCCCCCTTTGTCATTACAAAATCGGCAAAAGTTGTATATTTAGGAAAGAAAGATCCCTTCTTCTATTCAACAGGCCAATAGAAATCCTGAGATGCTCCCAACTGCTTCATGATTTCTATGAAACCAAGTCTAAGGGGGTCCTCCCTTGGTAGAACAAACGGGGTGGCATTTGTGCCAAAAACCCTTAAAACAATTGTGTTGTGATTGGGGATAATATCCCCGCAATTATGTGTTAAATTCAACTCAGGGCTCCTCTCCATAGGTCTTAGGAAATCATGAATTTCCTTTGGAATCCTGGAGGAATAAAAAACCAAGGCCCTTATAAACTTGGATCCGAAAACATTGTGAAAGGTTACATAATTGAACTTATGATCATGCATGTCTAGGACCCTAGTCCAATACTGGACAGGATTCTCAATGTCTGCTCTTTTCTTCAATTCCATATCTTTCTCGAACATATTCTAACCCCTAAACAAAAACATGTGGATTAGCAGAGAAAACCATTTCAATCCTACCCAATTCTTCCCCTGCTTCAAGGCTACCAAACCTAAATGCATTTTCTCTACAAGGTAAGTGGAAAAATCGTATACCACATTATAGCCCGGGTGTTAAATGTTTACAACCATATACATCACTTCAATAGGCAAAGTATTCTTCAAATTTATCCCCAGGACCTGACACAATGCACAAACAGTCTTCTTGAAATGGACAGCGAAATAATCCACTAGGAACGATTCAGGCTCATTCCTGCCAATAACTACTTTCGTCTGGTTCTTGCCCCTTCCTGACACAACCAAATGGGGTATCAAAAGGGATGTTCTGAACAAACCCTTGGTGTTTCTGTATTCCTCCCTGAAGACCTCCAAGTTGATAGGAATCATATCTTGGCTCCATTCATGCAAACCAAAAATCTTTGTAATTTCCTCCTTGGTTACCTTGATCATTTCCTAGCCAAGATATGTTTTGACCATTCGGGCCACAGGGTCGTACCTCACAGCAATATCCTTCAATAGTTTTACATCCTCGTAGACATTGGGTACCACTAGCTTACCCAGGTCCAATCTCCATGGATTAAATAAAGGAAATGCGAAATTTATGTTCCCAAATTAGTTGGAAAACAATTGCCAACCAATGTATGGTGATTCAGCATCGCAATCCTTCCAAAAAAAAGGGCCCATAGAACAATACTATTCCCTCCTGGTTCTTGCTTGTAGAGGGCTTCAAAAAATTAATAACATCTTGGGGAAAACCCCTAGACATAGCTTCGGAACCAGCAAATCGTGCCTTGGGTGTCATTTATATTAAACAGATGATAACTCGAGCTAGGGTTTGCTTATTTTTATGGAAAAAAATTATACTTTTCTTTCTATTGCCACCACAGAAAATCGTTCAATATTCAAAATCTACAGCAATTACCTAAACAAGTCCCAAAGTGAATTTACTCATACAATTCTTCAGGAACAGAAAAGAAGACAGTCATCAATTATTTTGTAAGCAACCCTAACACCTTGCAAAAACACAAGAAAAACGTGCATACTACTTACGATTGATCTTGTAGAGCGTCAAATGCAGTGAGACTAGAGAATTGCAATAATGGCTTGCTTTCCTTTGGCACCAGACAATCCTTCCTCAATCAAGAAATGCAACACTCAAATAGTAATTTACTGATCCTTTTGGCATTTAATTATGCAGGCGGAGTCGAACTTGACCATTACTATTCACTTGCATGAGATAAAATGGCTATAGTACATCACCAGTTCATTTGAAAATGAGTCGTTGATCACAAGCAATGTTGGATAAGCGAATGACCCAGATTAAGTCAAAACAATTTGAAAATGCCACATCCGCCTTCCAGTCATCAAGCGAACAGGAAATCCACCTACCAGGCACCACATCAACATGAAAAGGGACCCACCACGTTCATCCATTGTATACATCGGTGTCCACGCGTCAACAAATCGCGCACCTCACAACATTATTAAAACTGAAGTTTTAATTGCGCGAGGTCAACGAGGGATGACCGTGATGCATCAGTAGGAAAACAATTGTCGGCATCAGCATCCATTCTCAGTCAACGATCAAAACCAGTCCCCACCATCAAATGCAACAGGTGGCAGCATCTCGCAAGCCTCGCACTATTTCTCTTGATATAAGCAAAAACCTTGTGAGGTATGCGATAAATGGTCAAGACTAGAATTATTTCATCTGACGGCCATGTAATCTACACATGTGAAACAATTATTCTTAAAGAAGGGGACTGACTAGATGGACCAGGAAATGACCCTTGACATCGAAAGGATTATTCAATGGGTAATTTATAGCAATTCATCGGCTCAATACCATAAGAACAGTATGGTCATGACACAAAAACATAAAGGACAGGTAAAAGGGGCTGGTAAAGTCATGGCCAAAGAGGGATAAAACACCGCTTAATTGACTGATCACTAGCGATAACAAGTCAACACTCAAAAAAAAAACTCCAAGACCCAGACCAGTTAGAGGTAAAGTAAAAACATACCACAGAGGGGAAGAAAATAAAAGCTCCACCAGATTCATTGATTAACCTAGACAAAAGATCAAAGATCAGTTTCTTCTTTTGTGCAAATGTTTGTTAATCTCACATGCATTGCCTTATCTTAAGATAATTTAATAAAAAATGATCGATGGATTGATTAACCTAGTCAAAAATCTCAAATATAGATGTGCATCTGCACCTAACAATTATTAAACTAAAATACATATAAAATTATATCATACCTTAAATTTTAGAGAGAAATTATTATTATTATGTTTTTTTAAATTAAAGGCTTGTGGCCAACATAATATTTTAATATAATATAATAGGTTACAAAAACATTGTTCAAGGCTGAAGATATAATTTCCAACTTTTCCTATCCAGTAAGCAGTAATATTCTAGATATCAAATCTTAGAGATTTTCATCTTGGCTTAAGCAAAATACAACTAATTGTATGACACCTAATTGTATGTTGACTTGGAAATATAGAAAATATTATCTTGTTTGATACAAGAAACAACTGATTATATCTTGGTTTCTACCTATATGTTTAGCAATGTGTTTATAAATATCAACATTTATGCAAAAAGTATTTGTTTTCAAGCATTTTTCTGTTAAGCATTGCCTATAGACAAACTCTGCACCTTGTCTTTTGTGTTCATGATATTTTGTGTTGGTGAAGTGGAATGAGAATTTATTGCAATGTTCATGTCAGGGATTTGTGAATGTGGCCTACTCTATTGAACTTGCATGTTTCTTTTCTCAGCTTGTGACTCTGTAGAATCCACCATCTCCTTCTATTTTGTAGCTCGTTTCATGACACTATCTGCTTTATGACTCTGGTGTGTGAGGACAAATGATAGAGCATGATATTTAGGTTTGAAGTTTCTCTCCATATCATCCCCTATTTCATAATGATGGCAAGCAAGTGCTCTATATAAGTGGTTGGGTGTGTCATACTCCAATGATATTTTTAGTGCAATATAGATATTTCTATAGCATGCCTTGTGGTGTAGGTATTGGTTGGGGAATATCCCACCCACATATGCTTCACCTTTCCAAAAATTATACTTTTGTATGCTCTTGCAAAGAGAATTATCCTGCAAGAACACATCTTGAATGACTACATTTGCAATTTTTATCATATCTTGATAGTTAGGATTCAAATCTAACACATTTGAAACAAAAATTGACACCAAATCCGAGGGAAATATCAATCTTTGTGCTGATGGGTGTAGGATATCATCTCCTATCAAGGTTTTCAAGGATCTATACACAGGCGAGCAATCGATTTTGAAAATATTTGACAATGTTTCTCTTTCCAAGCCTTTGGAGAAAGGAAACTCCCATTCTAGTATGGTAAAAGGAGCTCTGTGATTTGTAGGCATGAACTCCATCAGCTTTGTTCAGTGCAACAAAATTTTGTAGAAAGTAGAATTCCCTTTGAACAATCGTGCAGCCTAGAAAGTTGTTGAAAATGCATATAAAGGGAATGCAGGTAAATAACAACACTACCTCCTTGAACGTGCTACCTCAAGAATTATTTTTTGAAGCTATAAATTGGATATTAGCACACTTAGTAGAGACTTATAGCACATACCCAAGATTCTCATAAACATATATTTACGAGCTGATAGTATTGTAGACCTTAAAGAAGCTTGATTTCTAAACTCACAATAGAGAATATCCCACAAAGAAGAGCTTTTGAACTCACAACAAAGTATCTCCCACAAATAATCCCTTCAGGTACTTATTCTAACATTCATGCACCATCCATGCCCAGGGGGGCAAGCATTTAAATATTTTTCCCTTAACTTTGTTTGCAACTACCTTTGGAGAATGTATAAAATAGTATTTTTCCCTTTAATAGGATTGGATCTCAATTTAGTTGCAAAAGCACAAAAACTAAATGAAGTCCACCACATGCATGCATGTCCTAGACTGTGCTTGAAAATGATTTGTTTCATGATGTTAGATCCTCAAATGCCACCAAAATCTGAAATCCACCACATGCGAGAGTGCCTTAACCCACATTTGAATTGCTTTGTTTGATGATAGAACCACGACCACCACTAAGATCCTGCATAGAGATGATACTTGTTAATTAAAACACATACCTTTTCTACGACCGAAGAGATGTTGATTGAATTAATTTGATAAAATCAATCCTTATCACATTTAATCATGTGAGATATACAACCTTGTTATTTCCATAGATTTAGCACATGCCAACTGTTCATCTGTTATGCAAAATTAACTTTTGTTGTACTAGATAATCTTGGGTTAGATACAAAATCAAGGTTTCCCACAAGCTTAAAAGAACAACAATGGATAAATACATGAAATAGAAAATATGAGTTGGTCATTGTTGTACATTTGAAATGATGCCATCTTTTAGAATGAAACATGTGCAGATAGAAAAATCCAGATTGTGATGCCCCTATTAAAGTATGGTTTCTCCCTATATCATGCTATCCTTAACATGTCGGTAAAATATTATACCAAAAAAACAATTGCTATCTTTATTGAGTTTAAAGATATTGCATCATTATAAAATATTTCCTTTTGATAATCATTTTATTGGAATAGATAAAGTGTTATGAAATACATTGTTAACATTATCTCTAAATCACTCGTTACTAATTCCCCTTTCAATAACATTTTTTATTTCCTATGCCAAATTGTCCATATTACTTTCATAGACCCTCTCAATTTGATTTCGATCACATCCCTCATTTGCCAGTTTACGAAAACTAATTATTTGAAAATTTAAATTGTATTTAATTTACCAAATTTAATTTATTAAGAATTTTTTTATTAAAAAATCATTCTCCTTTTATTATTAATTAAAATCATTTAAAAAGAATTATTGTTATTAAAATTATTCATGATTAATTGCTTGAGATTGCAATTAATGGATACATTGCAAATACTGAAGATGACCTGCGGTTTTATTTTACATTTCCATAATCAATTTCCAACTAAAAATAATTGATGTGGAAACATAAAGATCAATTTACCATTTTATGCAAATGGTTCTTAATCTCCCATGCATTGCGTGTCAGATAACAATAAATAAATGGACTATAACATGGGGTTTAAAATGTTGTATAATGCTCCAATCAAATGTAGAGATATAAAATAATTTCTTCACCAAATTTAAGTGCTTTATAGCATCTTCAAGTTACGTAAACTGTCAAATTCATATCTTTTAATGCATACATAGATTTCCTTTAATTGATCTATCCATCTAATTATCCATAAAAATATATAAATTAATTTTCAAATATCCATGGTCATTACAATGTACTTGACGAATATTATCCACAATAAACCTCCTACTATAAACTAACCTCGCATTATTTCATATTCAATTATTAACATGCTTTCGCTTTCTTGACTCATTTAAACAATACCAAATATTTCTCAATATTTATACTTCACATTGCATTACAAAAGAAAGTTTCTTCCTTGCTTCCCATTGAATAGCCATTTGCAGTGGACCCCTATTGATTGACCGTTGCATGCCTGTGCATGTGACTATTAGTTGATAACAATAGTAACCATTTGACCTAGGCCTAGATTTCATTATGGGTCACTATAGATGAATTTTGATGAATTTAATTGATACTTTAAATGATATTAACATGAAAATAAGAGATATTAAAGATTTATTGGAAAGTTTTTGTATTTTAGTATAAAAGAGATGGGAAGTGGATTGTGAAATCAATCATTATTTTTCCATGGGAATGGTTTGAATAGAAATAATTATCATCCATTGAATGGAAAATATGAGGATCATTCTTTTTTTAAAACTTCTCTTTACTTTCTTCATTCTTCCTTTTTTCTTTCATATTTCTAGAATTTTCTTCATTCTTCCTTTTTCTTTCAAATCTCTAAAACTTTGTCTGTAGGTCCTCTAAATTTGATGAAATAAACAATTTGCATGTATAAAGGAAACAAATTATATTTTTTTGTTTTTTAATTTCATATTTTCAACAAATATTTATTTAATCTCATCTTCCTAACAAATGCTCAAAAAATTATCATATGTTTTTTCTAAACCATATGTGGAAGATTGTTCTTGCACCATTTTAGTTTATACATTTCCAATTTTTTTATCTTATAAACCCTCTGTTTGAAACAAAAATTTGATTTATGATAATGCAATGAACTTGCTACCTTTGCTTCTTATCTTAAAATGTAATTATCCTAAAAGACATTGGAACAAAAACTCCTATGAACAATATGCATCCTTATCCAAACTAAAATTATTAAAGGAATTTATTTAAAAAAAATAAAACCCATATGCCATTGATTTCTGGAGAGATCAACATTTTGAAAGAAATGACGACCTCCTCCGTGAACTCCATCCATGTTAGATTCAATTGATAAAATGATAGTGAAACATCATTTAACACGGAATAGAAGTCACCTTCTCCTTACATTTTTGAGTTATTCTGAACCTGAGAAATAACTATTCTAAAAATATTAAAACCAAAAATATACAATTCAAACTTCTGCCTTTAAATATAAAAAGTAGTGCCAACATATATCATCCATCATCATGTTTCACTACCAACCATATAAATTAAACTTGACAGTATCTACAAGTAACAAAACAAACTCACTGTACAACCATTTTTTTAGTACTAATTTCATAAAATTGAGAAACACCGGTGGACTACTGAATCAACAACTGATCATCGTGACAATCCACTAAAATTGGGATTTATTTTCTTATTAAGTAATCTAATTTGAATAATTGTAATAAGAATATGGTCGATGACTTATCCTGAGTTGTCTTAATTGTTTCTAGTTTTTGGACGAATGGCTGGGCTTAAACGTCACACACTAAGCTTTATCTGCTTAAGTGACTGTAGGCCCAGCCTTTCATCTAACGTCCATTCTCGATCAAATAGTAATCGTCATTATATATGAATTTAAACCTTTTTACCATGTGAGAGTATGGTGAATTCCCATAAACGTTTGATCACATAAATGCCTACCCCCATTCTCTAGTGTGTAATGCTTAAGACATATAGTAACGAAGGAGAACCCCCCATGAATGTCTAAAATTCCCTGCAATAACTCAAAACGCCCAGGCATGGAGGAATGGTGTACAGACAAAGTTTGAAATGATCTAGCCAAGATTTCAAAATGCCTGTGAGAGGTAGAAACACCTTGTGAATAGTTATAATGCCTTGCCAAACTTCCTCATACCCAACCATGGAATTCCAGCTCATACACATGAAGTGAATTCTAGCGCATACGCATGAGGTGATAAATGGAATTCCAATGCAGCCTTTCCAAGCATCGTCCCAGCCTGTGTGAAAATGGGAACTTTAGAATAGGGTATGGATATCTCACATGATAAACGATGGGAGAATTTTGTCAGATGTTTTAGCTGCAATTGCCGTGGTAGACAAGGACACAAAATGTGTAATCTTAGACAAGGCTCATGAACTGTTTGACAAAATGACTCCAATAATTTTTTGACATAATTCCATGATTGCAGGATGTTCAAAATGTGGAAGCATAGACAAGGCACCTGAATTGTTTGATAAAATGCCTCAAAGAAATATATTCTAGTGGATTACAATGTGGTAGAGAATTAGATTTTAGTATTAGGGAGTTTGTTAATTTCCTTTCTATTCATGATGTTGGTTACGATTGTAGTGTTTTGAGGGAATGACATTTATAATTTTAGATCTATTTTCACTATTTTTTAGTTTATATGTTTGTAATGGTAATTTAATTTTTTTCTTTATGTTTTTGTATAGGTGTTTTATTGATGATTATTATGGTGATTTATTCTTTTATAGATGTAATCTTTATATTTTTTTTTTATGTGAAAATATCTTAATAGAATCCCTAACTATTTAATCTAGATAAATATAGCACTAAAGAAAGAAATAGAATCCTCACCTCTATTTATAATTACAAAAATTGGGATAAATGATCAATTACGGAGAATTAAGATATAACATTGTATTATGTGATATAGGATACCTTAATGGCATTAAATAATGATAAACCAATTTTGGAATATTGAATAGACATTATAAGTAGGAGGTTCTTATCCTCAAACTCATCATTATATGAACTAATAAAGGGTTCATGATCAGGTGAAATCCCAAAGTTTTGTCACACTTTATGATAGGTTTTTAAAACAATCATACAAAATTATTCATCATTCAAACACATCATTTATGTAACCTAAATATTTCAAACTCAAAAAGATCACACTAGAATGTTATTGGCAGGAAACTAAAACCTTGTTAAAGGTTTTGCAAATGGGGTCGCAAGCTAAGTGGGCTTTACCTTGGGGAAAACTCCATGGTTAAGCATGCTTGAGCTAAAGTAGTACTAGGATGGGCGACCTCCAGAGAAGGCCTAGTGCTTCACCTCTATGAGCATCACCAAGATGCAATGCGGGCTAAGTGGACCATTCATTATCATGAGAGATGGGTTCTTGTGAACCACTACTCATGAAACGTGGATCAGTGAGTTTGGCTCGTAAAACTGCATGGTTGAATCTTGATAGCAATATCACAACTAAAACCTATCAAGAAGTATTTTAAGTACAATTTGGGACATCATCAATGATGCACTCTAGTTAGATTTATTTTTAATAAAATAGATTTGATAATAATATTTCTATTCAGAATAGATTCAACCAAAAAGTTTCTATCTAAAATAGATCGAGCTAGAACATTTCTTGAGATGGTATCATTTTTTGAACTTTTTCAATAATTAAAGAAAAGTGTCAAGTTTTAAAAAATAACCTAATATTTTTTATTCAAAATTTAAATAAAAACATAAAACACAATACAAATTGTACATTTAACTATGTTTAGATCATTTCAAATTTAAAATATATATGTTGATTTCACATGCTTCAAGTTAAAAGGCTAGACCATAGACAAGTGATATTCATTTCCTTTATCATAGTGTGTAATGGTGCTCAAAATTCACCTAGTTGAATTCCCTTAATTTAAAATCAAGTTTTTATCAATATAACTCTTATTCCTTTAATGATAACAATGGAGATGTTAGAATTTACAATATTCCTAAAGAATAGTGGTACCAAATAATGTTGGAGTAGATTGGAAACTCACTTTAAATTTTTGAAATCTTAGATGAATTAATTAATCAAGGAGATTTTAGGGGTTATGCTAGGGTATGTATAAGATGATATTTTTCCAAACATATCAAATGTAATTCTACTCTATAGTCTATTATATAAGTAACTAAAATTAGTTGATAGTAATTGAGGTTAATCCAATCTTTTGTAGGAATTATAAATTAAAAATAATACATAAAATAATATAGATAGAATATCCCACAAATTATTATGAAATGGGTTAGAAAAGAATAGTTGAGCTTAAGGAATTGTGAAATAAAAAATCCCCCCAACACAATATATATTATAAGGAATGAGGAGATTATAACTACCCTACCAAAATTATTTGATCCATTTCCATCAAGATGATTTGCTCTCCTAGTTTGATGGAAAAATCAATGAAATTCCTCTTGAACTAGAAATCAGATCATTAGAAAACAAGTCTAATGGCTTAGATGTGTATGAGGGTGACCTAAAGGTATAGCATGAGGAAGCCAAAATATTGACCTCTATGGATTTTTTATGAATATCACAATAGGAGGAAAAAGGTCAAACCTAAGTACAACACCAAAATAAGAAAGGGTTGTAAAATGGTTCAAGAAGTCACAATTGAAGAGATCAAATATAGTTCTCAATCAACACTAAATTTTGATAAACAAAGATCAAATTAAGGAAAAGTATCCCCACCACTACAATGACAATGCTAACTTGGAATGTTATGGGCCTCAATGCCCCTAAAAAAAGAAATATAAGAGCATCCCTAGGCAATGTGGTAATATTTTTTATTGAAGTAAAAAGGGGTTTTGAAGGGACCCTGAAACCCTTTACAAATAGATTTTGAATGGATCTAGAACCCTCAACTAGAAGGTTGTCAAAACGTAAAGACAAGAAGGCATAGACAACCAAGGAAAAAAAGGCACCCAAAGCCAAACAACCAACAACCAACCAAAAACCAACCCCCAAACAAGAACCATCAGGATTTACATTTAGAATTACTCTTGTGGGAGCAGAGAATTGTTTCAAAAGGAGGCTAAGAGGACCTATATTTCTTTCCCTTTACTGTTATCCAACCCTCTTCCACTTGCACTTCCTTATCAAGCCAAACAGCACACTATTATCCTGAAGAAGATAGCCTACAACCACAACCTTATAGATTTGATTTGTATTCCTCCTTTCAGGCATGGCCGAATCAGGAGAGCCACCCGAAATTATAGCTAAAGCACTATCACCAGCAGTGGAATCCATAAGTCCACTCTCATTCTCATTATGGATTTCAACATTGTATTCTTGCATGGCATCAATAACCCCACCATTAGAGACATCCGAAGAGGAATCCCCAAGGCTCTATGAATCCAAAGCAACCACCTCAAAAAAAATCCTAGGTTGCTCAAATTTCTTCTCAACTGTATAATGTTGTTGAGAAGCACCTTTCCACAAAGTCGCCTTGATGGATTTTTTCTCAAAACCACATTGAGCAGTGTGGCATGACTTGCTTTAAAACATCTTCTACATCAGAAGGGAATCCCTTCATAGTCCAAAGCTTGGACCCAAGAAATCTTAGAAGTTTTAAGCAATATCTGAGCAGGCAAACCTTTTGAAACATCCATTTCAACCAATATGCAGGAAAAGGTAGAGTGAAACATGTCAGAGGATGCATCATCCACCAACAAAAAATCTCCAAGAGCCTCACCCACTTCCTCTAAAAGGGAATCAGTCCATAAATGGAGAGGAAGATTAGGAAGTCGAACCCAAATTGGGATCTTATTGAAAGTTTCAGAAGAAGGGTTGAAATCAGCATGCCAAGGCTTAATCATTAGCATAAATTTATCCTCCTAGATAAAAAAGTGATCACACAATATTTTGTTTCTATCCAAATCAATGTCAAATTTAGCAACCAAAAACCCCTTGGCCATGGGGAAAATATGGACTTTACCAATAATTAAAAGCTCCCATTATTTTGAGATCCAAGAGTGCAGCTAAGTAAAGGAAGGCCAAAAATGCTTGAACTAGCAGATCACCCCATGTGAGGAGAAGGAAGAAGCATTAAACTCTATTTCCTCTTCTGTCTCATCTTTTAGATTGATGGAAATGGAATTTTCCATAGGAACAAAACCTCCCAAAGGCATTCGCTCATGCCCTAATTTCTAAGCCCTGGTTGACACTTTCATAGCAAGGCCACCAAGGTTGCTGCGTTGCTCCACCCCCGCAACAGAGGACCTGCCAATCTTCTCAAGTGGAATCGCAAGGACCCGGTCTCCATGGAGCCCGCCGCATACCCCATCTCCATTGTTCATGCCGCCACAACCTTCTTTGTTCATCGTAGTCATAGACTCAGACACCACCTGGGAAGCCCTAGCCATAATAATATTGTAGGTAATCTTTAATCATTATGGAAAAAGTAGATTTTTTAGTTTAGTTCAATTGTGTGTTTGTTAGTTAGTTATAGTTAGAGTCTCGTTTATGATGAAGAAAGCTAACATATTTCATCATAATTTGAAATTGAATTTTATAGTTTTGGGAATAGTTTAAGTTATTTTTTATGAGTGTCACATTAAAATTTGAGAAGAATTTAATGATAAAAAGATAGTAAATTAGTTTGAGAGAATGTATTGGGTGAGCATATGTGCATAATTGGGATTATTTTTGTGTTTGAAAGGTGATTTAGAGTTTACACCAATAGAAGAATAAGTGTTGACCACCACATGGAGGTTTAGATCCATTATTTAATCCTTTAAATTTTTAAGTAAATTATTTTTTGTTGATGACACATTACATGTGGTATTGGGCTTTGTGCTATGTTGTGGCTAGCATTGATCATTGTAAAATTTATTAATTATATAATATACTATATTTTGAATTGAAGGAAGGAAATAAAAAAGTTAAGGGAAGAACAAAAGAGGTCTAATGGAAGAACAGTGAGACTATATGGTTTGGGATGCAGATTGTAAGCATAGAAAAAGGAGTAGTGAGTATGGATAATCTAGTGTTTATAGAAATGGTAGAAAAATTTGGGCTAAGGTAGATGAATTATACACACACATATAAGATTGGATGGTTGTAGTAGTGACATAAGATACTATAGAACAAAAGTGTTTGGTGAGGTTCAACAAAGGAGCATATTATGATGAGGTTTTATGTGAAATTGCATGGATGGATGTGTGCCATGTATGATGTAGGTGTATGATGATAAGGAAAACACATATATCGTACAAAAATATGTCTAAAGATACAAGTCCGTGCCTCTAAGGGTAAGTAATGGATAATTCTATAGCAACACAATGGTGTATGTTCGAGAGAAGTAATATGCATTGATTCCAAGGATATGTTATATTGTTGGATGACCAACAATACTAAAAATCCTTGGAATAAATGCATATCACTCTTGTCCAATGCATACCCTTACATTGTTAGTGATGGACAATTCTATAGAAGTGTAAGTGAGTGTGTTGGAGAGGAGTGATATGCATTTATTCCATAGATGTATAATATTGTTGGATGACCAAACAATTTGTAAATAAAAAAATACCATAGATAAGGGAATGTGAGGATAGAAGTCTCACCCAAAGGACAAGGTAGAAAAATAACAAGATAAGTTGTGTTGAGGAATATTAAATAGTAAAGAATGTAATGAAAGAGTATGTGGCAACCAAAAAGGAGGCTAATAGATGTGAGGGATAGAGAATATTGTGAATATATATAGGAGAAAGGAAACCACCATAAAAGATGATTAATGGAATTGAATTTCAGATAGTGCAACAAAAAATAGTACATAGGGTGTATTACTTGAGTTATATCTAAAGATGTGGAAAGAATGGCTTGATGAAGTAGTAAGTTGGAATTCCTAGGTAGGGGTAGCTTGTATTGGAAAATAAGGCTCATTTTTTATCAACTACAAGTGTGTGATGTAGGAGCATCCCTCAGTTGTGTGGTAATCTTGCACAATTCTAGAAAAATGATTTAGTTTAAAGTTATTTTTTCTCAATTAGTTTGTAGATAATAGTTTGCGATGAAGAAAGTTATTGTATTTCAGCATAACTTTAAATTGGCTTTCAAAGTTTTGAGATTAGTTTGAATTGTTATTTTTGAGTTTTATGTTAATGTCTAACAATATTTAGCTGAGAAAAGATAGTAGATTGGTTCAAAAGAGTCTACCATGTTGATAGTTGTGAACAATAAGGATTGTTTTCATCTATGGCAAGTTGTTTAGAGTTTGTGTCAACAAAATAATTTTTTTAAGGATTTATCAAATCATTGAGTATGAATATTGTGCACCATGAGGAGGTTTATCCACTATTTAACCATTTGAATTTATAATTTTGTTATTTATATATAATTACATGTGGCATGTGGTATTGAGATTTGTTCCATCTTGTGGCTAACACGGATCACTAGAAAAAAGTGTGGATATATATATATATATATATCACTAGGGCATAAATATAAATATCAAAATGCATACTTTATTATCTAAGCCTGTATATTAATCTAAAATAAAATGAATAAATAAATCATTATATAGCAATGAAAATTAAAGGTTTCTCTATAGAAAAATTATCAAATTTAATTTATAACTAAAATAAGAATGATTATCTATATTCATTTTTATATAAAAAAGTATTTGCATTAAATACATATATATTTATTTAAAGTAAGTATTCTAATTTTATATATAATAATTATATTCTAATAATAAAAAATGGCATAATTTTACAAGTTAAATTTTAATGAAAAGGAAACATAAATTAAATTAAATTTTACAAGTTTATTTTAAATATATATATATATATATATATATATATATATAATGAGAATTTCTTTAGACGAACTACCATAAGAAAAATATAATAATTTAAATGATCTTAGGAATTTTATTTTCACCTTAACCTTGAAGACAATTATGGAAATAGTGAAAAATTGTAAAACGAATAACTCTATGTATCTCTATGATGAAACAAAGAAACAAAGTAATATGTATGTATTTACCTTAATGCAAATTAAGGGTATGTAATATAAATTTATTGAACATATATATATATATATATATATATATAACATTTGTTTAAAGTTCCATATATATATATATATATATATATATATATATATATAGAGAGAGAGAGAGAGAGAGAGAGAGAGAGATTTGGATAAAAAAGGTATGTGAAGAGGTAAGGGAAGAAGTTGAGAGTTATAATAGAAGTAGAGTGAGACTATGAGGTCTCAAATAAAAATTATGAGTAGAGAATAAGGAGTATGAAGTAGAGTGTAATCCAAAGGGAGATACTAATACAACATAGTGGAGTTAATTAAGATAGTGCGTAATAATTAGGTTATATTGTATTGTAATGAATGTTTGAATTGTCATAGTAAGTGTAATGAAATGACTATGATCTAGCATGTAAGAGAGCCTATTACAAAAAAATGAGAAGTTGTAATTATGATGATAATTATGTAAGCTTAAATAAGAATTTATTGTTTCTTTATGAGATCTTTGTACATTGTGTGTGTATTTTGATGTTAGTTTGCATGGTTGAATATTCCTTCATTGGACCCAAGTCTAACCTTGAGAATATTAAAAAGACACTTAGTAAAGCATTTATTAGATATATAGAAACTAGACATCATACTTTTATAAAAAAATAGAATCAATTCTAAAGAGGAAAATAAGATATCACAACATTAGTATGAATGCCTCATCTATCAATTCAAAATATGCCTCTAATGGTTTTAAAATTTTATCAAAGTAGGCAAGGTTAACCAAATAACCAATTGGAAACTCTTTTAGGTAACTATCATTGTCTCCAAACTATATTTTTTATTTTCATCATATGTACATATGGACCTAATTGCCCCACACTTCGGAGATAACTATGAGAGATAATTTATTACATCATAAAACCCATCATAAATTAGTTATACATGGTATGTGAGTATTTTAGTACAATATTGACCTCAAATCACAAAAATGGAGCTATAATAAGGGACTCTCGGTCACAAATTGTTTTAGTTACTAGATGAATGCACCCTTAGATTTAGCACCTAGGAATGGAACACTCACCTGGACAAACAAAAGGATAGGTTTAAGAGAAATTGTAAAGATACTAGATATATTATTTTATCTTTCCCAAATGGCTTAACTATAATGATTATATATAATATGAAATAGTCATAAGCTTGGATTTAGATCACTTTCAGCTGACTTTACAGGTCATGGAAGATCATCTTTAATAACTTTAAAAATAAGTAGTTTTAAGATAAATCCTTTATATATTCTGTCAAACATTCGTGAAGTTAGATTCTAAAAGTAAGAAGCACCAAGATGTATGCTCGAGTAAAAAATAATTAGTTCTAAAACATCCACAAAGATTAGAGAAATAATATAAATTTTCAAGGACATTTTGTTGAAAAGGAAAGGATTGAAATAGAACTAAACACTCTTAATTAATTAATCATAGTTAGAGGGATGAACTAGGATCAATTCATGAAGGAAGATCTCTTATCTCAAAACTAATAGATGTCCAAAAAAAGACAAATAAAATCTAGAGGCAAAAATCTTGAGAAATTTAGATACCTAAAGGTAAAAAGAACGTAAAATATTTACGCAATTATGAAAAAGAGCTAAAAAATCACTTCTATAAAATATTATAGATGAGAATCTCTCACTAAGCGTAAAATAATTAGGTTTGAATAAATCTTATTTTTTAGTGAATTACTTGGAAGTGAGGAGGACTCAAACTTGTCATAGAAAATATATTTTTTATACTTCGTTCCCTTCATTATCACAAGTGAAGATATTAAAATCTTGAATGTGCCTTTCACTAAAGAAGAGATCAATCTAGATTCCTTGTAAGTGAACTCAAACAAAGCCCTAATGCCTAATGCATTTCATGTTGCCTTCTTCTAGAAATGTTTGTATGTCATTGAAAAATAAGTTGCAGTGGATTGTAGTGATTCCCAAAGATACAAAAGGTACTAAAAGAGCTCAATTGTAATTTTATAACACTAATCCCAAAGAATGTTTCCTTGAGTATTTTACAAATTTTTGAAAAATATCACTTTTCAACACTCTATATAAAATCCTCTCAAAGTTAAGATCCATCCAAAAATAGTGTTCCCTTTTCTAAATTCTCAAGAACAAAATGGATTAATATTGGAAAGATCCATTATTCAAGCTTTCAACACTAGACATGAAAGAAATCACTCAATTTCCAATGCAAATAAAAAATTATGATAATCGAAATTAATATTAGAAAATAATATGATGAAGTAATTGGAGGTTGCTTATGAAAATCCTAGAAAAAGTTGGTTTCTATGATAATTTAAGGGAAGTGATCTTAGAAATAAGTAGAAGCTATTTAGCCCTTTTTCTTGGTTTATTATTGTTTAAATCATGCAACACTGACACAAAAATAACTAAGGGAAATTTCATGGTGATAATTCTACGTATATAGAAAAGATGCTTTGTTAATTAGAGAATAAACATCAATTTTGAGTGAATTTTGTGTTATACTATGTAGTTTATCATCTTTAATTGTCACACATTGCTATGAATGGTTGATCTTGCCTTAGCAAGATATGGGATTGATAACACATTTAATATTGATGTTGGAACAATCATTCCACCTTTAGTGAGCATTCCTTTGCATCATCTACCAATCAATTCCTATGTTGGAATGATACTTCCCACACATTTGGTATAGTTCAAGAGGGTTTTGGCCTCATTTTTTTTGGTAGATGCTACTCACTCCTTAGAGATCTCTCTCTCTCTCTCTCTTAGCTCTTTGTGACCTACTGAAAAGCCCACTATTGATTTTCTCATTCACTTTGGTGGTGAATTATAATAGATGGCATGTGGAGATCAACAAAGTTAGATTGAGAAAAATTTTAATCTTCCAAAGCGGTGATATCTTGGCTGCCATTTTAAAAGTGCTTGGGATGGATTTCATCAAAGGATTTCTTTGAAACAATGTCAACATTGCCATCTCTTCTATGTTTGTGTGTAATATTTATACCATAATTAGTAACAAGGGACTTACCAAGGCCATGAGACAACATTTGCAATAAATTATTTGATGAGATATGAATGGAAGCAATTGTTGACAACATTTCTCTTCTGAATACTCTTCCTCTTAAAGGGTTTGATACTATCTGTGACATTTTCTTCAATTGATACTATCTATGACATTGAGACTAGATTCATGGTGTTTGATAAAGAAATTGTAAATATTTAAGAGTCGCAAAGGTTTGGTGAGCTTAAATACAACCCATTATTGGATGCTTTGGCACTCCGTGAACCTAAGAATAGATTCTCAATCCATTTTTTTAATATACTGCAATCACGACATTCCATGAGAACATTTTTCTTTGAGGCATTATGTTAAATAGTTCACGAGCCTTGTCTAAGCTTACACATTTTGCATACATGTCTACCAAGGTAGTTACAGTTAAAAAATCTAACAAAATTCTTCCATCGTTTATATGTGATGGATGTCCATACCCTATTCCAAAGCTCCCATTTTTGCATAGGCTGGGACGATGCTGGCAAAGGTTGCATTGGAATTCCTTTTATCACTAGTGGGCATTTCCCTTCGTGTGTATATGCTTGAATTCCATGGTTGGGTATGAGGAAGCTTGGAAAGGCGTTATAATTGTTCGCAAGGCATTTTTACCTCTCATAGGCATTTTGAAATCATAGCTGGATCATTTCAATCCTTGTCTGGACATCATTCCTCCATGCTTGGGCATTTTTAGTTATTGCAGGGAATTGTAGATATAAACATCGGTTATGTCAAAAGTAAAGTTACCTATGACTCGACCTATAGACACGCGTAATAAGAGGGCAGCTACCAATAGCTGAGGGGGAGTCCCTAACTATTTTAATTGGGGGACTTTTTCCATTTATGGTTAGACTCAGAGGGTAAAAACCAAGGCCAATATTTTTCATGCACTTTTCAACAATGATAGGTTTCAATCAGCCATTGTTGTTCTTTCCAAGACTTTCGTTCCTATTATAGACCATAGCCAACATTAATTGAATTCCTTTGTTTGCATCATCCATAGGGAGGACTGGTACAAGTCTTTCATCTTAATAGAGGAGACTAGACACGTCTCTCTCATCCACCACTTCTTGGCCTAGGTCACCCCAACCTTTGAATCGAGAGGGATCCACTCTTAAGGTTTGAGTTGTTGGATTAGTGGGTTGAGGTTGTCTATGGGATCTAGGGAATTGAGGTAACTCCCCTACTACAAAGGCTCCCTTCTTCATTTTGTATTCCCCACAACCATTGTCTTGGATTATAAGCTTGATGTCGGATATGTCAGGGATGGCGGGTGTCTTTGTCCTAGAAGTGGAGGTTATGTTGGATGGATCTATATATGGAGTTGAGGGGCCTTCATCATTCTTTGGGACTTGAGGGACTTTATAGTACTTTGTGTCTAAGTTCTTGCAGTAGGCAAAGGGTTTAGGATCACCGTAGATTGTGACCACTTGATTTTGGTATGAAAAATTGATGCATTGATGGAAATTTGATGCAACTGCTTGCATCCCATGGATCCATAGGTACCCAAGAGGATATTATAAGGTAGATCAAGGACAAGCACCTGACAGGTAGTTTCCATAATGGCTAGTCCTACTTGAATAGGGAGTTGAATAGTGCCCTGAGACACTCTTTCTTGATTGTTGTAAGCACTGATTGTGATACCCTTAACTTTTTCAATGGAATCTTTAGAGATTCCTAGATTCTTTATAAGCTTGAGTGAATAAATGTTGAGGCCTACACCCCCATCCACCCAAACCCTTTTGACCTTATTTTTGTGAACCAAGACTTCAAGGTAGAGTGCACAGTTGTGAGATGGATAGGTGGGGAGGTCTTGATAAAAAAATGTGAGGATATTCAGAGTGGTGATGTTACCGACCATAGCTTGGAGTTTCTCTATATCAAGGTTGGTGGAGACGGTAGATGAACCCAATACTTCTTTAAGGATTTCTATATGGGAAGCTGAAATCTTCAGTAACTCCATGATGGAGATTTGAGCAGGGGTTGTTTTTAACTGGTCTAGGACATTGTAGCCATTAGGAATGGATTTCTGATTTGAGGTGGATGTCCTAGGTGGCTATGATTCCCCGACAATGGTGACCTTGCCGCCACATGTGGTGACTCCACAATTGGCTTTGGCTCCCTTGACGGTAACAACAGTGACCATTTTGTCAAGGCATATGACAACTCCTTTGTACACATGACTCACATTGCCATATTTTTTCTTCCCTTTATTGTTTCCTTGGTTGTGATCGGGAATCTAATTCAATAGATTTTCAGATCTTGATTGCTAGCGAGTTGATCAACATTTATGATATTTTCATCGATGAGGTCTTGGAGGAAATTTTTATAATTCATGTAGTTGGCAGTTCTAGGCCCCTTGAGTTTATGATAATCACAAAGGAAATTTTCATTGTACTAGGGTGGTTTCACCTGGGGCTCTTGGTAATTATCATAAGTGGGAATTTTAGTGAGGCTCTCATTGACCAACTTCTTCATGATGGATTCGATTGATTCCCCAAGTGTTGTGAACTTCCTCTTGGGGGGATACCTATTTCACAAAGGTGGTCCTCCTTGATTATTGAGATTGTTGACTTGATTGTGGGTTGGTTTTTGGGTTATCACATTGGCTTGTGTGTTATTGTGGTTTTTTTTCTACGGTTGATGATATGTTTGGGCATTATGATTTAGAGCACTCATGACGACCTTGGCATCGACCACACCATCATTGGTGACATTCCTATTTTTCACCCATGTGTGAGGTTTCTCATTATTGCTGGTGGATGGGTGACTATCTTGATATTTAGAATATGTAGTTGTGCCCCCTTGTGCAATAAGATCCCTTTCGATGTTGATAAGCTTGGGGATCAATTGGTCATATGCAGTGATCCACTACATCTTTAGATAAAATGCCAAAGTCTTCTCCGGATGTGAAATGATAGTGCAAATTTTTTTCTCCTCTGGCATGGCCCACTTGCTTCGATTGGCCTTGGATTACTGTCATTGTAGGAAGGAGGTGAATGATTCCCCCTTTCCCTATTTGAGCATTGATAATTCCTCTAGAATAACATCTGTGTCGATTTTGAATGCATAATTCTTGAGGAATGCATCTACGATTTCTTGGAATGTTCAGATGCTCATAGGCAGACAAGAGAACCACTCCATGGTAGGACCAACCAAGCTCCAAGGAAACATCCACATCAAATATGTATCATTGTATGCGACTTTCATGCAATGTACTTGGAATTACTTGATGTGATCTTTAGGGTTTCCCAACCCACGATATTTGTCAAATTTGGGGATTTCAAATCCCTTTCGGAATGGTATCATTGCAAGGCTCCTGTCAAAAGGATAGGGACACAAATTATCAGGTGTCCTTGTTGTTTTTCCCGATTTTAGATCAAGAACTTGTTGTGAGAGAAGTTTGATTTGTGTCGTCATATCGTCTTGCAGATCAGGAGGTGGAGTGAACATGTTTTTAGGGGGTTGGGGTGTTTGATTGATGGGTGGGGTGTTTGTGGGAGTTTTCTACAAGCTTTGTTGTGCAATTAATGAGTGCATTTGTTGTTGGTCCAACAACACTTGTTGTTGTTGTGCAAACAAACCTTGCTATTGGGCTTGTTGTTGAGCCTCTTTCTATTGTGCTTGATACTCTTGCAAGGCTTGTTGATAGGCTTGTTGTTGGACTTCTTACAACTGCACCTAATATTGAGCTTGCTCTTGCATTTTCTCAGCTTGATATTGGGCTTGAGCTTGAGAATGTGCTTGTTGGGCTGCTTGTGCGGCTTGAGCTACCTACACAACTTGTTCTTGTAGTAAATATTGGGCTTGGGTAACCTACTATGCCTATTCTGCTTGTTGTGTTGCTAATTGTGCTTGTTCTTGCTGGGTAGCTAGCTATGCAGCTTGTTGATTTTAGATCTATTAGAGTGCCTTTTGATATGTAGCTTATCAAACTGCTTGCAACATGATGCTAAATGAATTTTCCATGTTGGGTTATGGTGGTGGTGGTGGTGGATTGGAAATAGTGTTGACTATTGTGATGAGGGAAACCGTTGCATTGATGATTGGGGTTTGAGTGGTGGATGGTGTCATTGAGATGCTTGGTCCTTAGGAGACCATGTTTTGAGATACTTGGGGAATGGTATATGTGTTGATGGCAGGGTTTGCTTGGATGGTTGGCACTTGTTGTTGTGATATTGATGGAAAGATAGGAGGATTTAGTATTATGCTTTGATTTATGATAGGGGGATTGCTTGAATTTTAATGATTGATGGCAAATAAAGGGGAAAGACTTGATCCAAGGGGTGATGTTGATGTAAGTGGTAGAGTTGGAAATGGTGTGGGTGGTGTATTCCCTTGAAGAGATGATGATGAGGGATCAATGACTCCCCCCACTCCAAACAAATCACCTTATCCTTGTGAGGTCATAGGGATAGAGGTTGGTGTGTGTAGAGGATAAACTGGTGTTGCATGAAAAGAAGATGAATTGGTAGAATCATGAAATGTAAGTGGGACATATGGGTGTAATGGATTTATTGGGATGGATTGGGCCAATATGGTCTTTGCATCCAACTCTTGGTTATTCACAAGGGGATGTGCTTGAAGGGCACGAATCAATGTGCTTCCCTTGTTAGCAATTGGTAAGGTTAGAGTAATGGATGATGTGATTTGTGGGATGATTTGAGTGATGCTTTGATATGGAGGTATGGGTGGGATTGGATGCATGATCCCAAGAGATCTCTCCCCAAGGGTGCTTACATCATATTCGGAAGGGAGTTTAGCCCAAGTTCTTTTGCCAATTCAAGCATGTATTGGAAGGGGTATAGCCTCATCATGGAATTAACAATTCTATGATTTTTAGGATTTTGCACCATCTCAAGGATTTCATCTTGTGTCATCCCCAAGATATTGTTGCTGATATATTCCACTTGAACTTCCTCCTAATGGTTTTGAGGTATTGGAGGAGGATTCATTGGGAGGTAAATGGATATCGTAGGGTTAATTTTGTTTCAATTTGACTCAGATCACTCGAAGAGGATGTTTCTTTGTTTTTCTTCATGTTTTTCTTGTATTGCGATCGAGTTTAAACCATAAAATAGGGATCAATTTTTAGGGATGTAAGAGATTAACCTCTAATACCTTACATTGGTCTAAACTTTAGGCTCAAAGAAGAGAATACAAGTTTTCTTTAAGGATCAAAAGGATGGTGATGAGACAAATGAAAGATGGATGATGCAGATGATTGAACTCTTTGAGAAATCTTGAATGAGATACTAGAATTTTGGACTTTGATTGGATTCTGATTTGGATAGTGAACTCATAAACTCTAAGAGGTTGGATGTTTTCCTAAAGTATACTTGTAGACAAGATGATAATTTGACTAAGTGTGTAAAGAAGGATTCATGAAGACACCCCTTGTCAGCCAAGATGATTTTAGTTTCTTTTTTGGATAATGAACTTATAAACCCTAAGATTTTGGATGTTATCAAAGGGTAGACTTGTTCACAAGGATTGAAAATTTGACTAAATATGTGGAGAAGGATTCATCTACACACATCTAATCAAACAAGATGATTTGGATCTGTCAAAATTATAGTATATATTATGTTTTCAAGATTTCCAAGAGTTGTTGCTGAGGTGATTTTTGATTTTGATGTTTGAAGGATGGATGAGAATGATTGATTTTGATCCTAGATTAGACCTAGATAGAACTCCTTTCTATAAGACCTCGGTAGTGAATAACATGCTTGGTACTTCCTATGTAGGAAATGTAAACCTTTGAAAGACAATAAAATTTTGTTGGCAATAAAACTCATAAAAGTTAGGATTGTTCCTTGAAGCTTTCTTGTAAAAATTGGAAACCAACCTTTCTCTAACTTCAAGAAGTCTTTCAAGATGCTCCTCATGGGCTTTAGGACTAAGACTTTTGAACTTTGGTTTTCGGATTTTGATCTTTTGTGAAATCATTTCGAAGAGCACATGTGTGGGTTTCAATTGTTCCTTAGCTTTCCTTAATGGCTTCCTTTTACCACAAACAATTTTTATTAGGTTTTGAAACTATATGTCTAATGTCCTAACTTCTTCTCATCCCACAAAGTCTATTATGTGGAGAATCGAGGAAATCAAGGCAAAAGTTTCCTAATGTTGACTTTAGTGAAGAAAAATGATGATTAAATCCAAATACTTAGAAACCTCTAAGGATGAAATACCTAGGGAAAGGAAGAGAACTTGGATTTGTCAAAGGTATTTGTCTCCGCTAAAGGGTTTGAAATTTTGAAGACTTTGTGAATGTTTTTTTTCAAGCGTTTTGGATCCAAGCAAAGTGTTTTGATTCCAAGAATATGCACAATCCTAGGATGAAAATACAATATGTTTTAGGTTCCCACTTGGATAAATTCAACTACTCTTACTCTTAGCGGATGATTAGATGCTTGACCATATAGGATTCCCCTTATAGTGCACTCTCTTCTCGAGTCAGCCAAGCATCAATACCCATGAATCTCCCATGGCATACTTCTCATATCTACTAAAATCCATAAGAATGTGGGGTGGCTTTAGAACGACTATTCTTGCACCAACAAACAGTTAATGATTTTGGCCTTTCTAAACAAGGGGTTTTAATGGGGGCATTTCATTTGCGGGGGACCATCCATGTGATAATAGACCATTTCTACCCTTTTGGTCAGAATGATCCTCATGATACTTGAAATTTCCTCATGTACCCACTCTTATATACTGACTGGAAGTCGCTTGGCTTTAGCGTGTTACCGGTTGGGTCATTCCCTGGGTGATTACTTTTTCCCACCAGGCAGACCCTCTATGGATAAACAAAAGTGAGCAAGTACATCCATAGTTCAATTGATCATTTTTGAGAAACAAAGAGAGAACACTCGCGATGTACTCCTCTTACGCTCACAAGATTTGTTCAATTTTAAACCCAAACTTGAAGTGTGTTGGTAATTTTTTTAGGAAATCAATGCCACTAGGATTCTTTTAGTTCTCAAGATCGTCATGAAGCACGAGAGAAGTGCATATGCATTCGAGTGATGTTAATTGCAAAAAAGATTACAAAACAATGAAAGCACAAGATCATTTTAAGCCTCAAAGAAATGATGAGTTTCTTTTAAGCACCAAAATCAAATGTGAAGTTATTTGTTCAATTTTAACCCAAAATCCAAATTTTAGTGAGTTTATAAGTTCAATTTTAATCCAATTTTGACAAATCATGAATTGAGGGTTAATTTTAAGCACAAAAGATGAAGTGAGTTGGCCTAAAATAGAAAACAAAAGTAGGATTTGGAGCCCCAGATTATAACAAGCATTAAAAAATGCTTTTTCAAGTCTTCATTTCAATGTTCTATTTTTTTCAACTCAAATCTTCTCCAAAGATTGTTTCTGATGCTTTGAAAACTGTTTTATGTTCTTTGCATAAATGAAATTGCTCCTCCTACAAGATAGAAAATATAAATCATGCAAAGATCAAGTTATTCAATTATATTCATTTTAAACTTTAACTTGAACAATTTCAAATGAAAAGATTAATTATTTTGAGCTAATAAATGAATCATTAATAAGGATCCTTATGTTCATAATTTAAAGCAAATATTAACCAACAAATAGAGATTTTTCTTAACAACATGAAATTTTTTCTCTTGGCAATAATTCAATCTCACCAACATAAGATTTTGTATAAAAATCTTATCTAAAGATATAAATGTGAAAGAATATATTTACCATTTGTAGACACATAGAATATACATGCACTTGATTTTGATCATATTAACATTGTTTCATCTTGAATCATACTCTCAGCTTATCAACACCTTTCATCCCTTAATTAAATAAATCATTATTTATTTAATTAGGTCTTTCTCCTCTAGTGATTAAATTAATCAATTTAATTTAATTAATCATCTTTCTTTGTTCATTTAAATAATTCATTTTATTTAAATTAAATCTCTAAAGTCCACCCATTAAATTAAATAAATTAAACCTTATTTGATTTAATCTAACATATTCCTCTTTGGTTAAATAAATCAAATCATTTATTTAATAAATCATTTCCTCTAAATTTTGATTTAAATTAATTCATCTATTTAAGTCTAAATTTTCAAATCACCTAATTCTTCATTAAATTAATCAAATCCATGATTAAGTTAATCCCTCTCATTAAAATCCTCTAGAGAATGCAACTTGCACAATAAATCAATTACTTTGATTTATTTAATTCTCTATTTTCCCTCACAAAGCATCAAAAGGGAATATCCCTTCATTTGAATTCAAAAAGGCCAAGTGGGCTTGGTTCATCCAACAAGGCATTCAATGCCTCTTACATGTCCTTGTGCATTGAGCCAAGTGACATTAACTTCATTTCTCTTTCCCTCTCACATGTCACATTCAAAATTCAAATTTGAATCCAATGGCATTTATCATGCACATTGACCAAAATGTGCTCATTCATCAACCATTCACATCTTGACAAGTGGCACTTGGCCATTGGATGTTGAATGATCCCACATTGCTTATTTTCACTCATTCTTCCAAGATTGGAATCTATAAATGAGAGACTCTTCCTCTCATTCAAACATCCACAATTTGAGTAAACTTACTATACTCAAATCCATCATCATCCACAATTCATATGCAAAGTTACTCTCTTCACATTGAGAGCTAATTTTTCCCATTGCACTCAATCATCCATCATTTTCATAAATTGTAACAAGGCTGTGCTCAAATCTCTTTGGAGATTTGACCATTGATTCAATCAACTCACATTGCAACTTAGGAATTGGGAAAGGGCCAATTGCAACATCTCATTGGCACCAATTCCCCCATAAGATCATCATTCTATTGGCTAGATTAGGATTTATTTTGATGTTATTTGAATTTGTTCTTCATTTCTTAATATTAGCTTAAATAGGTGGATTTCATGGGGAATCCTTCATATTTTCATGCATTTTGATCTAACACTAACAATGTTTGTCGTATTTGTGCATTTGTAGGTTTAGGGGTTCACATCATCCTGTGCAACCAATCAATTACTGAGAACGACAATATTAAATATAGAGACATGCATCTAATTGATAGAAATGTAGTCACATCACAAAATCATCAGTTTCCTTGAGACTCCCTCCAAACACAATTATTAGAAATATTGCAACTCTTTAAAATATGAGTTGGTGGTTGATCATACAAGTCGAATCAAAGAGCTTGGTAGATGGAAAACTCTTTAAAGTAATCCACCTTTCAAAATCTGCAAACAATCTTAGAAAAAAGAAAAAATTGAAGGAAATCTCCCACTTGCACTGGTTCTCTCCAAATAGCACATAACATGAGGCCTTCTACCACTACATCATGTATTTAATGAATTCATGGTATAATAACACTCAACCAATTCATGACAAGTGAATAAAGAGCTATTCAATGCAGTAAAATGATGAAAAGCAATAGGATTAACCTACCACTCATCGCACCTATCAACAGTAAATGTGGAAACAAAGTATCATTGTCTAATATCAAAGAAAATATATTTATCAAATAGAGGAATGTTAGAAACAAAACCGGATGAGCATCAAAGCATAAAATAAATGCAGTGAATAAACAACCTTTTTGAGACTTTCAATATAATGCAATTGGCAAGTGAAATAGAGCCTCATTTAACATTTTAAAGCATTTGAAGAGACAATCAACAGGTAAATGCATGGCAGATTGTGTGTGAACCTATCCATTATCAAATATTCTATAAGATGCATAACACGTAGAAAGAGCTCACTTCATACTCTATCCTTCAGTCTTCAAAAATGTGATTCTAAGTTATCTACAATATTGAATTTGAATGAAACATAATGTCATCTAACGATGGGAATTCGATGTTCGTTTATAAGCATCAAAATTTTCTATCAATTCGGTTTGTAGATTGTGCCTTTGTAAGGCTTGTTCTTTGGATAACGATGCTATAGATTTTGTCAGCTTGAGAACAATCAGAAAGGGACAAGAAAGTTCTAGGAAGCTTCAGATTTCTTATTTAAAATGAGTTAATAAACTTAAATAACTTATATTATAATGAATACAATCATGGCGTATAGGTCTAGGTTGACTCTAAAGTTGTAACCAAATTCTCTCTCTTTTGTCATTTCTCGTCAAACACTTACATGAGAGTCTTGCAAGCTACTATAAAAAAAATCATCATACTGACAAAAGAAAGTTGCATCAACAAAATGAAACTAGATGTCTTGAAACAACCTACCTTGGCTTATAATACATAGTAAACATGGTATGCATTAAAACTATATGTGATGTTGTTGCAATGACACCCACATCCATACAATGACTAGATAAAATGGATGATGGCATATTATTCATTTTTCACATAGATCACCTAACTCCAACCTATAGTTCTCCACTTTCCCCCCTAAACTCCTTAAAATAGTGATTAATGAGGACCACATTTGACTAAGATGATGGTATGAAACAAAATTTATGTGCACAATAATCTCTAAAAGTAATTAAATACCTTAGAAAGATAAAATCATTGGAAGAAGCCTTTAAGGACTATGGCATATGCCTCACTTTAAGGTGAGAGAATGAAGATAATGTGGTTGATGTTCATAGAAGAGAGGTGCAAAAACAAGAGCATGGGCTTGGAATCCCTATGGATGGCCTACCCTAAGGTTAAGAAGGGTGATGACATGACATTGCTCAAGACCAGGCTTGGGCCCTCTTCTCAGTTCTCCTTCTCTAATGAGAACGACTGGATCGATGTTTTCGAGCGTCATGCTCAAATCTGAAAAAGGCTTGATAATGGACTTAATGTGTATAAGACAAATCTAATAATGGATAGGCCAATGAATGACTAATGACCGATTCTCCTAGTGGTGGAAATGTTGTTCTTTATGCACAAAATCCATCGAGTGGAGAATCGATCTACTACAAGCTTGTTGCAACTAGGACTGAGTGCAAAGAAGGAGGCTTGTGATTTTAAATAGTGAGATGGGAATATGCAGAAAACATAGAGTATAAAGGCTATGGCTTTGTTGTTTGTTACATGGAACAACACAAAAAATGCAATTGGTTAGGGATTTTAATATCTAATTCCTGTCACAAGCTGACTAGACTAAGATAAATGCCAAGACTCATGAAGCAATAGTGAGTCTATCGATTCAAGATTTGGCATTGAGAGTAAACAAGAAGACATGTAAAATGTGAGTACAACGGTAGTTAGACAAGGGAAAAAAAATTAATTAATAGAATGATTCAATGCATAGATAAGAGACAACATGTAGTTTATTTATGTGTATGCATTTGATCCTCTTGTTAGAAAATAGTTTCAAGATCTATCACTTAGATAAAAATGTATCCAAAATGCATGAACATAGACAAAACATGCTAGTTTTTCTAAACTTTCCAGCGAATGAAATCTAATGTTCAAATTATCATCTTAGTCATTAAAGAAACTCAATTTAAATCTGAATGCTAAAACTGAAATCTTCAGGCCTCCTTCTAGCGCCATTTTGTGAGCATGTAAATCTGCAACATAGCTTAAACTTAAACCCACATTAGTATAGTTAGTTTAAAACCAAGAAAATAAACTACTCCAATCAGATACTACAACATACTTAATAATGTAATCAAAGAAATCAAAAGATCAAGTAAACCAAATGAAAGCATGAAAAGAAGCATAGTGCATACCTATCCCATAGTGGATTTGTGCACCTTTGATATGAAAAGGATCCCTTTCCCAATCCTTGATAAGCTTCAAGATGATGATCAACAAAAGATGCAAGATGACCTCAAAATGCCTATAGTGCAAATTCTCAAACTGTGGATGATGATGAACGAAGAAGTGTCATGAACTTATAGATTCAAGGTTGGAAGATTGAAGGATTTGGATAAATGTGGGACAAAATACAAACCAATGAGAGAAGGCCACATGTCCACATGTGATTGGAGGAATAATTAGCACATTTTGGAGATTGTGCAAGTCAATGTTATTAGGTGAGTTTGAAATTTGAAAAATAGCTTTAAATGCATATGGTTGAGAGATTTGGGGGGAAAATTTGTTTGGACAAGAAAGTCAAACAAATGGAGTTAATGAGGGAATATTCCTTGGGAATATGCCTTGTGAGGGAAAATAGAGATAATTAGATATTAATTAATTAAAATTTATTTCATGTGCAAGTTGCAAAAGCTACAGAAAAGAGGATTAGTGTTAGGAGTTAATCAGGATTTGATTAACTCAAGTGAAGGTTAGTTGATATGACACTTTATTTAGATTTTTTGGGCTTATTTAAATAAAAATGAGAGGAATTATGTGAAAATTAGTAATTTAATTAAATAAGTTTGATTTATTCAATTAAATGAACAACATTAGATGTTTAATTAAATAACTTGATTTATTTAATTAAATTAACATTATATACATGATGTTAATTTGCATGTCTACAGGTACCATGATGCTATGCTGATGGCATTGTGTGAGTGATGGAATATAGATACATGAACCTTTCACCTCCCTACTGGAGAGATGACTGTCACCTTAGAGTATGTGCACCAAATACTATGAGTTCCTATTCAAGGAGAGTGGGTGCACCTCCAAAGGGGTCATACCTTTCATGAGCAACAAGAAGACATGCAATATTACCTTGACAGACCAATTCATGATGATAGGTTGCGGGACAAATTGACTTGGTACTATTACTTTATTCATGAGTTCTAGTGGTGAGATGGTTTATGATACATACCACTGCATTGGTACTCCTCCTAGATGGATGAGCAACATACCTTGAGGGTAGGCTAGTGCATCTAATATGGGGGATGGCAAAGCAAAGGATAGTATATGCTTGGGGACGTTGCATTCTTGCACACTTATATTATGATTTGGGGTAGTTTGTATTTCGAGAGTTTGACATTATGGTGCATTGTAAGCTTCTTCAGGTTTGGTGCGTGGAGCATATCACTTGTAGTAGACCTACTCGCTTCCCATGTCCTACAACAGTGGCCTATCATTGGGCGTTTGGCTATTCTCTTCGATGGTTATGGTAGTATAGAGATTTACACTTTGGAGAGTGAGATTCGACCGATTGTATGAGGATGATATCTTGTGGATACCTTATCAGCTTGTACTACAGTGACCGAACTACATGAGATAGATGAGGAGACTTCAATTGGATAGAATTTTGATTGGTCGACATGATCACATAGTACGTCTCTTTTACTATGAATGAGTCATGTGATAGTTTGGACAGATTCAAAGACCACCCAATGCATGGTCATCTTTCAGAAGGTTAGTGCAGAGTTCCCAAAGACCTAGAGATACAACACGGTTCACACTAGATGACGTCGTTCAGAGTGACTTTGATTATTTTGATCACGATTAGTTGCCAGTCTTTGACACAGATGATTTCAGTACCACATGGGATCATGAGGAGTGGTGGATAGCATCACAACCAACTCCTATTTTTTTCATTGATGAGCCCGTAGGGGATGCAGGACTAGTGCAAGATGAGGGGGATGAGAGAGAGGATAGAGCCGAGGATACATGCTACAAGGCTGCAGACATATTTACTGACATTATTGATAAGGAGTGTGATGAGGACCTAGATCTAAATTATGATGGACATGAGGGAGTGGAGGAGGAGGAGGATGAGGAGACACCCTTGAGTGAGAGTGATGAGGTAGAAAATGAGGATCAATATTAGTGGGGAGAGACCTCACCTATTCATATTACTAGATCTCGAGCAGCAGCAACAAGCACAAGTACTCACAACCAAGGGGAGGCTAACAGAACATCCATGCCCCCTCCACAAGATCAGGTGGATATTTCTCATCCCACTAGAGATATAGATGATGATATTTAATTTTAATGCATGTACTTTATTCTTTGATGTATTATTTTATGCATATATATGTATATCGTGATGTGTAGTGATTATGTTTTGTTTCTATCTTGCAGGGCCCACAAAGGATTGGCATGATCTCTACCATCTAGTTCTTACAAAGATAGTGCAAGTGTCTTTCGATTAGGAGGATATGGAATCAGATTATGTGCCCCCACCTATTGTGGAGTGAGATCCAGAGTCATTGAGACGCTTTGCGAGACTACGAGTAGCATACGAGGGCTTGAGGAGACAGGTCCACCAAGCTAGGACTGATCACAGGGAACAATCATTGTGGACTTTAGTAGAGTTTGAGTGACTAGAGAGGGAGGTGACATGACTACAAGCAAAGAGGGATCAGATAGTAGGAGAGAATTGGGTGGTACTTACATAGATGGAGGGGATGGAGTTTTTGATCAAATTCAGCAGATCATGATCATGATCATGCACGACTGTCTCTCGATGTTTGACTATTGATGCATCATGAGTACCAGATCTTGAGGGATCTGGTAATCACAGTCCTTAGTGACATTGTATATTATGATGACATGTACATAAATTTTTTGATATATATATTTATTTTGATGTAGTATGTTATGGTTTACTGTGTCAATGTTAAATGACAATGTCATTAATTAAATAGCCTTTGTAAGATTACTTAATTATTTGCTACATGATTTCACAAAATTTATGTGATCTATTTAAAATTTGTTAGAGCTTCTCTTAGATACATCATAAAGATAAAATATGTTATGCACTTATGATTTTAAAGTAACATAACACACAAAAGGAAATTCTAAATAGTATGAAACCTAAAGTAAGAATTTAGTGTTCAAGACACAGACACAATGATTTTTCAAGAATGAAGCAATGAGAAAGCATATAGGGTAGGATATAATAGCTCTAACAATAATTCTTTATAATGAATACCATTCAAAAGGAGATTAGACATAATATTGATGCAAATGTGTGGCATTAATAGTGTCTTTAAGAGGATTTACATCTCACTTGATTAAGGTGTAAGTGCCAGATCCATAATTTGTATTGACCACATAGGGGCCTAACCAATTAAGACTGAACGTTCCTTTTTCAGCATAATCGATAGTAGTGTTTTTCTGATTTTTATATAAAACTAATCACCTTGTTTAATGTTCGAGGGATGACACCAATATTATGTTTGTGTTGTAATATGCTTGAAGATGCTTGAGAGTGTTAATCCATTGTTCATCAAGAATTTCAAGCTAATGTAATCGTTGTTGCGTAGAGGTGTTATCATAGATAAAATCTTAGCGAGCAATCCACAATGTGGGGATTTCTAACTCCAAATGTATGATAGTCTTAGTACCATAGATAGGGTTGAAAGGTGTATTTTCCATAGAGGAGTGAACACTTGTGTGATAGGCCCAAAATGCATATTGCAATTGCATGTGCCAATCTTTCTAGTTTAGATTAAAAATTTTCTTAAGGATTTGTTCGAGGATTTTATTAGTGCTTCTAGCTTGACCATTAGATTCTGGGTAGTAAGGTGTTGAAAAGTGATGTTGAATATGAAAGGTCTCTAGGAACTTCTTCACATCATTATTTTTAAATGGTGTGTCATTGTTTGAAACTAATGTGGAAGGAAGTCCAAAGAGAGCGATAAAATGTTCCAATAAGAAATGACATATCACATCAGTTGTTATAGACTAGAGAGGATTAACTTCTACTCATTTAGTGAAATAATCAATAGCAGTAATGATAAATGTATGTCATCAGAAGGTTGTGAATTTTTTCTAATTAGATCCAATCCCCAAACAAAGAATGGCCAAATAGGGATTTCAGCATGAAGCTCAGAAGTAGGAGCATGAATCAAATTTCTATGTTCTTGGCATTTGTGACATCTCTTAACATACACATAATAATATTTTTCCATATTTTTTCAGTACTAACCCATACAAAGGAGTTTTTCCTCCAAAATGACCTCCACAAGTGTTATAATGGCTTGTTTGGGGGAAATATGAGTTTTAGAATCCTTGAGACATCACAGAAGAATTCCATTGAAGGATCTTCTATACAATGTATCAACAAGGATTAAGTACTTAGTGGCTAACTTTTTTAGGAAAATGTGGGTGTTTCTAGTCGTAGACTCAGGAATGGTATATTCTTCTAAATAGTTATATATAGCATCATACCAATCACACAAATTATCTGGGAATATTGGGAGGAAATCATTAGGTTTATTGATGATGGAAGGTTTCATGATGGGGTGGATGGTAAACATGACTTTTTCAGAAGGATTTGTAGGAGATATAAGAGAAGTTACACTAGCCATTGCATTTGCATGTCAATTATCTTTTCAAGGGATGTTATCAATGGTGAATGATTCAAACTGTTCTAACAAAGTCAGGACGAGATCCTTATATTGTGATAATTTTTCATGTTTAGTTTGATAGAGACCATTGATTTGTTTAATCACTAATTGTGAATCACCATTGATCTTGATGTCTTTAATTCCCATGAATAAGGCCGCATGCAATCCAAAAATTAATGCTTCATACTTAGTTGTGTTATTTGTACAAAGTAAATTGAGGTGATATGATAATGGAATAGGCTTATCGACCGGAGTAATTAAGATAACTCTAGCACTAGAGCCTGTTCAACACTTGGATCCATCAAAGTATAATTCCCACATAGAAGATCTATCATCAACAAGTTATCATTGGGAAAAGATACATTGGTAGGTAACGCAAGAGGTGAAGGAGCATTGGCTAAGTTGTCGGTTAAGGCTTGGCCTTTGATTACTTTTTGGGAAACAAACTTAAGGTCAAACTCAATCAACAACATTGCCCATTTAGCAAGATGTCCTGAAAGGTCTGTTTTATTGAAAAAATATTTTAGACGATCAAACTTGGTCATCACTTCAATTTCCGCATTTAGTAATTAGTGTGGGTAGGTGCAAGAAGTTGGGTCCACAAAATTTCTAAAAAGTGGAAGTGTTTTTCTTGATTTTCTAAATTTGTCATAGTTGGACTTAAAATTTTAAGCACTTACACATTGAATCTTAAAAAAGTTTAGTAATATGAAATTTAGTATATTGAGTCTATTTTTCAAATATGTAATTTATTCTAATACCTAGATGATAGAAATTAATTTTTAACACACATGTATAAAAACCACTTTGTAAAAGTCACTTTTTTAGGACCATACCATGCACATGTACGAAAACCATAATTTGAGATAAAGAAAAATTTCTAATTCCTTTTATAGAAATATGTATGTTATAATGAAGATTGATGAGGATATTTTTTTATAATTTTTTCATAATGTTTTTTTATTTATCAAATTTTTATTGGCCCTAATTTCTAGTTTTTAAAACCCTTGTGTACGAACACCATAATTTGACCTAAACTTATCATTTTTTGAATTTTCTTTTTTTCATTGTGTAAATAATTGTTTATATTGATGTCATATTTTCTTAACAATTAAATTAACATATTAAAAGAGATTAAAAAAATATGAAAACTTGAGATTTTGAGTTTATGGACCTATTTCCTCATAAATTAATTTAAAAATAGAAAATATAGTGAAATAATATTTTTTATATATATTTGAAAACTAGGCATTGTCATATATAATGGGTTTTGATTTCGTAAAATAGTTTTTAAAAAAAACTCATTTTCTATATTTGCCAAAGTTAGTTTTTTCTCTTGAAATTGCCATGACCTTGTACTTGTAGGTCTAAGCCTAAGTGTTGAATTACCATGCCTTTTTTAATCCTAAATACAAATGAAAAACATGTCTTGTGAGTTTCAAACCTTTTGGAACAAGAACCCACTTCAAAATGGGTACCTATTCTAAAAAATGAATGGGTATTCATTTTAAACCTGCAAAATGACTCTTCCCTTGAATGTGGATCCAACTTCTTGCACTTACCTATGTAACAACTTACTAGTAGCGAATACAAGAGCCAAATATTATTTTTATATTATTGAGTAGTGTGTTTCATAATCTATGAGAGTTCTATTGATGTGATAGATAGGATTCTCTTTACCATTGTCATCTTGTTGAGCCAACAATGTAGCAAGAGCATGGGCAGAAGTGATGATATATAGGATGAATGGTTTGTTTGGTATAGTAGGTTGTAAAATAAGTGGAGTTACAAGATACTCTTTCAAGCTCTCGAAGGCCTATTTACAATCATCATTCCAATAAAAAATAATATTTGTTTTGAGGAGGTGTGTAAAAGGTAATGTGCGATCAGCTAAGGAAGTGAAAAAATGAAGGATGGCTTGAATCCCTCCTTATTATGTGCACAATTGGGAGATGTTGTGAGGAGGTGGCATGTCAATTATAACATCGATTTTCTTTGTATCCACCTCGATGCCTCTGTGAGATATGATAAACCCTAAAATTTTACCACTATCTACTCTAATTGAACACTTTTTCGGATTTAAGCGCATGTTATACCTAACTATTCTCTCAAAGATTTGTCGAAGAACATTCACATTGTCTTTTTGGGTTAAGTATTTAGCTAGAATTTCATCAACATAATCTTCTAATATTTTATGTATATAATCATGAAATATTAATTTCATTACTTGTTGATAAGTAGCGCCTACGTTCTTTAATCCAAAAGGCATCATAATCAAACAAAATGTGCCCCAAGTGAATGTAAAGGTTGTCTTGTATTGATCTTGTGGGTTGATGAAGATTTGATTATATCCAAAAAATCCATCCATAAAGGATAAAAAAGCATGTCCAACAATTGAATCCATGATCATGTCAATGTTAGGAAGAGGAAAATCATCCTTTATAGAGGCTTTATTCAAATCTGAAAAATCCATTCATATCCTAACATGATTATTAGGTTTAGCAATTGTGACAATTTTTGATATCCAAGGAGAATAATCGATAGGTCAAATGAAACCTACATCAATGAGTGTTTCAAGTTCTCCTTTAACATGAAAGGCTATCTTAGGGTTCATCTTTCGTATCTTTTGGTGAACAGGCTTAGCATTTTCAGCAAGAACAATGTTGTGAGTAACGATCTTTGGATTTATTCCTTGCATATCAAAATATTTCCAAGCAAATAGTTCAAGAAGAGGATGAAGCAAGGTTGCAAGATCCTCTTATTCATCATCATCAAGGCATTTCCCAATTTTAATGACTTTTTCTTGATCATCTATATCCATTGGTATATCAATGGTATCCCCTAAAGGGAGTACATTTGACTTAGGAATTTTTGAATCATATGGTTCCATGCTTGTGGTAGTTTCATTAATGTCAATAACATTGAGCTCAAAACTTATCATAGCACAAGAGGCATTTCTCTTGGAGCTAGAAGTATTATCCAAAGCACCTAACAAGTTTTTCAAAGCTTGATTGTCATTAACATAAGCGATTGGTGAGGAATCCATAAGGAATTTAGGATGTTTGAGTGTGAGATTGATTTTTGGTGCACATGTGATAGTATTGATGTTCAGAGATGGTCATTGATTTTATTTTGTATTGCTAGAAAAGGAAAACCCTAAATCAGTCTTAATTCCTTGCATATTAGGTTCAATGGGAACTCAAATTCCTTTCTAATGTTTCCCACATCCTTTACGATTGTAGCCTAATTATTTCACAAGATCATAACCTTTTCCATAAATTCTTTCCATTTTTTGTGGGTTAGGTGGTTATTGATAATCTGTCTCATCAATTTTTTTTGTATAAATTGCATTGTATTCCAAAGAAGATGAGGTAGATGTGTGGGAAGGGTTTTTTTCTTTTTGGATAGAGAGGATGGTTGGTTGTTCCTGTTTGTCATCCTCTTTTTGTGTAACAATATACTCACCCATAAATGAAGGTGTGAATTCTAATTATCCCCAATCATCACCAAGTTAAACTTGGATTCGTCTTCGTGTTGATTCTTTTCAGAAAGGGTGAGGTTGGAGGTATGAATTAATGTGTTGAGAGGACTTGATGTTCCCTTTTCAAGTTGTAAGCAACTCTCAGGATCAAGGTCTATGTCAATGTGATAAAATTTGTTATTATAGAAATTTTTCATTTTGTAATGAAGGGTTGAGGGTACCGCATGCATCTCATGTATCCATGGTTTTCCAAAGAGGATATTATAAGAAAGGTCATAGGTAATGACATGAATAGGAATTTGCAGCATAACCATTGTGATGGTAATAGGAAAAGTGATGATGCCAAGTGGTTTCTTTGTAACATTTTCAAAGCCTATAGATAAGGAATAAGATTTGATTTTCAATCTATCCACACACAACCTATCAAGAAGCTTCACACTACACAAATTAAGGGAAGAGTCGTTGTCAATGAGGGTTTGTTTGATGCCTATTAGATCATATTGGGCTATTATCATTAGGGATTCATTTTTATTTCTTAACTATAATGGAGGGAGATAATGTTGGTAGAAGATAATTTCTACATTGGTTGTATTCGTTTTTTGTATTAGAGTTGCCACATCATTAGCATTCATACCAGGAGGGACCACTATTTATTGCAATGTCATTAGAAGCATAGAATGATAGTTGGGGGAGTTCTGGAGAAGATCCCAAAGGGATGTCTTAGTGGGAGTATTCTTAAGTTGTTCAATGAGGTTGTACTCCCTAAGTTATTAATTAAGATGAGGGGCCATAGGTAAGATAGGGTTAGGTAATGGTAAGGGTGTTGAGGTGGCTTGTTGGGGATGTGGGTTGTTTCGAGTATAATGAGTATGAGCAACATCATCATGCTTGGGTGGGTAAAGGGTAAATACAGGTTTAGATGGGGTTTGAGGTTTATTGTAAGGTGGGTAGAGCATAAGTTGAGGTTCAATTATGTTGACATCTTTTTTTAGGGTTGCTTATAACAAACCTTAATGGATGAGTAAGGTGAGATAAAATATTGAAGAGCTTGGTCTAACATACCCATATCATCACAAATAAAATATTTGGGAGATAGGTTATCGGTGATTGAATGAGGTTTTTCATCACAAAACTTAGTGGATGAACTTAGTGAGAGGAATCCTTGTAGATATTCATCGAACTTATCCAAGTCATCACTACTAAAAGGCTTAGATGATATATTTTTCCTATAGTTAACAAGTGTATTCATTGTTTCATGTGATGTTTGTAAGGTTTTGTTGTCATGTTCTAATGCATTTACTTTAAATGAAGTAGGAACTAGTGTTGAAAATGAAACTTGTAAATATCTAATGCTAGTCATAAATTCCATCAAAGAAAAATATTTTTATGCTAATGATAACCATATATAACAAAAAGTAACTAGCTATAATCAAAGAAACCAATGAAACAAACAAAAAGTTCAAAAACATGCAAGGAAATGCATAAATCACTGATGCAAATGAGCACTAGGACTAGGTCACCTAAGGTGCTAAATTAGTCCCAGTAGGGATTTTTTAACTTTTTTTTGGATTTTTTGATGAAATTTTTTATATTCTATAAAGTGCAGATCTAAGATATATATATATAAAATTTCTCTATCATGCAAGGAAATAAGATGCAAAAATGAACTTTTCACTAATGCAAAGTATGAAACCCTAGGATGCAAGTTTAAACAATGCAACATGTCATGCAAGGTTAATAGAGGAGGTTCCTAGGATGGAAAGGGGGAGTAAATCAAAAGTAAGGTATTTCTAAATGCAAGTTCACCAAAATGAACCACAAAATTTATATGTGTTAAAGGATGGGGTCCCCCAAGGCTTTCCAGATACCTATTATGGTACCTAAATCATGGGATTCATTTAATATTAGGGTTGAATGTGGTTATGATACCTATATGAAGTATTATAAATGCTATAATCTAATAAAAGAAACTAACTATTGCATACAAGGTAATGAAATCTATATTGTTTGAAAATACATGATGTAATGCAAAAAGAATGAAATAGACACTATACAAGGCAAGGATCATAATAAATTAGACAAGTGCACCTAAAAAATGATGAGGACCAAAGTGGAGGTTGTAGAAGCCTCTAGAAATCTAGAAAATCTGACTTTTATGCCCACTAGGACACTTACGCCAAGCTCGGTGACCTACTCCCAGTTCTGGTAAATTGTTTTGGGCTTTGTTCTAGCCAACTAGGTACTTAAATCTACCAAAATCTTTGACATAATCTTGTAGTGGGACTAGGTCGCCACTATTGGTGACCTAGTACCTTTCAACTTTTTAGGAAATCTGAAAGTGGAGTCGAAAGTCTATAGCCCGCACTCTACTTCTTCACTGGAATCCAAGTTTAGATCCAGAAAATCACCTACAGAATGAAATATATTTTTCTTTCTAATGTGGTGTTTTCCTTGGTCAATCCCCTAGTTTATATTTAAACTTCGAAAGAGACAAGAAATCTACATAAACCTATGTCACCAAAAAGTGTAGCCTTTGTAACTTTTCACTCATTTAGACACTTGACTATGGATTTTGGACCCCTTTTAACCTCATTTTATCCCTTACCAAGCCTTGTTCCAAAGTGTTGTAAGGTGTTCTAAAACATTCTCACACTCTCCTAGGCTTTTCATCACTAAATCAACCCTTATGACCCCTTAATGCACATATAGGTCCTATCTTAGTGTGTTTTCATGACACAATACCGACAAGAAACAAAAATCATACTTAAATCCTTGAAAATCAATGAAAATTTCTCAGGTGGACTAGGTCGCCACCTTGGGTGACCTAATCCCATGTAGCATAAAATTTAAATTTAAATTAATTTTCTTTTGGGATTTTGTCTCTAAAACCCAAAGGTCAGCTTGTGTGGTGTTATTTTAGGAAAATTAGAGAAAAAAATCTATAAATAAGGGTTTTCCCCCTCATTTTTACCTAATTCCATTAATTCTAAACCCTAATTCCTCTTTTTAATCACTCACCCACTCCTTATTCTCAAGCAATCTAGGGTTTGAGCATTCCAATTCAACAAGACATCTTTTCTAAAGTATTCAAGGGTTGATTGCTACAATAATAAAAGATCTCTCATCATGCAAAGGTAACTTACTCCATTACTTCATATTTCATGTTTCATTACATTTTCTATTCATTTTGGTTTAGTTACCTAAAAGGGGTTTGACCAAGGCAAACCCTATGCCCTAAAAATCAACATTTCATCTTTTTCTCCTTGTGTGTTTGTAGATTTAGGTACATTGAAGAATTTGAAGACTTGTTGAAGACCTCTCCTTGCTTGCAAAGTCCAAACATCCACCAAAACTCATCTTCAAGCCTCAAAATTAGAGTTTAAGAAGTGGAAAATTGTGAAGAACCAAGGTGTAGACCGAGGGATTCTGCTTCCCCTTCCAAAATTCCATAAAACCAAAAGCAGACTAAGTCACCAAAAATGGTGACCGAGTCCTGCTAGATATGCCTTTTAGTGATTTATACATTTTCAAACACCCATTTGGCATAAACAGGCTCCAAACCAGTTTCTCAAATCTAGGACTAGGTCACCCAGATTGGCACAAGTTTCCCTTTCAGATTCTACATCGGATTTTGAGCATTCCAGACCTCCATCAAATCCTTCTTCAGATTCTAGGTGCACCTCTTCAATCTCATCCATCTCTGTAATAGTTTGTTTATGTTTCTTAGTTCATTTAGTTTATGATTACATATGGTTATGTGTTTTCCAACACTTTGCATTTCAATAGTTTAGAATTCAATAACTCATTCTATTTTTAGTTTATTGCACTTAGACACATACACACACACCTCACATCCCTTAATCATTTGAATGAACTCACCCAAAAGAATATCATTAAATGGAAAGAGAGCCATTCCTAAACCAAGTGCTCCTTAGGTGAAAAACCGTAAGGGCCTAGTAAGGGGAATCCTCCTTCCCTTCTATGTTTTTGGTAGTTAATTTTTGTGAACTTGGCATTCTTGCACCCTTCTTTTCTAATTTAGAGCCTTCATCCTAGGTTTGTATTGCCTTGTTTAACTTGCATTCTATGGTTTCATATGTTTGCATGCATGAAAGTGTATATATTTTGCATTATGGCATCCCATATCATCCAAAAAAACTCCCTACCTTTATTCTTCTAGTCATCCAATATCATACCCATCCTAAACAGTTGCAAATTTTTGGAAATTTTGAAAAAAACCCTAACCGAGACTAATTCACCATTTTGGGCGACCTAGTCCCTATCCAATTTTTTCACTGTCTATTACAACACTAGAAACCCCATTTTTGTGCTTTCTTGGGCTCCTGTATCATATATTATAAGTCTGGAAAGTTTCAGGAACATAGGTTTTCTCCTCCTTGCTCAAAAACACCTGTTTAGGATGGTCATTCTTCAAATCATTTATTCATTAAATATGAAAATGCTCACATTTCTGCAATTTTGCATCTCATTCATAAAATTACTTTTCACTTTTTAATATACAATGTTTGTATTCATAAAATTTTGCATTACTTTGTTAAAAAATGTTTTTCCTTTTAGCATATACATTATTTACACTATTAAAGCTTAGCATATATTGGATAAAAGTGTTTTGTATTAGTGCATATACATTGTTTATATTGTTGAAACATTGTATGAAATGGTTACATATGCATTTCATTTTTATTCAAACAATGCTAGTAGTTTACCTAACTAGCCACACTAAGAAAACTTTAATCTCCCCTCCCTATGAGAATGTCATAGTGGACGAAGAAACAACCTTGGACATTCTTAATGATCATATTAGTTCTCCTAATATCTCTCCCCTTGGTGATGAAGATATTTTATTAGAAGAACCAATCAATGAGAGTTATGAGAATCCTAGTTTTTTCTCTCCTATTACCTCTCTTAGTGGACAAGACATTAATGAACAAGACAACACAAACATAGAAAATCATGATAATTTTTATTTTTCTCATAGTATTTCTCCTCATTGTGATGAAGATACTTTGTTGTTAGAAAATGTAATTAGTGAAGTTCATGAACATATTAGTTGTCCCTCTTCACCTAAAAACATCATTATTGAGCATAACCATTCCATCATTGATCATTCCCCTATTAGTGATGAAGTTGTTTTCGAAGAACCAACCTCTAATTGTCAAGAGAAATTGGTTTGTAGTTCTCCTAAAACCCTTCCCCCTAGGGCAGATATCATGATTCCTCATAAGGATAGCCATAAAAATAATAATATTACATCCTTAGAATATTATAAAGAGACACCCTTGGCCTCTCCCTTTCTCAAGGATGTTAATATTATTCAACCTCAACTCATCCTTTACCCTCCTTCCCATAAACCTCCAACCAAACCCAAATTCATCCTTTACCCACCTACCCATAATCTGTTGCAGTAATCGAGTCATAATACCATTGCCCATACACATTACACAAGAAACAATCCACGCTCGCAACCACCACCCTCAACATTCTTATCTTTGCCTAATCCAATCTTACATGATGCCCCTCACCTAAACTCAATCCTTTGGGAGTATGACCTTATTGACCAACTAAAGAATACTCCCGCCAAAATATCATTATGGGATCTCTTTCCAACTTCCCCTCACTACCACAACATGATGCAAGCAACCTTACAACAAGTTTCTATCCCTTCTAATGATCCATCAAATGATATAGTAGATATTATTCATGAAATCAATGTTGATATTTTTTTTCACCAAAGTGAGCTCCATCCTTTGGAAGTACAAAAACAAAATGGATATTTCATAATAATCTCTCAATATGCAACAAAAGGGATCAAGATAACTCTTGTAGATACTAGATGTACCCTTAATGTGTGTAGTGTGAACCTTTGGGATAGGATTTGCATGGATAGATCCCACATCAAACCTAATTATCTCTCTATAAGAGGATTTGACATCGTCACTAAGCAACCGCTCGGTGTGATCACTATACCTCTCATATTTGGAATGGCCACATTGGAAACAAAAATCCATGTTATGCCTCATGAACTTTCATACAATCTTCTCTTAGGCAGGTCATGGATTCATGCAATGAATGGAGTGCCTTGCAATCTTCATCTTACGATGAAGTACATCTACAACAATAGAGTGTACACACTTGATGTTGATCCTGAACCTAAAAGTTGCTTAAACATTGAGCAATCCAAAGAGAATCATTTCAACACCTTAACACCAACCACCCAAGTGGAACCTGCACAACACCCAAATAAAGAAAAACATCTTGAACATATCACAAAGCTATTAGATGATGATTGGGGTTCCTTAGATTTCACACCTCCTTTACTAGGAGAAACCAAGATCTCCAACACAAACTTTCAAAAGGGAAACAGAGTCCTGTCAAAACAAGAGTCGACTGATCCTTTGCAAGAATCCACCTCAACCACTTTAGACAACAACACCAACATCGACCAATCATCTGATCCAAAAGTGCTGAAAAAGATCTATGGAAAAGGTTATGAGCTTATGAAATAACTTAGCTATAGTGGAAAAGGTTATGGTTCTAGCAAACAAGGTATATGCACCCCTATCATGCCTATCACACAAACAACACATCATGGTCTTTGTTATTGTCCTTTAATCAAAATCACCAAGCCTTCCCCTACTACCACCACCATCTCAAATCACCCTTCTCATCACACCTTAAAAAGTGATCCTTTGAAGCCAACAAAGGACTATTTTCTTAATGCCAATGTCATCTCGCAACCCACTACTAATTAATATTTTACACACTCCTCCAAAGGAGTGTACACAATCTCAAGTGCCTTGCATAAGTATGACATCCTATATTAAGCAAAATTGTTCTTTGTCTTTAACCACAGGAACGCCTTCTTCCCTGAATCAAGAAGGTATCTTGTTGAGATTCCTGACAAGATCACTTGATCTCCCTTCCTCCTCGCATTTGAAAGAAATGCTCCAATAAACATTCCTTTTGTGTTTACCATTGAGTTCATGGTCATCACACTAATGGGTGTAAGGCCTTGAGTAAATTAAAATCTAACATCTTAAGGAGCTTTGTGTTCTCTCTTATATGTGAGAAGCTCACTCCTCTAATTGATACCAATTTTCACTCACCCTTGCATTTCAACCAATCATTTCGGCTCACTCTTGTACTACAATAAGTGGGGGGAAGGGGTTAGTTAGCCTCTTCCCTTGTATATCACTTATTGTCTCTTTTGAATATTTGTTAACCTTTCATGAACATATAAGAGCAAGCTTGGGATGTGGAGGACATGTCTTAAGTTGAATCACATGTGACATACACCTTTTTTATGACATAGCTTATTGAAAACCTATGACTTGGCATACGGCTTTCCGAACAAGCTCTCATGTCTTCCTCCTCTTCTACTTTACAGAAATCGGTCACAATGCAATGTTTTACAATTCCTTTAAAGTGGGGGCATATATCACCACTCACATTTCACTATGCGATTTTCATTTTCATGTGATTCCCTCTCTTTTAAATGTTAGGTACAATGTTTCCCATGATGAGACATCCGCATTTTTCCTCTTTTCCATACAAGATGATTTATTCCTCTCTTGGATACAAGATGAGTCCATTTTCACATTTCCCTCTCATGGTGACATTGCACATAATTTTCCTTAAGATGAAACATCACATGAACAAAAGAAAAATGGCTTTGAACAATCCATCAAAATCATTTTCTTTTGTGGCACCTTATCAAATTTATCAAGAGGTATAACTTTGGTATGGTTTCAGTGGGAATGGTTTCACCGGGAAGCCCAACAAGTCACATCACTTTCCCCATAGCCACCTTTGTGTGTGTGAGTACATACCAACCATGTGTATGTTTCTCACCTTCTTTGGGACAACTCACCCCATGGACAACCTAATGTTTTGTGTCCCTAGAGTGAGTTCATTTTTCTTTATTCTTTTCATACAAATCCTTGTCATTCTATGATCGTGTATCTAAATTTTTTGTAATGAATTCACCCTTGAATGTGTCTTCTTGCATTGACGTCTTTTTGACTTAGAATCTTGAATCCTTGGGGGCTTGAGCACCTCCTTTTTCTTTTGCATTCTTCACTATCTCCATTGGGCAACTTTAGTGTGATTTTGAAGCAAGTTCATCCTCTCACTAAAGTGGGGGCTAAATTTGTCACCAAAAAGTGTAGCCTTTGACACTTTTCGCTCATTCAGAACCTTGCCCATGTATTTTGGACCTTTTTAACCTCTTTTTACCCCTATCCAAGCCTTCTGCCAAAGTGTTGTAAGGTATCATAAAAAATTCTCACACTCTCCTAGTCTTTTCATCACTAAATAAACCCTTTATTATGCTATAATGAGCCCTTAATGCACATATAGGTCCTATCTTAGTGTGTTTTCATGAGATAATCTCAAAAAACAACAAAAATCATACTTTAATCCTTGAAAATCTATAAAAATCTCCTAGGTGGACTAGGTCGCCACCTTGGTTAACATAGTCTAATGTGGCCTGAAATTTAAATTTAACTTAATTTTCTTTTGGTATCTTGTCTCTAAAACTATAAGGTCGACCTGTGTGTTGGTATTTGGGGAAAATTAGGGCATAAATTCTATAAATAAGGATTTTTCCCCTCATTTTGACCTAATTCCATTCATTCTAAACACTAATTCCTCTTCTCAATCACTCACTCACTCCTTCTTAAGTAAGCTAGTGTTTGAGCATTCCAAGTCAACAAAACATCTTTTCTAAAACATTCAAGGGTTGATTGTTGAAACAACACAAGATCTCTCATCATGGCAAGGTAACTTACTCCATAACTTCATATTTCATGTTTATTAAATTTTATATTCATTTTGGTTTAGTTACCTAAAATAAGTTTGACCAAGGCAAACCCCCATGCCCTAAAAATAAAAATCTTGTTGAAAAATGTGCCTCAACTTGCTAGCTTGAACCTCTATTAAGGACTTGATGAATTTCCCTCTAGCTCATGCCATTACCTCATTACCGTTGGGAGCCTTTTGAAAGTGGCATGGTTGCACGATTTACCTCGTTAACACAGAGCTCTTTGTTCTACTTGATAGTTTCATTGTGTTACTACCTTACCGCAGGTTCCTTTCAACTAAGGAGTAGTTATGCAATGTTACCGCTATGTTGCAAAGTCCTTCATCTTGTCTAGCAGTTGTGTTGTTGACCTCCCTACCACAAGGGAGACTTGACACTGCTTGGTGGTAGCACTGTGGCACCGCCATATTGCGAGTGCTTGCAAGCCCTAGCACGGTAGAGTGGTGGAATTGGCATACCATGGTTGCTTCCAAGCCCTTACACAATAGTGCGGTGTGAGTACCGACATACCATGAGAGATTTGCACCTGGCTAAATGTAGCGCAGTATACCGCCTTACCTTAGGGGTTAGATGGATGGCTAGTGATGGTGCGGTGGAAAGAGCTCAGGGCACAGTTTATTTATCTGGTTCAATAGGCAAAGCAGTGGATGAATGGCGTGTTCTCATGTGGCATGATGTCATTCATTTATTTTACATCACTTTTGTAAATCAACATTCATTGGCTAAAAGCTTAAATCTTTGTAAGTGATATATTTGCATTAAATGCATGATCCAATTTGGGGTTGATAGAGGGCAGATTTGGTAATTCTTTGTAATTGGATTTAATGTTGGGGCAGCCCATTACATGTTGCAGGGTGGTATAATTAGACATGGAGAAATCTTTTCGATCAAGTGTGTAATTAAATACACCCTAATGGTTGTTGGTTGTGTAGCGAAAAAGAGTGCATAGAGACGAAGGTGACAGTGTGTGAATTTATTGTATGTTAAAAAGAATTGTAATAGTGAATATATCAAACTGAAGTCTATGAGGAGGTTGACTAAGGTATTCTACTGTGAGGTAACATTTGAGAGTGAAGTTTGTAACTCTGTATGTAATTGCTTAATATAATACAAAGTGACTTTACTTGGTGTGGTGGGTTTTTCTCGTGTAAGGGTTTTCCCACGTATTATTGGTGTCATCTCTTTGTGTGTTTTTTATTTATCTCTTTCCTGTTATACTCTAGATGTGCATCTCAAATGCAAGAAAAATTTAAATGAAGGTTTTTAGCTCTTATCTTTTGAGGATGTTTCATTAGGAAAGCTATTCCGCAACTATTGCACTTTTCCTTTCAAGTTGTATCGGAGCTTGGCCAATTGTGTTATCCTTGTGAGTAGGGCTGGTTTTTTGTGCTAATCATGTTTCAGTGGGATTCTTGTAAAGGGAGAACCAATTACTGAGTCTACTATTTGAGATGGAAAGTACATCAGGTAGAGTAGAAATTGAAAAATTCAATGGCGACAATTTTGAGTTGTGGAAAATAAAAAAGGAAGAAATGTTGGTGGATAGAGACCTCTAAGTTGTTGTGTCTAGAACTATACCACAAAGAATGAAACAATAAGATTGGGATCTGGCAAATAGAAAAGCTAGAGGGTTGATAAGACTTTATCTAGTTGATTATGTACTCCTGAACATCCATGAGGAGAAGACTATAGCTTCATTATGGAATACACTTGGTGACATTTATTAGGGAAAGTCTCTGGTGAATAAGTTATTCCTGGGGAAGAAGTTGTACTCCTTGAAGATGGAAAAAGGAGCATCTATAGTAGACCATCTGAATTCATTTAATATGATTGTTGCTTAGTTGGCATCTGTGGGTGTGAAGATAGAGGAGGAGGATCATTGCATGCTTATGTTATGTTCCCTACCTAACACTTGGGACCATCTGGTAATGGCTATTGGAAGTATAACAACTAATTTCAAGATAGAAAGCATGGTTGCCTTACTATTGTTAGAAGAAATGCGGAGGAATTCTACTAAGATGACTAAGGATGTTCTTGTTGTTCAAGGTAGATCAAAGGAAAAAGGCAAGAAGAAGGACAAGAAGTCTAAATCCAAATTTGAAGGGAGATCAAAGTCTCCTGGTAAAAGGTCCAAGGTGAAATGTTGGAACTATGGGAAGCCTAGCCATATCCGAGAGGATTGTAAGGAGAAGAAGAAAAAGAAGAATAACTCTTCTTGGAGTGATGCAGATGCCTTCATTGTAGCCTCAACGACTCAGGCATCAGATGATGTATGGCTGATTGACTCAGGTGTATCTTTCCACATGACGTCTCACAAAGACTGGTTCATTAAGTACAAAAAGTATGATGGTGGAAAAGTGTACCTAGCAAGTGATTCAGCTCTAGATATTGTTGGTAGTGGAAGAGTCAAAATTCATTTCCTTGATGGAAGAATCAAAGGGATTGGTGATGTACTACACATACGAGGTTTGGCTCATAACTTACTTTCTATCAGTAAGTTATGATGTTGGCGTGGAAGTTTATTTCTTTAGTAAAGGATGTATGATGACTAAAGGCGCAATGGTGTTGGCTAAGGGAGTATGAACTGGCACTCTATACAAGCTAGATGCACATCCTATTCAATGTAACATCTCTGTAAATTCAAGCAAAGTTGCTCATGTGGAGGAGGATGAAGCTCTTCTGGGTGCAAATTCCTTGGAGGTGAAACTCCTAGTGGAGAAGACCATGTTGTGGCATCATAGACTCAGTCACAATGGTGAGAAAGGTTTAAAATCCTTGAAAAATAAAAATCTTGTTGAAGGGATTGTTGATTGCAACCTTGAGTTCGATTTTTGTAAACATTGCATTTATGGAAAGCAACATCATGTTTCATTTTATTTGAGTCCTCATAAATCTTCTTGTGTACTGGATTATGTTCATTCTGATGTATTTGGTCTAGTGAATGTTCCTTCGTTATTGAAGTCTAGGTATTATGTTTCTTTTATTGATGATTATTCGAGAAGGGAATTTGTTTTCATTCTTAAGAGTAAATCAAAACTATTCTGTCATTTTAAAGAATTTAGAAATTCCGTAGAGAATAAGACTGGAAGGAAAATCAAATGCTTGAGGATGGATAATGGAGGTGAATTTTGTTCTGTAGATTTCGAAAGGTACTGTAAAGACCATGGGATTAAAAAGCATAAAACTACACCTTATACCCCACAATAGAATGGAGTTTTTGAAAGGTTAAACATGACGCTAATAGAAAGAGCAAGGAGTATATTGAGCAGTGCTAGTCTAGAGAAAAAATTCTAGGTTGAGGCTATGGCTATGACTACAACATGTTACCTCATAAATCGTTCAACTTGTTCTGCTCTTGTTGAAAAAAAACATTTGGAAGCATGGTCTAGTAAGAAGCCCTCTTTGAGACATATTTGTGTATTTGGCTATGAGGCATATGCATATGTGCCGAATGAAAAAATATCTAAGTTGGAGAACAAGGTTGTTAAATGTATCTTCATTGTCTATGGCATTGGTGTGAAGGGATACAAGCTTTGTAATCCTAATACTGAGAAGGTTTTGTACAATAGAAGTGTAATATTTCGTGAGTTGAAGCCTTCAATAGCTGATCCGCAATTAGAGATAGATCACAGGGAAAAAAATAATGATGTAGTTCAGTTTCCTCAAACTCCAAAAAAAGAGGAATTACATGGCGTACCTAAAATTGAGGAGAGTTTTGAAGAAGAAGAACCACAACCTCAGGCTCAGCCAATGAGGAAGTCTACATGTCAAAGTCGTCAACATCATAGTTATTGTTTTTCTATGTTGGATTTGAATTCTGCCTATTCTTTGATTACTAGCACTAATGAGCCTAGGACTGTGGAAGAGGTGATTAATATGTCTGATTCAAATTCTTCATTGGAAGCTATGAATGAAGAAATGGAATCATTGAAGAAGAATGAAACCTAGGATTTGGTACCTTTGCCTGAAGGGTGAAAGCCTATTGGTTATAATGGGTATTTAAGAAGAAGACTAGTCTAGATGGCAGTGCTAAAAAGTACAAAGCGAGGTTGGTTGCAAAGGTATATTCCCAAGTAGAGGGAATTGATTATGGAGAAATATTTTCCCCTATAGCTAAGCTGACATCTATCAAATTTATTTTGTCACTTGCGGCCACATATGACTTAGAGATCGAGCAGATGGATGTGAAGATAATGTTTCTCCATTGAGAGCTGGAAGAAGAAATTTACATGTCCAATCCTAAGCACTTCGTTTAAAAAGGTAAAGAAATATTGGTCTCCAAGTTAAAGAAATATTTGTATGGTTTGAAAAAATCGCCTAGAATGTGGTACCAAAATTTTGACACCTTTGTGCTGTCAATGAGATTTGTGAGATCAAAATCTTATCATTGTGTGTATTAAAAATTTGAAAATGATCATGTGCTTATTATTTTCCTGTACGTGGATGATATGTTGTTCATAGGAAATAGTAAGACTATGATTTTTGATCTTAAGTCTCAATTTTCTGTAAAGTTTGAAATGAAAGATCTGGGTGTAGAAAGGTATGTTCTGGGGATGGAAATAACCAGGGATAGAAAGAGCAGAAATCTTTGGCTTAGCTAGGGAAAGTATACTAACATTGTTCTGGAGAGTTTTGGTATGAATGATTTCAAGTAGCTAGTTGTTCAATTTTTGTAGGGAATGAAACTACCAATTGAAGATTGTCCAAAATATTCTACTAAGATGGAAGACATGACCAAGGAGCCTTATGCAAGTGCAGTTGGTAGCTTAATGTATGCAATGGTCTGTACAAGGCCAGACATTGCCCAAGCAATGGGATTACTTAGCCGATTTATGGTGAATCTAGGAAGGACACATTGGGATGCTGTGAAAAGAGTGTTTAGATATCTAAGGGGTACTTTGGAATGTGCTTTGTGTTACCATGGCAATTTGATTGGATCACAGAGGACTCTCAACATTCATAGATATGTGGATTCTGATTGGGCAGGGGACATTCACAGTAGAAGATCCACCAGTGGATATACTTTCATGTTGAATGGTGGTGCAATTAGTTAGATGAGAAAGTGGTAGGTTGTAGTCGCTTTTTCCACTATGCAGGAAGAATACATTGCAGAAACACACTCCTACATAGAAGTTGTTTGGCTTAGTCATTTGTGTTTTGATATTGGTTTTGATGCAGGGCAGATTATAATTTGTTGTGATAGTCAGAGTGTCATTTTTTTTCCAAAAATCTAGCTTTCCATGCCACAATGAAACATATCAATGTGTAGTATCACTTTGTTAGAGATATGGTGGAGGATGGAAGGTCTGTTTAGAAAAGGTGGAAAATCAAAAGAGTGTTTTTGATGCATTGACAAAGATAGTGACCACATAAAAGTTTGAGTGCTATGCAAGTTCAATGGGCCTTGGGGCCTATGATCTTTAGTAAATTCAAAGTTTAGAGGAAGCTAGTAACTCTTCACCAAGTGGGAGCTTATTGGAAAATGTGCCTCAATCTGCTAGATTGAACCTTTGTTAAGGACTTGAAACATTTCCCTTTAGCTCATGACATTACCTCATTACCATTGGGAGCCTTTCAGAAGTGGCACAGTTGCACAGTTTACCTCCTTACCGTGGAGGCCTCTGGTCTACTCGGCAGTTGCACAGTGTTACCACCTTACTGTGAATTCCTTTTGGCTAAGGAGCAGTTGTGCGATGTTACCTATATACCACAAAGTACTTCATCCTGTTTAGCGGTTGTGCAGTTGACCTCCCTACCACAAGGGAGACTTAATACTACTCAGTTGTACAACTGTGGCACTACAATACCATGGGTGCTTGCAAGCCTTGGCATAGTAGCACAGTGGCATCACCATACCGCAATTGCTTGCAAGCCCTGACGTGGTAGTGCGGTGTGAGTACTGTCATACAATGAGAGCTTTGCACCTGGCTAGCGGTAGCATAGTATACCGCCTTTTCTCAGGGTTTAGATGGATGGATAGAGGTGGCACGATGGAAAGAGCTCAGGGCATGGTTGATTAGTCTAGTTCAATAGTCAAAGCAGTGGATGAATGGAATGTTGACACGTCGCATGATTTTACATCACTGTTGTAAATCAATAATCATTGGCTAAAAGATTAAATCTTTGGAAGTGATATATTTGCATTAAATGCATGATCCAATTCGGGGTTGATAGAGTGCGGATTTGTTAATTCTCTGTTACTGGATTTAATGTTGGGGTGGCCTGATACATGTTACAAGGCAGTATGATTAGAAATGGAGAAAGCTTGTCAGTGAGTCATGCAATTACATACACCCTAATGGTTGTTGGTTGAGTAGTGAAAAAGAGTGCATAGAGATGAAGGTGACGGTGTGTGAATTCATTGTATGCTAAAAAGAATTGTAACAGTGAATGTATAAATTTGAATTCTGTGAGGAGTTCAACTAAGGTATGCTATTGTGAGCTAACATCTGAGAGTGAAGTCTATAACTTTGTATGTAATTGTTTAATGTAATACAAAGTGACTTTACTTGGTGTCGTTGGTTTTTCTCCTGTAAGGGTTTTCCCACGTATATCTCGTGTTATCTTTGTGTTTGTTTTTTATCTATGTCTTTCCTATTATATTGTGGATGTGCATCTCAAATGTAAGAAAATTCTAAATGAAGGTTTTTTGCAATTCTCTTTTGAGGATTTTGCATTAAGAAAGCTATTCTACAACTATTGCTTTTCCTTTCATATTTCCTCTTTCTCTCCTTATGTGTTTGCATATTTAATTACATTGAAGACTTTAAAGAATTTTTGAAGACCTCTCCTGGCTTTCAAAGTCCAAGCATCCACCAAAAGTCACCTTCAAGCTTGAAAATAAGAGTTTCAAAAGCAGTCAACTATGAAGAACTAAGGTGCAGACCGAGGGCTTCCATTTCCCCTTCCAAATTTCTAGAAAAGAAGAAGAGGACTATGTTTCCAACAATGGGAAGCTAGTCCCACTAGATATTCCTTTTAGTGACTTTTACATTTTTAGATGACCATTTGGCAGAAATGGGTGTGAGACCAGTTTTCTCAAATCTAGGACTAGGTCGCCCAGATTGGCACAAGTGTCCCTTTCAAATTTTGCATCATATTTTCAGCATTCCAGACCTCCATTAGATCCTTCTTCAAATTCTAGGTGCGCCTCTTCAATCTCATTCATTTCTATAATAGTTTGTTTATGTTTCTTAGGTCATTTAGTTTATGATTGCATATTATTATGTGTTTTCCAACACTTTACATTTCAATAGTTTAGCATTCAATAAATCATTCTAATTTTAGTTTATTAAAATTAGACACATTCACACATACCTCACATCCCTTAATCATTTGAATGAAATAACCCAAAAAAATATCATTAAGTGTAAAGAGATCCATTCCTAAACCAAGTGCTCCATTGGTGAAAAACCTTAAGGGCCTATTAAGGCGAATCCTCTTTCCCTTCTATATTTTTGGTGGTTCAAAACCCTAGCCCTAAGTTTTTCTAGAACTAGAAAAATTCGAAGTAAGAGAAAACCCTAGATTCAGATGTTCTAGAATAAGATACATGAAAGAGATTTAAATGATGTAAGACTTCAATCAAAGAAAACCTAAAACATTACAAATGAATGTAAGTGAAATGTAAATGGGATGCAAACCTTAAATTTGAAGATAGAGAGAAAATGGGAGATAGAATCACTTTGAAAACAAGTCGTTAGGTGTGATTTGGTGGCTAGTTGCACCTCCTCAACCTAGATTTCTCCATGATTCTCCATAGGTATCCATGATAAATCCTTTGTAATGTGAGATCTTGTGTATGATGTGAGCTTAAATACCTGCAAAAACCCTTGTTTTTTTGTCCTAAGCTTTAACTTTGTTTTTTTGTCCTAAGATGGTCAACACTTTGTTCTTGAGATTTCTTGTGAAAAATGATCAAAATCCCTAGGAGAGAGAAAAAAATGACCTAAAAACAAGTATTTATAAGCAACAATACCTAATTCTCAGTTATTTTGACCTAATAGGACAACACCCACCGATAATTTTCAGCAAGTCGGACATTTTCCTGCTAAAAAATGTAAATAAACTTAAAAAGGACTAGTTCACCGCCTTGGGTGACCTAGTCCCACCAGGGATTTTTGAGGTGGGATCTATGAGTTTTGAGTGATTTTGGAGCTATTTGTCATGAATTATTTGATTCCTTAGGTAAAATAGGTCTCAAAGTCAAAGATAACAAGTCATAGGGGCCTATACATGTTGTTTTTGGAGGGTGACTGATCCAAGGGTACCTAAAGTAGGACCAAATTAGGTGCAAAATTTTCCTTTTCTTCAAAGGTATACATTTTTTGGTGACATGGAAAGAAAGTGTGGATGTGGTAAAAATAATTCATTAAGCAAAGATAAAAGATAATTGAACACCACCTATGTGCTTGTTCTCATGATTTCCAAAAAAATCAAGATCCCAAAACAAAAGTCTTTGTGCAAAAGCTTCAAGTTTAGGCGTCACACTCAAAAAGTTGTGAAGAAGTACATTAGGAAGTGCAACCTCAAGAAATACACCAAGATAAGAAAGAAGTTCACGAGGTTTTATATACTCATTCCTTTGAACAATCTAGATATTTATGCTCAATTTGAACTACTCATCTAAGTCAAAAGTTTGGTCCTCTGAATTTGAGCACTTTAGAAGTATAGCATGTTCTTCAATACTGAGGTCTTATAAAAAGAGAAGTACCTCTAGGTTCAATTTAGGATAAAAAAATACTTTCATCCATCCCAAAAACATAAATCAAATTCCATCTCATAGAAAACTCTTATAATCTTGGAAAAAATCATTCATAATAGACTTTTGGTAATCCTTCAAATCAAAATAAAAAATCATCTTATTTGACTAAGTGTGTGTGCTTCTTCATACACTTAGTTAAATTATCACCTAGTGGAAAAATTTATTCCAAGATAACATCCAACATCTTGGGGTTTATGAGTTCATTATCCAAAATCAAAATCATATCCAAATCAAATCGAAAAGTCCTAATTTCTAGTGGTTCCTCCAAGGTTTCTTAAAAGTTAAATCATTCACACCATCCATCTTTCATTTATCTCATCACCATCATTTAATCCTTAAACATCTTAAATTTTTTTCTTTGTACCTAAAGTTTAGACCAACCTAAGGAATTACAAGTTTTCTTCCCATATTCCTAAAAGTTGATCCCTATTTTATGGTCCAAACTAGATCTCAACATAAGAAAAACATGGATAAAAACAAAGAAACATCCACATGAAGTGATTTGAGTCAAACCGAAATAGAATTCAACCCTAGGATATCGATTGAACTTCCAATTAATCCTCATCCAATACCTCAAAATCTTGAAGAGGGAGGTTTTCAAGTGCAGGATGTTACCAACAATGTCCTAGGAATGACTTAAGATGAAATCATGGAGATAGTTCAAAATCCTTAAAATCACAAGATTGTCAATATAATGATGAGAATCAATCCTTCACAATAAATGTTGGCATTAGCAAAGGAAGGGGCTAAACTCACTTCTGATTATGATTTGATCACTATCTTGGAACAACCTCTTGGGACTATATCATCGGTATCATTCACACCATCCTTCCAAAACATCATTCAACCCATACCATAACTAATATCATCTCATGCTCCAAGTCAACCCATGATCACCAAGGGGAGTTAATTGCTCCAAGCTCTTCAAACAAACCCCCTTGTAAACAACCAAAATTTGGATGAAAACATCATCTTGGGTATGTTGAACGCTATCCCACAAAACCCAAAACATTTGTATGTTCCACTCATTTTCCATGACACCAATAATGCATCCACTTTCTCCAAAACACCAGCATACTGTCTTGGGACACAAGTCTCTCTCCCCAAAGTATCACAAGGATAAGGGGGTTTGTTTGGACAAGGGGAAATCTTTGATCCTTCATCATAAATTTCTCAAGGAAACATACCATCTATCTGCCCACCACTTCCCCTTCTAACATCAACATCCACATCAATTGAAGGTTTAGGGAAACCCTCTTTACCCAACATACCAATCCAAAATCAATCAAATCAAAAAAATCCTCCAATCATGAATCAAATCAACATACCAAATCCTCCAAGCATGCCACCGATATCACAACACTAAGTGGCACCAATCCAAACATCCCAATCAACCATTAAACCATCTACAATGCCCCAAATTGTTCAAAATTTGGTCTCCCAAGGACCAAGCACACCAACCATACCCTCCACTACACAACCCATGGTCATCACTCAGAAACCTCAACAACCACCTCAAAAAATCCTCATCACACCATCTCACACAATTTTGAATCATCCACCTCCACCACCAAATCCAAACATGGCCAATCAATACCACATTTCCTTGCAAGTAGCTCAACAAGCATACTAAAAGGAATTTCAGCAATTCCAAGCCCAACAACCTACACAACAAGCCCAAAAAGTTGCACAAGCCACACAATTTTCCTAGGCTATTGAAGTGGCACAATCCACCCAAGCACAAGCATGAGCACTAATACAAAAAAAACAATCCCAATAAGTCACACAAGCGATGCAAGTCACACAAGCTGCACAACCTACTCAAGTTGCACAAGCACAAGCCCAATCACATGCCCAAGATCAATATCAAGCACAACAAGCTCAAGAGGCTTTGTTATAGCAAAAATATTACCAACAAGATTTACAGCAATATGGAGCACAACAACAAGAAGCCCAATAACAAGGGTTGTTAGAACATGAAAAACAAAAAGACCAACAACAAGCTTTGTTGGCGCAACAACACTTACAATCATATCAACAAGCATTAGTCACACAAAAATATCTCACAAATGTGCCACCAAGTCCATAATTCACCCCACCCATCATTCAAGCCACTACATTGACCCGAAACACATTCATTCCACCACCAGATCCGCAAAATGATCTATTTTCTCAAATCAAAAATATCTCACAACAAGTGTTGGATATAAAATCTAGGAAAACCATGAGGTCACAAGGGAATATATGCCCTTATCCATTCAATAGAAGCATTTTGATGAAACCATTACCACAAGGTTTTGAGATACTAAAATTTAGCACATACTATGGAACCAAAAATCTTGAAGATCACATTAGGGAATTCCATGTGCATTGCAGGGAAGTTTCCTACGATGAATCTTATCTAATGAGTTTATTCCCCAAAAGTTTGGCTGGTCCAACCATGGAATGCTTCTCCCATCTTGCTTCTAGAATGAAAAGGCTCCAAAAAATTGTGGACTTATTCATATAAAATTACTCATTCTACATAGGCATGTATGTAAGCTTGGAAGAGTTGTCCATCCTAAAGAAAAAAAAGGGAGAGAAATTTGCATCCTTCTTGCAATGATGGTGATCCAAGGCCAATAGGAGCAAGTGGGCTATGCGACAAGAATAACAAGTCAGAACCATCATCTCAAACCTTGAAGGGATATTAGCCTTCCATCTCAAAATACAATACATTACCACCTATGATCAACTCATCCCCAAATCTCTTAACTTCGAAAGAGCCCTCATTTTAGAAGGGGGGACCACTTATCAAGACAATCATCCATCAACAAGCTATAACAATAGACCTCAAACATGGGAAAAAATAAAAAATGTTATCAACGATGGTGTTGTTGATGCCAAGGTTGTAGTCAATGCTCCAAGGCCAAACACACCAACAACTTCAAAATAATACCCAAAACACCCCTTGACCTAACACATCTCAACAACAAAGAAACCCACAAGCAGTCAACAACGTTAATCTTCAAAGTGGACCATCCACTAGAAATAGATATCCCCCTAAGCTAAAGTACGCACTGCTCGAGGAATCAATCAAATATTTCATGCAAAAAATTATTGAAGTCAACATCATCATGCTCCCAGTCATTGAAATTTACTAGGAGCCTCAAGTTAAACCACCATGGTTAAAACAAGAAGTACCTCTACAATTTTCATAAGATAAAGGGGCACACAATAGCAAGCTACATGAGACTCAAAAACCTAATCCAAGATCTTATTGATGACAAGAATATCATCATTGAGCAACCACCTGGAAATCAAGACCCTTAAATATACATGAATCTGATGCCAGATCAAAATAAAGCAAACAAAAATGGAAAAGGAAAAACGTATGACAGCACCAACCATATTTACGACCATGTTGTCGCATCTTTAGATGAATGGGTAGGTGTTATCCATATCATAGGGTCCAAAGCCGAGTATGGAGTCACCACATGTTGTGGAAAAATCACCATCCTTGGACCATCCATGCAATCAAGGCACCCCCTACAAACTCAAAGTTAGTTACCAATGGTTAAAATGTCTTATAAAAGTTGAAGAAGACCCCCACCCAGAACTCCATCATGGAGTTGCTGAAAATCTTGCTTGCGCATAGGGAAATTATAGAAAAGGAACTAGTTGCATATTTTGTACCCAAATATCTTGATGCAAACTAGTTCTAAGCTATTGTCAGACATATCACCACACCACACCTCCTTATATTCTCTGAACAAGGTCTTCCAACCTATCCATCTCATAACTGTGTGCTCTACCTTGAAGTCTTTGTCTATAAGAATAAATTCAAACAATTCTTGTTCGATGGAGGTGTAGGGTTTAACATTTATTCTCTCAAGATAATAAAGAATCTGGGATTCCTTGAAGACGTGATTGAAAAAGGAAAAGGTATCAAAATCTGGGCTTATTATGATCATGAGAGAGTGTCTCAAGGAACCATTCAACTTCCTATCCAAGTAGGACCAACCATCATGGCGATCACTTGCTAGGTCCTTGATTTTGACCTCCCTTATAACATTCTCTTGGAGCACCCATGGATCCATGGGATGCAAGTTGTTGCATCCAAATTCCACCAATGTACTAAATTCCCCTATGAAAACCAAGAGGTCACAGTTCATGGTGACCCAGAGCCCTTTCCTTATTGCAAGAACCTTGAAGCCAAATATTATAAAATTTTATAGGTTCCCAAGAATGATGAAGGTCCTACGACTCCATATGTAGACCCATCCACCCTAGCCTCCACTTCTGAGAAAAAGACACTCTCCATTACCAACATTTCTAATATTAAAGTCATTATCCAAGATAACAAATGTGGAGACTGCAAGATGAAGAAGGGTTCCTTTGTAATAGGATAATTAACTCAATCTCCTAGGTCTCATGGATAGCCACAACCAGCCCACATAGTATCTCAAACATTCAGAGCAGACCGCTCTAGATTCAAAAGTTGGGGGAACCTAGGTTGAAAAGTGATGGATGAAATGGCCATATCAAGTCTCCTATACCAAGATGAAAGACCTATGCAAACTGTTCCAATGGATGATGATAACAAAGGACTATAGTTAATGTTGGGCATGGGCTACAACAAGAATGAAATTCTTGATAAAAATAGCAAGGGTCAATTAAAACCCATTGATGCTGAGAAGTGCAAAAAAAATATTTGCCTTGGATGTACCCCTTCGAAGATAACCATACATGGCAGAGGTACCCCTGTTAAAATAGTCAAAGCTCCTCTGCAGCTACCAATATCCATGTGTCTACCCTTAGATAACTATACCTTCAATATAACAGATGTATGTGAGAGTGACGAGGATACACTCATTGATCTTCCCATGTTATTTGAGGACTCCTCCCTGTTCATGATTTCCACTGTGTCTTTTGAGAACAACAACCAAACACATGAATTAGAGGCAGTTTGTCCCCAACTAATAGACTATGACGAATGATGACCACCAATTTTAGACACATTAAAAAATGATGAGGCTCTCTCAAAATTCATGGGACTACGACATACTATACCATGCGAAGACCATAAAGAATGATTTGACATTGAGCTAGAAACACACACATACTATGGGGAAGGGATTGAATCCCTCAGTTGCAAAAGTGAAAATCTAAGAGTAATCTCTAGGTCTTTAAGCGAAAACCATGTTGTGGCACTTTCTGACTCAAAAATAGTAAAAACAAAGGACGCATCCAAGGGTGAAAACCTCTCCGAGGCACCCAAGGATGAGGGATTCAATATTCCCCCTAGTGTTATTCATCATGAGAAGTCAATAGTGTTGGCAGAGAAGTGTAACATTATCAACTTGGGGACTGAAGAGACACCACACATAACCTTCTATGCAGAATCACTTTCGATTGAAGAACATGAACTTCTAGTTGCATTTCTGAGAGAACGAAAGGTAAAATTTGCATGGACCTATGTTGACATGCTGAGTCTCAATCCAAAAGTCATGGTTTATCATCTAGTAGTATATCCAGAGGAAAAGCCAGTGAAGCAAAAACTAAGGAAGATGCATTCATAGAATGTACTGTTAGTCAAATTAGAGTAACAAAAACTCCTAGATGCTAGCTTCATATGACCCACCAATTATCCTAAATGGGTTTCAAACTTGGTACCAGTCACTAAGCCAACTGGGGGCATCTAGATCTACACTAATTTAAGAGACCTAAAGAAAGCATTCCCTAAGGATGATTTTCCCCTTCTTCACATTAACATGATTGTAGATCAAATGATCAGGCATGAAATGTTGTCATTAATGAATGGGTTCTTAGGGTACAATCAGATAATGATAGAAAAAGATGATCAATAGAAGACAGCCTTTACCTATCCATGATGTACATATTGATAGAACATGATGTCATTTGGGTTGAAAAACACTGGAGCCACCTATCAAAGGGTCATGACTCTAATTTTTCACAACATGATTCAAAAGTCTGTAGAAGACTATGTGGATGACATACTAGCCAAGTCAAGAAAGCTACAAGATCAAATAGCAGAAATAAGCTCCATCTTTGATAGATTGGAGGAATACAAGGTAAGGCTCAACCCTATGAAATGTTCCCTTGGTGTACAATTAGGAAAGCTCCTAGGGTATATAGTATTAATGAGGGGGATCAAGATAGACCCAGCGAAAGTCACAACAATTCTCAAAATGGAGTCACCAAGGACATTGAAAAAGTTAAGGGGTTTACAAGGATGACTCCAATCCATCTGTAGATTCATAGCATAGTTAGCAGAAAAGGCTATCCCATATTCTCCTCTACTTTACAAGGGGGTAGCATACAGGTGGGATGAGAAGTGTGATCGAGAATTAGACAAAATCAAAGGATACTTGCTGACACCACCAGGACTCATGCCACCAATCTGGAATAAGCCATTGATCTTGTACATATCGGCAACAACACTTGGGGCTATATTAGCACAACATGATGAGACGGGGAAGGAAAGACCCATATACTATATCAATCGAACCATGGTAGGGCATGAGTTAAATTATACATTCATTAAAAAGGGTTGCCTAGTAGTAGCGTTTACCTTGCAGAAATTCATGTGCTACATGTTAGTCCCTCAAATCAAACCCATCGCAAAAATAGACCCACTCAAATATTTAATGTCCAAGGTAGGAATTAGAGGGTGTATGGATAAGTGGGTCATGATCCTTTCAAAATATGATATTGAATATGTGGAAAGAAAAGTTATTAAGGGACTAGTGTTTGTAGATCAATGAGTAGAAGCAACCATCTATTTAGAGAACCCACTTATATCAAAATTTCTAGATGAGTTTGTGCTCAACCTTAGTACTGCAGATCCTTGGAAGGTTTATTTTTATGGGTCATATATATAACATGGGTCCGGAGAAGGTATTTTTTTCATCACACCTAAAGGGGATTGCATTCCTCAATCCTACAGGTTATCTTTTCCCTGCACTAACAACATTGTCGAATATGAAGCCCTTGTGATTGGAATCAGGATAGCGGTACAGTGGTATATCATGGCACTTATCTTTGATGAGCCCCTAAGGCCCTAGGTTAGATTAAAACCATAGTTAAAAAATGAAATATCCAAATAATTTAGAAAATATAAAATCCAAAAAACATTTACAAAATAGAAAAGTTCAAACCAAGTAAACTAGGAGCCTTTGTGTGTACAATGCAGGAAATTATTATCTTTGATGAGCCCCTGAGGCCCTAGGTTAGTCCCTTGAAACATATCAAAATGAAAAACATCATAAAAACTTAGAAAATCAAAAAAATAGGACCATCTTGTCAGCAACATCCACAATAAACGTATCAACCATAAGAAACAAACTGTCACAACCACCCTTTGACAAACAAAACAAACAAACAGAGGAAATGTCAATAGTTAAAGCTTTCAAGAAAAAAATGATTGCAAAAGAGTTGACTATAAACAAACCAAAATAATACCAAAGTATCAACTACCTATATGTTTAAACAAGTTTGAACAACATCTTGAGATATTCCTTAACGGATCTGTTCTGATGATAGATATGATCAACAATGGATAATAGCCCCACCCTAAAAAGATATGGCAAGTGATACTGCAACTTTTTTTTTTATCTTTTTGTGGTCTAACTTTTATGTGATTTATTTTATTGACTCATTCCCAGGATATCTCAAGGATGTCCATAAGGATTTAGAGAAGAAGGAATGGGGGAAACTGAGTATCATTTCTATTTTTTTTTTGTAAGATATTTTTTTAATATTACCGTGGCGAATATTTGCTTTATTGAGTATGGAAGTTGTATCAAAATAATTCGTGAAGCAGTTATATGTTAGGTGTTTTATACCTCTTTGTTTGATTGGTCTGAAACATTTTTCATGCAACCCCCGTATACTTTAAACAAAGTTTCTATTTTTCTGGTATGATCAAAGATACTCTTTGTTTGTAGAGTCAAAGTACATGCAATAGATACAAAGCTACCTTCATAATTTGTACCTTGGTGCATCATAATTTTTTGCTACATCAAACAAGATTGTCCAAACAGAAAAGTCTCTAAAGAAAAGAAAAGTAACATAAACAATTCTATCCTTTATCTAATTAACATCATCAATTCTATCCATCATCACATTTCTTCTAATTAACATCATCAATTCTATCGATCATCATATTTTCTACTAACTAACAAACATCTTCATTTTTCTTCTAACTAACATCCTTTCTCTATCTATCAACATATTTCTTCTAAATTAACATTCATCCTACATAACATATCATCAATACCATATCCATTCTATATCCATAAAATGTTAACAATACATATCATGATGATAATAAACTAATTAAAAACATCAGGTATCATGTATGGGGCATTCATCTATAAACATCCATCATCATGAAACAAGACAAAATCATGATTCCTACATCTGCATCATATCCATACATTAGGAAAAGCACAAAAACACATATAATGGTATATCATCATATATCACCATCACATAAACATATAAGGAGGCTGAAATGAGGAAGAATATCTCATATTTATCATCATCAAAAAGATAATATGTCACAAGTACGTCCAGAAATGACACAACTATGATAGGAAGGTACAAAATCATAACATATATATGAGGTCTCAACTGGACCAAGGAATATATATAACCATGTTTAGAAAATGCCTCTGCAACATAAACAACATAAAGCTCATATATCAAAAATGGTAAAAACCCCTGCATGACAAACAAAACACTACTGAAAATCAAGATGATCTGGTTGTCTCACAGAATGATCACCAACACTGGTACCACCACTATCGTCGCCATCACTTGCAGCACTAGGCTCCCCAAACCGTGGATGTCGAGAAGCCCTAGGAATGGTAGCATCATATAAAATTTGATAATATGTAGATTCTTGTATATACCTATCTCACTCTACATGCATACCATCACGCTCTATCCAAATAGTATCTCTCTCTGTTGTTAGTAATAGTACTTGAGCCTTTGTAGCATGTCATCTACCAATATCACTCTCCCAATCGAACTGAAGAGAATATTTCTCTATTGAAAGTAATACTACATGAGCCTTTTCCACATGCAGTCTACCAAATGCACTATCTCACTCAACCCTTATAGTATCTTGTTCAACCGTCAGAGTATCTACCAAAGCCTCGACGGTTTCTCACCATGCAACCTCTGCATCTTTGTCTAAAGTCATCTGAGCTAGCAACCAATCACTATCCCTAGTTGGTGGATGAGGATCTAGAACCTATCTCTGACCTTGTGCACAAGGCACCCGCTCATCTTGAATATCCTCTCCCTCATCATGATGAACTGGATCCAACTACTCTACAAGAACCTCATCAATTTTTTGCTCACCACGATGACCTGTGATGCTAGCTCTACCCACAATCGAACCACCTCTAGGATTAGTAAGCCTCATAGGCCTATGTTGTTACCACCACTCCTCATAATTGTGAGTAGTACCTAGATCTGCCACTCCAATGGACCAACCCCCACCAAATAGAACAAGTGTTGCAAACTCGATAGTAATAGTATCTGCATCAACCTGGATACCCCATATACAGACCTCCCAATAAGTCTAAAAAAATCAAGCCTCATAGGAATCAAGAATCAGTCCCTACCTCTCACCAAACTAATGAAAAACTCGATCAGGTAGATAACACTCTATCATGGATGATGAATGACCAAGAAACCAACGAGTCTGTTAGCAATACACAAGTTTATCTACATTGTATGGCCAACCCTCACAGCTCATGTAAGGTCTCCATATAAAACTATCCATCTCATCAAACACACGATGCCAATAAGGAAGAGCTGCAGGAAAAGTGTAGTGCATAAAATACCCATAACGATAATAATATGGATCATCTAGAGAAAGATCTTGAATGCTGTCAGGATGAGTAACTAAAATATGCTCCCACACCCAAACATGCAAAATGGATACACCTACAGACAATGACCTCCCACCCCAATACACTACCTCATGCATATCTCATACCAAGCTCGAGCATACTCTCAATACATATGCCCTAGCCAACTGCAAACTGTCGACCTCGTCTAATGAGAATAACTAATCCCAATACCAAGACACAAAGGACAAGAATGATAGGTTTCACACTATCTAAAAAGTTAGATAAATCAATCTCCACAATACGAACATCCACACCTAACAATTGTTGCATATCACAAGAACCTCGATGCATCTGGTACATAACGAGCTCGCCATGAATAGGAAGCCGAAGAATCCTCCACACATCCTCTAAAGTAATGGTTGCCTCCCCTATAGGAAAATGAAAAGATGATGTCTCAAAGTGCCACTTCTCAACGAGAGCGATCAAAATTGCAGTATGGGTCCTGATAGGAGGCATATATAACAGATATGATACAAACCCATTGCCTGAAGAAAGTCCAACTCTAGTACACTAAATTGGGTAATAGGATCAAATAGGTGACGAGGAAGTCTCTCTCTCATCATGAGCAAACAAAGATTTGCATGCAAGCGACATAAACCAAGACATTAGGGTTTCACTCTAAAAATAGTGAAGAAACATAAAACAACACTTGCTAGATGAAAAATGACATGTATGACACTAAATGAACACAAGCTAGGGTTTTGAACACAAGGAGGATGACAAAACGATCCTTAAACATAAAATGAATGCAATGTAGGGGTTCACTCTAAAACAATCAAAGAGACATAAAATGATAGTTCTGATGGTAAATAGACACAAGACAAGGTTTTATAATGCAAACATGATAAATAACGACATTCAAGACCGAAAACAGACACATACTAGGGTTTGGACAAAGCTAAGAAAACTGATAGACAGAGACTCAATTACCAAATTCTAGGATAAATGCTCAACAAGAGACAAACAAATACGTAGTTTTAGGACAAGTGCACAAGATTTTGGGCATAGTTTTCAAATAAATGCACAGTTTTGGGACATGTTCATAGTTTTAGAACAACTACGTACTTTCTCGACAACTGTGTAGTTCTTGAACAAATGATAAGAACAAAAGTGCCAGTCTTGGAAAAATGCACCAATATTGGACAAAAACACTAAAATCACCTCATTAAGGTGCCAAAACTGAGACAAATGTGCCAAAACCTCAAAAACAACGGATTTGTCTAACAAGACGTTGCACACGCAAAATGAGAATGAAAACACAATGAAAGTGAAGGGTGAAAAGGTACATATCGGGGCACCAATGTTTGAAGGTCATCTATACTATTGAACAAGGTCAGAATGATGTGTGAAACCTTGAATCTCGATAATCTCCCTCAACAACTGACAAAAGGTGGAATCCATAGACAAGAATTAGCAAACGGTTCAAGCAAGCACAAATGAGCTAATTTGAAGACAAATTATGTATATAACACCTCAAGGAAACTCTAATTACACTTAGGAAATATTCCTACTTAAAAATTAGAAGCTTTAAACAAGAAACGATGCACATTAACATAGAATATTCCATTTGAAAACATCGAAACGACAAATACAATAGTGTCAAGAGCTTGACCTCAAAACTTGAAATTTTTGGTCAACCTCTCGAGGGGGCAGCATAGAGTCCTACAATCATTCCACTAAACATTGGGGTATAGTGGGGCATAAATTTTTTCAAAAAAACTTAATTGTAAAAACAAAGCAACCCATACTTTGTATCAAAAGAGGGGCAAAATGTAGACATGTAAAATTGACTGAAGAACATCAAACAACACTAAACAACATCAAACAGCCTCAAGCAACGTCAAACAATATGGAACATCATCTGGAAATAACTCAGAATCATCTTGTAACACTTTAGAATGACTCAAAATCATCCCGTAACACTTTAGAATGACTCAGAATCATCTTGTAACACTTTGGAATGACTTGAAATCTTCCCGTAACACTTTAGAATGACTCAAAATCATCCTATAACACTTCAAAATTACTTGGAATAATCTTGTAACACTTTCAAATGACTTGGAATCATCACGTAACACTTTGAAATGGCTCAAAATCATCCTGTAACACTTCAAAATGACTCAAAATCATCCTGTAACACTTCATAATAACTCAAAATCATCCCATAACATCTTGGATCAACTCAGAATCACCCTAAAATAGTTCAAAATCATCCCATAACACCTCAGATCAACTCGAAATCACCCTGAAACACCTCAAAATCACCCTAAAATAGTTTGGAATCATACCACAAATGTTTCTGCATCACACCACATCGCATCACATCAAAATGACATCAAAACTAATTCCTCTATTAATTGAATAATAAAACATTATTTAATTAATTCACTTTTTCATCATTTCAGACAAATTTAATAAATCTCATTTATTTAATAAAGTCCTAGAAACCCTAGAATTCCTCTATTAATTAAATAAAACAAAATTATTTAATTAATTCACGTTTCATCATTTTGACCAATTAAATAAATCTCATTTATTTAATAAAGTCCTAATCTCACCTTATTTGGTCCTGATTAATTAAATAATGCCAATTATTTAATTGCATCGCTAAATCACCTTATTTCCCTAAGTGGATTAAAATATTAAATAATAATTTAATTTCAACACTTTCCCTCCAAAAATTTGAATTAAATCAAACTATTCAAATAAATTATCAAAAATCAAATCAAACTAATGCAACCTTGTTTGTAAAAGTCAAACTTGATTTGCACATTCAAATCCTGAAAAGGAATTAATTAATTAAATCAATTAATTCATATTCCTCACCCACTTTTTGATTCAAAAAATTATGATTGTTGAATAAGCAATCTAATTTGTTAACTAGTCAATCTATTTTGTTAACTAATCCATCTATTTAGTTAACTCAACATCACATTCCTAACTAAGACATCACAAAGTTAACTAATCCATCTATTTAGTTAAATGATCAATCAGAGTCTTGACTAGCCAATCTATTTCCCAATCACACAAATTGTGCAATCAACTTTTCACAATTATCTCATGTCTAAATCCTCTCAACACACTCCGACCGTTGATCTATATATTCTTCAAAACAATCTTGATTGTCCATTTCAAATCTCATTTTCTATATAACAAACCCCTTTCCTCACAAATAAGGATCAGAGAATTCATATACATTGAGTAATGAAGTGTTGTCAAGATCATCCTTAAGAGAGAGCTTCATCCATCATCTTCGATCAACCAAATACAAACAAGCACTCATCCACACTTTGCACATGAAATTTGGAGGCTTCGTTGTGATAAGAAAAATCCAACATCAAGCGAATACACTCCACTATGGGATGGTAAAAGATATGTTTTATTCTCATTTCGGTAATTAATAGTTTCCTTATCATATTTTCATTAGTATAGTTTTAATTATGTATGTGTAGGTGTTTCTAGATGTTAGATTTAAGCATTTTGGTTGTAGACCAGGTTTCTTCATCAGATTGCTCTAATGTCCCTCTTAGATAATCTATCTAATGTTCCCATTCCCCCTCACATAAAGTTTTATGGAGAATCTTAACTAATCATCAACCAAGTCAACAATGAGTACCAAATGAAGGACAAAAAGTTCACCTCAAGGAATTCTTTGTTGACATCATGTTTGAGAAAATACCAAGGGAAACAATAGAGTGGCAAACTCCATGGCAACTATCGGATCACTACTAGATATCCCCCGCAATGTCCTTAAACATGAATTCCTGGTATAGCATCTTCTCATACTAGCTTTCAACACCAAAGTCTGAATTTGTGTGTGAAATAATTTGTCTCGGTAACCCATGGTATCATGACATATACACTTACCTAAGAATAGGAGTCCTCCCTACCAATATCACTGTGAACCTTAAAAGAACCATTTTCAAGAAGTCAGTCTGCTTTGTTATCTTAGGTGACACCATGTACCGTAGGAGTATTAAGGGAACCCTTTTATGATGCTTAAATATTGATGAGGATTTGACTACTTTAATTGATGTACATGATGGAATTTGTGGTTCACATTCAAGTGGTATGACCTTGGCCAAGAAGCTGCTGAGAATAGGGTACTACTTGTCGACAATGGAAAGGGAAGCTCACGAATATGTCAAGAAGTGCTTGCAATGTCAATAGAATGGGGACCTCATCCATCCACCAGCTCAAGAGCTCCTCCTGATTGTAACACCTTGGCCCTTCTCACAGTGGGGGATCAATCTCATTGGAAAAATCACCCCACCTCATCTAATGGACACAAGTTCATTATCACTACAACAGAGTACTTCATAAAGTGGGTAGAGTCCATTCCTATTACCTATATCACTAGAAAGAAGATTGCAAAGTTCATCCTAAATTACCTCATTTATCATTACGGTGTTCCACAAGTCATTATCTCTAATAATGGGAAACCTTTCAAAAACTAGGATATCTGAGACCTATGCTAGAAATTTAACATCCAACATCACTTTTTGACTCCATACTACCCCTAGGGTAACAACCAAGATGAGGCTACAAATAAAACCATCTTATGAATCCTTAAAAAGATAGCCAATAAAGTTGGTCGTGACTGGAACTTACAGTTGAACCCTGCCCTATGGTCTTAAACCAAACAAGTATCCACACACCAATGGGTGCAACCCCATTCTCCCTAGTCTATAGATAAGAAGACATTCTCCCCATCAAGATTGATCTCCCATCCTTGAGGATATCATTGTAAAACCTCATTATAGATGAACAATATTGGGTATCTCAATTGAATGAGTTAGAGCTATTGGATGAGTAGTGCATGGATCCTTTGAACCACCTACAAGTCTACTAGAACTGTTTGAAGAGGATCTATAACAAGAATATTTGGAACTGATCATTTCAAGTTGGTGAGCTTGTGATGAAAGAAAATTAGAAAAATGTGTCGAATCTAGATAGCAAGGGAAAGTTTGAACTCAATTGGTTGGTACCTTTCATTGTCAAGACAAGCTATAAATCTAGGGCATATCATCTGTGACACCCAAAGGGGAACCTCTGTAGGAGCCTATCAATAACTCCCATCTTATAATTTTTTATGCCTAATTTTCAAGGTATAAAATAAAAAATCAATAAAATAAAATAAAAAAATTAGAAAAAGGATTGAAAAGAGTAAAGACAAAAATTGTCTTCTAGTGAAAACCACTTTGGTGGCACTTTGGGAAAGTACCTTGGTAAAAACTTGGCAATTAGGTGCCTTGTGTAAAAAGACCTTTCCATCCACCATGATCTCTATGGCTGGTTTTGCATCACCCATCGCATTATGTCACCCGTCCACGTCTGTATCATAACTTGATGTTGTGTCTATATCATGTTCCACCCTAGTACTATTTGGCACTACTTGGCACATTCCTAAGGTCAGTTTGTCCTGCCTATTTCGAAGTAGTCTATCACATCACACTGGGGGCATGTTGTTTTACCTTCATTGGATCAAATTCATGTATATTCTTGAGATCTTCCTTAAAATTATAAATTCCACAAATATTCATAAAATCATATCAAAAATCCTTAAAAATTCATAAAACTAGAAAATCCAAAAAATCAAAAATAGAGTGATCATGTCAAACTATGGGTCTCTGAGCATGAACATAGGCAAGGCCATCATCGATGTTCCCCCAAGACACATTAGGCTAGTCCTTTAGGAGTCCATCACAATAAATTGGTAATTTGTTTCTTCATATCTCATCAATTAATGAGTTTTTGTCAGTCTAACTATGTGGTCTATGTGTGTATAATGTACGCAAGACTATTTTTGATCAACCCCTGAGGCCCCTAGGATAGGTCTTTAGGTTAGGTTCTTGGTGAAAATCTCAAAAAACACTAAAAACATTGGGAAATCTGAAAATAAAAATATTTGCAAAACACCTTGAAAATCCCAAAACAACCTCCAAATATTTCAAAACATCAAAAAAATCCAAATATTTGAAAAAAATCCATTTGTCCCATTTCACTTTCACTCGTAATAAGTATCCACTCATAATAAATCAATTAGCTAGGTTACTAGGTAAACAAGTTGGTCAACTCTTGGCATCAATAGTCTATCATCCAGTTAATTCCTTGGTGAATGCTTGGTTTGTTAGGTATGTATGGAAGGTGTTTTGCATAGCTTGTTTACTATTACATGGATTGGTTATGTCTTTCTATGCTTTGTTCTAAGATGTTTAAAACTACTATAGTGCATCTTAGCAAGGTATATATATATATTAGGTGTAAATAGGATCCTCCTATTTGTTTGCCAAGTCAAAGTCCATCTCACTAGATACAACGTCATCCTAGTTGTATGTACATTGATGCATCGTATCTATGTGTGTTTTCAAACATAAGGAAAGTTATGCTCTTTACATCTCCAATCCTTGGATAAGAAATAGATCATCATCATTCATCATCATATCTAATAAATTCTTGATGACTAATAGAGTTGTTGGACTTCTGCATCTTCTTGGATTTTAGTGTTCATCCCTCTAATTCTTCTATCCTCTCTCACGCTAACATTGTATCATGTCATTAACCAAAAAATTAATGCATCCATCTTGCATACTCACACATATCATCATAATAGGAAACATCATCCATATCACATGCATTGCATAATCATTTGAGATGTTTAGGATAATATCTAGATTTGTTATTCTAAGCATCTTAAAAGAATAAAAAATAATTCGTATCATCATTATCATATAGATTTGTTAGTCTAACCATCGATACATCTATCGTGAACCTCTTTATTGTGTGATCAACCCTAAAATCAAACTTTTTGCTCGATCTCTTGAGGGGGAAATGTGCTAGCGTACTCCTTTTCGCTCGAGCATCTGAAAAATTAGAAAAAAATTGAACTTTGATCTTGACAACATAATTATTTAAACCAATATAGTAGGTACATTGCTTCAAAAAGAGGCAAAATTTAGATTCTCAAATTAACATAAATTCCTCTATTAATCAAATAAAGCAATTTATTGATTAATTCACTAATATTCATCATGTCTGATTAAATAAATCAAACTATTTAATTGTATCCTCAAGGTCCTCTTATTTTATTCAATAAATCAAAAATGATTTAAATCAAATATCATAATCCCCTAACCCATCCAAGTTAATTAATTTTGAACTAATTAACCTCTAACCCTAATTACCCATCCTCTAGGTTTTGACTCAACCTAGGTCAAACCTAAACCCTTGACTAACCCACCCATTTGCACATGAAATTCATATTATTTAATTATTTAATGGCCCCTTTTTCCCCCACCAAGGCATATTCTTTGAGAATATTCCTTTATTTACTCCACTTATTTGACTTTTTTAGCCCAAACAATTTCCCTCCAAAATCTTCAACCATATACATTAATCTCTCTTACACCTCTCAAATCCTCAACCACTTGCATTAACCATGCACATTCTCCCAAATGTGCTCCACCTTCCTCCACTAACCATGTGACAAGTGTCACAATATCATTGTCTCTTCTTTAGTCCCACATTCCTCCCATCTCTCCATTCTTGAACTCTTGAATCTTTAAATACAAGGCATTTCTACTCCGCAATCTGAGTATTTTCACTATAGACATATGCATCATCTTGCATTTCATTAAATTTTCAAGCCATTTTCATTATCATTTATCTTATCAAGGAGGTGGGAAACACATCCTTTTCACATCAAAGGAACACCACTTCCACTATGGGATAGGTATGATTCATGTTTTTATATACTTTTATTTAGCTTTTCTTGTTTCTTTGGTTGTATATTGAACATGATTAAGTATTTCCTACAAATTTTCTATTTGATTTTATTTAATTGACTAACCATGCTAATACATGTCAAGTTTTAAGCCTTTACAAATTTTACATCTACAAAAAACTTACCCATATTTTGATTATGCTTGATTACTTTTTACCATCATTTTCTGTAGTAAGACATTCTTCATAGTTATATCTATAAAAGAAGTGAATCATTCCAAAGGATCTTTGTGATAAAGAACCTTCACAGATTTAGGAATGATGTTTTCTGTCAATTTCAATAATGATCTTTGCAACCAAAACCTACAAAAATTTAGCCATGTTCTCTATGATCAATTTCAACAATGATCTTTGTGATAAAAATATTCACAAATTTAGTAATGATCCTTGCAATTAATTTTCAAAAAACAATCTTTGTGACCAAAACATTCAACTATATTTGTGATCAATTTCAACAATGATTTTTGCAATTAAATCCTTCAAAAAATTAGCAACAATATTTATGATCAATGCTATAACTATTCAACAAGGATATTTTCAATCAATACTATAACCTTTTAGGTTCAACAATTATCCTTACAATCAAAGTTACCATTCAACAATGATCTTTGTGATCAACAATATAACTTTTAGGTTCAACAATGGTCTTTACAATCAACATTGCAACCATTCAACAATGTTATTTGTGATCAATATTAAAACTTCTTAGGCTCAACAATAATCCTTGGGATCAATATTACAACCATTCATCAATGATATTTGCGATCAATAGTACATATTCTACATATCTCAGCCCTCCAACTTCAAATCTTGCACCATTACATGTGTAGAATTCAAGTAGCCTTTATAGTAGTAAAATTTCTTATATATTAAATTACATGGTTTCGAGGATGATATCTAACTTTACATGATTGTTATTTTATTTGTCATGAGAATATTTATTCTTCTAAAACATTTTGAACATAATTTTGACATTTTCCCAATTAGATACACCGATCCATCCACAATCCATTTGTATACTTGTTGAGAATTAACTCACCATTGAGGTTGAAAGTCAATCCGATTAGGATTTCTAGGACATTATTGAATGACCTAAGAAAAATAAGTGAGCACCCACACTCCACTCTATTTTTTCTACGGTTCATTTTGGTGAACCTAACATTTTAGAGAATTCATTTTATGATTTGGAGTCCATTAAAGTCCTAGATCTGGGTTGCATTCATTCTTGCCTTGCATCTTGCATTAGTGAAAGAACATCTAGGGTTTCTCATATTGCATTAGTGAAAGTGCATATAGGTTGCATTTTTTATTTCTTGCATTATCTTATCTTATTAAAAAATTTAAAAGTGCATTGTCAAACATCCTAATTGCATTTAGAAACATTGTTATTGCATTCAAAATTGAAAAAAATGCATTCAACTTTGCATTCAATTGCTTGTCATTTAACAACAGGCCCCTAGGTAGGCAACGTAGGAACTATTGATGTTATAGCAGCTTAGGGCTGCACTTCCTTCGCACAATTTACAAGAAGAAGTACATGAATTAAATGAATAGCCTTTGGCTATTTAATTCATGATTACAATATTTAATGAATGAAGATAGCCGACCCTATCTTGCTCGCATACTTTGGTTATTACTTGGGCCGACCTTATCATGTTTATTATATTTATTATGTTCTCTAATGTGGGCCGACCTATGTTGAAGAGGCACCACACTTGTATAAATACAAGGTCTCATTTGTCATTGTATCATCCAATTAACTCAAGCTATTCGCATTGAATAAGGAGTTCGCACTTTAGCAGCAATCCACCATTTTGTAGCAGCAGTCCGATTTCAAGGAGAATCATAATCAGTTGTATTTACTACATCTAGGAGAGGTGCTATTATTCTATGTATCAGATTCGCCTATGTGTTAGGCTTGAGTTGTAAGCAGAATTTTGCTATTATTGTTCATCATATAGAGAGACTATTTGTTGGGTTTTTCTCCCTCAAGAGGAGGGTTTTCCCAGGGTATCTTGTTGTGTTCATTGTCTTATGTGTTGCATTATTTTAAGTTTCTTCAATTGTATAATCTGATCTAAGAAAACCAACATGGTATCAGAGCAGGTTAAGTGAAGGATCTGATCAGATTTATTCGGAAAAGGCATCATCTCATTTGAGGGTCTCTATGGAAGGAGTGGAAGCACTTGCATACTGGAGGTTGATTGTTATCAAAACTTTCATAGTTGTATTAATTCTAGAAATCGAGGAAGATATCATCCGCATAAGATAGTTTGCAACTAGTGTTTGATGCCATCCTGAATGAAGATCGTTGGGTGTGATAAGTGCTACATCCTAGTTCAGAATCGTGTCCTCATCCCATGTAACGGGCTTAGCACTATGAAGTTCAGATCGATAAGAGATTTTTCCGTGTCACCAAATTTCGATCTGCAAATGGCAATGGTAACTAAACTTTGGGTATAGCATTTCATTTATCAATCATTGGAGTCAACAGAGGAAGTAGCATTTCATGACAACATCTTGAGGAAAATGATGTATAATCAAAGATGGGCCTATGAAGGAAATCATCTATCTGGAAATTTTGTGTTTTGCATCCAACCTCAATCTCGCAGTGCACATTCCAGAAGGATTAGGTAACGCGCATCTGACAAATTCGTCTCTGAAGAATCCACGCAGTGGCAATTGACGGGCTGGTGTTTGGATTAAAATTATCATGAAGACTTTAGTATGCATCATACCAATAGAAGCATTCAATCCCCGAGCACGATTCAACTTCATCATCCAAGCAGGACTTCAAACAAGCAACTTCGGATCATTGAGCGATGCCACTATCAGCGGAGTGTCAAGATCAAAAGTATCTCACCTGACACCTAGTGCATAAGAGATAGCTACGCTAGAGATTTTTTGTGGAAGACTCATGGTCTCCAAGCTATCCATTGGATCTCAATGACTTTGGTCATCCACATCAAGTGGGAAGCAGATTAAATACAGATCCAAGGAATGTCCATATAGGTATCAGGAATAAATCTCAGGCATATCTAGTGTTGTCCACGGGCATCGCATTTAGTCGCCTATTTTATCACGATGTGGGAGTATACTGGGTGTTCTGGATGGAATCAATCACCAAAAGAAGTGTCTTACATTTTCGCATACTACTATGGACGCCTCTCTTATGCATTACCTGTTGGTCAAAGATTTTCGAGCTATTAGTATCAAATATTTACTATAGAAGGAGTCGGAATGGTCTCTATTGAAATTTAACATTCATTCTTATTGTTTCTGTTATATGTTGTAGCGGGAATGATTCAAAGTCATTTTTCATTGGGCTTATCCACATCAACTCCTTATCAAGCATTTAATGTGTGTTGGCATAACTCCTATTAAATTCCTATTGATGGCCAAAGCCTATCGAGAGGATATCGTTTGGAGATGGAAATTGAAATATCCAACATAATCACTATTGCCGACGTCAATTGTTCACTTGATATTGGGTTTACAGATTTATAGTCATGACCCCTATCCTATGGGTTTCTTAAGTGAATATGTATTAAGGAAACTTCACTTTGACCCATGACTACTAAGGGCAGTGATTAGTTGATCTGTGATTCATTGGAAGGTTGGTGTGATCCTGAGCAATTGTCGTACGGTCATACTGGGTCTCAACCTTGAGACTTCTGTAGTCTATCCCTGACCTTAAATGCAAGATTAGTAAAGTTCAATTTTATGGACTGCAAGGAATTCAAATCTACTAAGAGATAAGTATTGCCTTATGCTTATTTTTTTAAGTCTAGGGTAAAATTCAATAATGTTTGTTTGATCATTTTTTTTTCTCTTAAATTGAGATCCAGTGGATGAGATCAGTTGGTGTCATCTTCTTTCATCATGTGTTGCCAATGAGTATGTTGCATTTGGTTCATGATCTGGTGGCTTGCAGCAGGAATCAAAGTGCATCACAAATTTGAATGGTCAAAAACCATATTCAAATTTAATCTTACTAGAGGCCTATGTCCAAACCATGAAGGTTGTGGATTGATGAGTAGCGTAACATACATCCATCAAAATATTTAAAGAGATAAGTATTATGTGGTTGCTGAGTTATATCATTTCTATTTTTTTTGGATCTTGTAATTAAGAGAGATAGTAGATTCTCTTGAATTGTGTTGTGTTCACTAGCATAAGATCTTTGGAAAAATTTCATTCATGATATAACTTGTACGATTCTAAACTTGATATTTCTTTGGACAATTATGAAATATTAGTAATCTCTATGTAAAATGCTTCCTGGACAGGTTTAGGGGGAAGAAGATGATAAGAGATTACTTAGTGATGAAAAGCTTGAGGCATCTTGTGAAGAAGTCATGGCAACCAAAGAAATGATCAAGAGGGAGTAAACACTAGAGGGACTGAGTTGGTGGCTAGAGGGAGTACATCTCCAGAAGTCTTCTTTGCAATCTCTGAAGCCAGGATCGAGAGGGAGTCTCAGTATCAGTGTTCCTTTATTTAATGAGTTCTTCTTTTAGAGATATTCGAGGTGAAATCCCTTGATAATGCAATTCTCTATTGAGAGAGAGTTGAGGTGCAAGCCCTTGATATTGCAATTCTCTATTGAGAGAGAGTTGAGGTGCAAGCCCTTGATAATGCAATTCTCTATTGAGAGAGAGTTGAGGTGCAAGCCCTTGATAATGAAATTCTCTATTGAGAGAGAGTTGAGGTGCAAGCCCTTGATAATGCAATTCTCTATTGAGAGAGATTTGAGGTGAAAGCCCTTGTTTCCACCCTCTAGGAGAGCCATGGTGGATGTCATGTGTGTGACTCCATGATAGTATCACGTGAGGGAATCCGTGATGATTTTTGTTAATGCATTTCTCTTTGAGATTTGAGGTGAAATCCCTTGTTTCCACCCTCTGGGAGAGCAATAGTGGATGTCATGTGTGTGACTCCATGATAGCATCACGTGAGGGAATCCATGATGATTTATTTGTTCTTGTCTATCACCCTCTGGAGGAACCATGGTGAAAGTCACATTGAGGTGACAACATCACATTAAGTGATGAGCTCTTGTTCATACCATCTATGGAGGTATCCATAATGGTTGATATCACGATGAGGTGATATTCTATTTTTTTTTCATTCTGATATGATGTGTCTTGTGTAGGTGGAAGTTCATCCCTAGCTGAGAGGGAGTGTTGATGTTATAGCAGCTTAGGGCTGCACTTCCTTCACACAATTTATAAGAAGAAGTACATGAATTAAATGAATAGCCTTCGGCTATTTAATTCATGATTACAATATTTAATGAATGAAGATAGCCGACCCTATCTTGCTCGCATACTTTGGTTATTACTTGGGTTGACCTTATCATGTTTATTATATTTATTATGTTCTCTAATCTGGGTTGACCTATGTTGAAGAGGCACCACACTTGTATAAATACAAGGTCTCATTTGTCATTGTATCATCCAATTAACTCAAGCTATTCGCATTGAAGAAGGAGTTCGCACTTTAGCAGCAATCCACCATTTTGTAGTAGTAGTCTGATTTCAAAGAGAATCATAATTAGTTGTATTTACTACATCTAGGAGAGGTGCTATTATTCTATGTATCAGATTCGCCTATGTGTTAGGCTTGAGTTGTAAGCAGAATTCTGCTATTATTGTTCATCATATAGAGAGACTATTTGCTGGGTTTTTCTCCCTCAAGAGGAGGGTTTTCCCAAGGTATCTTGTTGTGTTCATTGTCTTATGTGTTGCATTATTTTAAGTTTCTTCAATTGTATAATCTGATCTAAGAAAACCAACAGGAACAATGTTAACAACTCAACATTTGTTGTTTTCTCTAAAAAAAACATCTACCAGGACAAAAATGCCCTTCCTAGCATCCTAGTCCCTTTGTGGGTTTTTGACTCAGAATCATGTCTATATTGTTTTTTTTTTGTTCTATTTTTTAGAACCTTATAATTTCACCAATAGGACCCATAGACATCAGAATTTGACCACCCCATATGGTCAAATTCATCCCCTTTTATTCCTCTATCCCATATCCCTCATCTGTGTTAATTAAATAATTTATTATTTAATTAATATTTCCCTTTTTCTAATGTTCCTAAGTTATTTAATTAAATACTTTATATTTTATTACCCTTTCCTCTCTAAATTAAACACATATTCTAATGTATTTAATTTAGTCATTTGTCTTTGTGAATTTAAATTAATTTTTAATTTCATTATTTATCTCGTTGTCCCATCTTCCATAATTCTCCTCTAATCCAAGTTAATTTAATTAACCTATGATTAGTATGTGAACACTCCTTAACCAGGATTAGTGTCACATCCTCCATAACTCCCCACTTTCTTTAATCCATCATTAATTTGTCTAATCCCCTATTTTCACAACTCTAATTACTTGATTAGGTCAACCTAATCCTTGTGCCATTTATGGCATACCCCTAGTTAACCAGGTTTCATTAATTAATTTCTCATTTTGGAGAAGGAAATCTCTTCCCCATTTGAATTTTAAATTCACATTTATTCCTCCTAGGCCTTTTAAGGAATCTTTAATTCCTCATGCATCACATCACCCACATGTGGACAAGGACCTCCTTTATGAGCAGATCTTGTCCCAATCCCTAGGTACCATAAAGTACCTCCACCTCATCTCCCCTTTTTACACCTCACCTAAAAAATGGTGAGATCTGAGGGATTGTGAGCTCTCAACTCACCCTGGCCCTTTATCTTGTCCATGGTGGTTTCATCTTGACCTTCCATGGTTTAGGGACACTTCCCCTAAAATTAGAGGAATTTTCCCTCATTAATAATTTATTCACACACAAAATCAATCAAAAAATCAAGCAATCAAGCCTTCAAGCATTCAAGCATCAAAAGACCACCATTGTTGCAACACCTTTTACATCCACATTGTGCATCCATTGCAATACCCACTTGACACATTGCATTATCCATCCACCTATGATCATTTAGAGTTAGGTTTCATGCTATTTTCCATCAAAAGTAGCAAACAAATCAAATCATCAATAGCGCCAACCAACTCGTCAACTTGGACAAGGTAAAATTCTCTCCTTATCTTTTGTTTTGTTCAAGTTCAACTAGGCTAATCGTTGAGGTGTTGTTTGTGTTTTCCTTTCTTGCATTCTCTTTTGTTTTGTTATTTTAGACTAGGAAGTTCACCTGCATACATTTTTGACATGCTCGGTGGGACCCATGTCATGGGTCTACACTTTTGCGTTTATTGTTGTTTGAATTTTGTAGGTTCCAATTTTAGATGCAGGGGCGAATTGCACCTAATGAGTGAACTTGTCTATTATAGAGGCGAATCTATAGTCAACTCTGTCGCCAAAAAGTGTAGACTTTGACACTTTTTGCTCATTCAGACCTTTGCCTATGGAGTTTTGACCTTTTCAACCTCTTTTTACATCTTTCCAAGCCTTGTGCCAAAGTGTTGTAAGGATTTGTAAAACATTTTCACACTCTCCTAGGCTTGTCATCACAAAAATTGACCTCTTGTTATGCTATAATGACCCCTTAATGCACATACATGACTTATTTTGGTGTGTTTTATAAAGACAATCCCAACAAACATAAATAATTGCATTTTAATTATTGAAAATCAATGAAATTTTTCCAGGTGGACTAGGTCACCACCTTGGGTGACCTAGTCCCATGTGGTATAAAAATTGAGTTAAACTTAATTTCTTTGGGGATTCTTGTCTCTAAAACCCTCAGGTCAACTTTTATGGTGTTATTTCAAGAAAATTAGAGAATAACTCATATAAATAAGCATAAAATCCCTAATTTCTCATTATGTACACTCATTATGCATCACCCATTCTTCTCAACACACACTCTTCTCACCTCTCTCTCTCATCACTTCTTCTTCTCAAGCAATCTAGGGTTTGATCCTTCTAAGTCAACAAGACATCATTGCTAAAGCACTCAAGGGTTGAATCCTCCATTGTTGCAACTCAAGATCAACCATCATGGAAAGGTAAGTAAGTACATTTATTCACATCTCATGCTTTCCCATTTCATTTCATCATCTAATTTAATTATCTACAAAGGGTCTTAACCAAGGCAAGCCCCCATAATCTGACAATCAACACTTCTTTCTCTTTGTATTTGTTTGCAAATTTAGGTGCATTGGAAGCTTGAAGATCATTCAACAAGTTGACCAAGCTCCCTAAGGTTGAAGAAACCCTAGTTGAATCTTGGAAGACCTACATAGATCACATTCTACATTTTCGGGACCAGACACCTCGAGGAGCAAATCACATAGACCTAGGGCTCCAGATTCCATCTTCTGGTTCACATAAATTAAGAAGAGGACTAGGTCACCACTTTGGGTGACCTAGTCCCACTAAAGTTTTTTTCCAAAGATTTTGGCAGATCTAGATACCCTTTTTTCTTAAACGGGCTCTAGACTAGTATTCCATAATTTTCCTGAAGAAGGACTAGATCACCCCACTTGGCCCAAGTATCCCTTTTAGCATCTACATCAAATTCAACAATATTTCTAGCTCCTACAAGGTTCCAGGTACACACCTCTTCAATCTCATACATTTATGTAATTGTTAATTTATATTTCTTAGGTTATCTTGTATATAGTTGCATACCTCAATATGTAATCAAACATAGTTCCATTTCATAGATTTTACATTCATAGTTAGCTTTCATTTTCAGTTTATTACATTTAGGGCACTCCACACACATAACATTAAGCCCCTAACCCCCTTTGAATGAACCCTAAGATGGAAATGTGTGAAAGAGAGTCATTCTTTCAAAGTTAGCTCCTAGGTGAAAAACCTTGGAAGCTCATTGAGGGAATCCTCTTTCCCTAGTTTATTTTTGGTGGTTCATCAACAAAGGTGAAAAGAAATTCACCCTTTTGTAAAAAGGGGCAAACTTGAAACCAAGGGAAAACTTGCTCGAAGTAGAGGCGAACTCGTGAAGGTTTCTAAGAAGCAGACAAGAGTTCTCGCATTATAGAGGCAAGAGTAAATTTTCCCATCTTCCAAAACAGGCAAGAGTGAATTCACCCATCTTTAAGAACAGGCGAGAGAAAATTTGCCCATCTTCCTAGATGGGTGATTTTGACCAGATTAAATAGGTGAATTTTCCCTACATAGAGGCAAATTTGAGGTATACCCGAAACTTAATTTTTCAATTTACAGCTTCAATTTGATTTGATTTTCAAGTACTAATTTGCTAACCTATCTATTTGTGAGTGTGTTATTTCACTAATGAATTATGGATAGTATTCAATTAGAGTTAGTATTAGTGCTCAATTATGGATCTATTTAGTTAGGGTTTAACAAGGGTCAGATTTTATGTTGGTGTTCAATCAGGCTTAAGGTAAAAATAGGGTTAATATTTAATTAGGGTTAGTGTACATTATTATTCAATTAGGGTTAGGGTGATGATTTTATGATAAAGCTTGGGGTTAGGATTATAGTTAGGGTTCAAATAGGGTTACAATCAAAGTTAGGTTTAGTATTCAATTAAAGGGTTAGGAATGTGGATCAGTTAGGTTTAGGATCCAATTAGAGTTAGGGTTATAGTTATGGGTTAATTAGTATAAGGGTTAATGTTAGGATTAGGATTAAATTAGTGTTAAAATTTAGGGTTAGAGCTCAATTAGGATTAGAATTAGGGTCTAATTAAGGTTAGAATTTAATTAGGATTATGGTTAAGATTAAATAAGAGTTAGGGTTATAATTAGGATTCAATCTGTGTTAGGCTTAGGATTAAAATAGTCTTCAAAGTTAGAGTTAGAATTCAATTAGGATTACAGCTAGGGTTAATGATAAATTAGGGTTAGAGTAACTAGGAATAGTTTTAGAGTCAAATTATGGTTGGTGTTTAATTTGGGTTAGGATTAGAGTTTAAAAAGTATTCATTTTGTGTTAGGATTTACTATGGATTGATTTTATGATTAGGTTTCAATCTAGTTTCAATCAAAGTTAGGTTATAATTATGGAAAGACTTCAATTAGGTTAAGGATATATTAGTTTTCAAATATTGTTAGGTATCACTTATAGTTAGGATTAGGATTATAATTCAATTAGGGTTAGAGATAGGGTTAGGATTATTGTTCAATTAGGGTTATGGTTAGGCTTAGATTTAAGGTTAGGGTCAGGGTTAGGGTTAGGGTTTAATAATTTTACTGTTCTATATCAAATTGTAACACAAATCCTAATACTAACCTTAAATATAACCCTAACCCCAACCATATTCCTAAGTATGCTAACCCTAGCCCTTAACCTAACTATAAACCTAACTAGAATATGAAGGTTAAACCTAATAATAATTCTATATCTAACTGTAACCATAAGCTTAACCTTAAACCTAACCCTAACCCTAAATGTAACCCTAATACTAACCTTAATCTATCTCTAATTATAATCTAAACCAGGCTAATCTTACCTCTAAATGTAATCCTAACACTATCCATAATTATAATCCTAAATGTAATGATTATCCTAACCCAAATTCAAGCCCTAACCCTAACCCTATATCTTATTACAACCCTTAACATAATTCTCAAACTAATCTTAATCCTAACCATAACCCTAACCCTAACCCTAACCCTAACCCTAACCCTAACCCTAACCCTAATACTAATCCCAACCCTAAACTTAATGCTAACTTTATCCTCAAATCTAACCCTAATTCTATCACTAACCCTAACCATAACCCTAATCCTCACCCTAATCTTAATCCTAACCCTAAACTTGATTATATCTATAACCCTCACCCTAACATTAACCATGCCCTTCATCCTAATTCTATCTCTGATATTAACCCTAACCTACACCCTATTTCTAATCCTAACCCTAACCCTAATGCTAAACCAACCTAAATAGTAAGTCCATCTGTAAATATAAACCTAACCCTAATCCTAATACTAATACTAACTACAACCATTATGCAAATACTAACACCAACCCTAACCATAACCTAGATCCCAATACTAACACTAACCCTACCCTAATCCCAATTCTATCTGTAACCTTAACCCTAATTAAACATAAATACTAATTCTAATTGCAACCCTAATCCTAATTCTATCTATAATTCCAATCACCACCTTATCCTTAACCTTAACCCTAACCCTAATCCTTACCCTGACCTTAACACTAGTTCTATTTGTAATTTTAACTCTTACCCTAATCCTACTCCTACTCCTAATCCTAATCCTAATCCTAATCCTAACTCCTTATTTATAACACTAACCCTAACCATACTCTCTAACTCCAACAATAACACCAATACTAACCCTAATTCTATTTCTAACCCTAAGCATAACTGTAACCCTATCCTTAATCCTTATATTATCTCTAATCCTAACCCTAACCTTAACCCTACCCTGACCCTAACCCTAATAATTTGGTCTTTCATGTCGCATTGTGAATGCTAATAGCATATATATTATTTATTAATAATATATATAAAAACGCCGAGAGATATCCTTTGCAAGGAGTATCATACTTTTATCTGAGAAAAATTGTTAAAAAATAGATGCCTCGAGAAGGATAACACTCGATGTTTATATATATATATATATATATATGCTACTTATTAGAAAAATCACATATTTTATTCCCTCATCATGGGGTCAAGCTAAAACTATTACTTAAGAGTTTACATCATCTTAATATCTTTTGGTTATTTTAAAATATTATTCTTAAATTTATAAAGGTCATCATGCTCAAGAAGAGTACTGTTTAGATGAAAGATCATTTTCACCTAACCCTATAAGTGATTCTACGTATCCTAGAGCTATAGATGTTAGGATCTCATGCAAAGTCCTAAATAATAGATAAATAAACTAAAATAAATAATATTAATAATTATGAAATTAAATATATGATTATAAAAATTAATTATACATCATATCAATATATAATTGAGAAAAATTAAATTAAATTAAATTTCATATTAAAAATCCAAAATCAAAATCATTCCGAGAGCCATGCTTTTAGTTTTTATCCATTATAGAGTAAGTGAGTTCTCTTTTATTTGTAATCACTTCTAAATTCCAAAACAATTGGAATATTGCCGCCATAAGAAATATTAGTTTCCATAGAAGATTGAGCCATGCATAACAAAAATAATAATGATTATTAATTCGTTGGCCTCTCTGGCCACTTCTTCCATTCATTAATTCATTAACTGATGAATGATAAATAAAGAAGAAAGCTATTGCATGAACTTGCCCTGAATGAAATCGACCAGTGCCTTATCGCTGCGGAAGGCCTTGCTCAGTACTTCATCTGGCATGGAAGGATTTGGTGCAAAGAGAGAATTGGCAGTAACCTGAACTCCAGGATTCTGGCTGCTCAACGCAGCAATGGCCACTGCATTTCGCTGCCCCACATTCTGCTGGAAATGTAGCAATCCCTTCGGAAACACAAACACGTCTCCTTTCATTAACACCTTGCTGTGAAACTTGTTTGTTGTATCGATGAACCCCACTAGCAGTTCGCCTTTAATTAAAACGAAGATTTCTGTGGCTCTTGGATGAGTGTGAGGAGGATTAATTCCATCCACAGAGTAGTCGATGCGGACCAACGATATACCCAGAGTGTTTAGCCCCGCAATCTGGTTAACGTTCGCTGCTGTTACGTTAGACCCTACAGCATTGCTTGTATTCCCTGCTCGTCCCAGACCTCCGAAGAAGAAGTCCTCTGCTGAAACCATTTTCGGGTCCTTGCAAGAGAAGCCGTTCACCAAAACTGTTCGTGTTCATATTCATATTTGCTTAGTACTTTCACATGTTCATAGAGAGCTAAAAAAGAAACACAAATTCAATGCATCAGACTTTACCTTGGCCTTGCCTGTCTGCAACACAGAAATCTTGCAATGAATCAGGATCTCGTCCCATGACACGATCGCTGCAACAACATATAAATACACACATGAAAACAAAGGTCAAGTGAAAGCAGCCTGCCATTTTTTCAAGAAGAGGATATGAACTGTGAGAACACTCAGAGAGAGAAGTGAACGTGTTTGAATTGGAAACAAATGGTTTAACATTATATAGTGGAGATTCTGGACGAGAAATTTAAGATCATGTCGGCAATACCGCGTAACGCCTTTTAATATCAATTAAAGACGGTCTTCGTTAAGATGTATGATAATCTGCTCAAAAGCTAAAAACAATTAAGATAACTCAGAATGAGTCGGCTGCCATATTCTTATGACAGGTATTCAAATTAGACTTTTTAAAAGGAAAACAAATCCTAATTTTACTAGTAAGTTTTCACAGTGATCAGCTGTTGTTTCTTAATTTTACGAAATCATAACTCAAAAAAATATCAATATTATTAGATTGGAAACAGCCATTTATTATAGATAAATGTTAATTAAAATTCCCCAATTCGGCACTTTTTGTCCCTGCATATTGAAAAATATTAATGTAAATTAAGGAAATGTCTGGAGAAAAATAAAATAGATTATGCAGAGAAAATAAGGCTCAATATTAATCAATCTGTAGACACCCTAATAGACAAATATAAAGCAATTAGTCCTTTCCTATATTACAGATAATAATAAAAGTTGAGCTATTTTCTTCTCCGTTTATGGTGGTTTGCTGCTTTATTGATCAATTTGTAATACCTAACTATAGGACTTCTAAAAACATACCAGTAGAGGCCAATTTCGAGGAAATGTCATCCTTTAAGAGATTAGAATAGTGCTACGTAGATTATATTGAACATATAATTGTAGCGTTGAAATAATGCATTCATTTATGGTTGTACGGTGCATTTGTTTTCATTTTTGTTTTTGTAGATGCTGTCAATTTTAATTTATATGATTGGCAGTGAAACATGATGATGCGTGATGTATGTTGTCAGTACTTTGTATATTTAAAGGTAGAAGTTTGAATTGTAACTCTGTCTTTAACTTTTTTGAGGATAGTTATTTTGGTTTCGGAATCAGTCAAAAAATGTAAAGAGAAGATGATCTCTATCCGTGTTAAATGATGTTTCACTATCATTTTCTCAATTGAATCTAACATGGATGGAGTTCATGGAGGTGGTTTTTTTTTTTTTGAACCATAGGCATATGGGTTTCATTTCTTTAAAATAAAATCTTATGATCATTGTAGTTCAGATAAGGATGCATACTATTCATAGGAGTTTTGGTTCTCCTGTCCAAGACAATTACATTTTAAGATAGAAAGAAACATAGCAAGTCCATTGCACTATCATAAATGAAGGTTTTCTTCAATATTGAGGGTTTAGTGGATAAAAATTTAGAGTTGTATAAGGTAAAATTGTACAAGAACAATCTTCCACATGCGGTTTAGATAAAACACTTGATATTTTTTCAAAATTTGGTAGGAAGATGAGATTAAACAAATATTTATTGAAAGAAGCAAATTAAAAAGGAAGAAAATATAATTCATTTCCTATTTTGATAAACACAATTTTTTTTATTTCATTGAATTGAGAGACCTAAAGAAATTTTTTTAGATTAAATATTGTTTATATTTTTAACAATGCCCATAAACTTTATTTCATCACAAAAATTTACAAGATGAGGGGAGTAACTTATAAAAAAATAGGTTTATTAGCTACCCATGTACAAATGAAGAATATTTAACACCAATTCCTTCTTAAAAGTATAAAAACTTACTCATATTTTGATTATCCTTGATTACTTATGTCCATCGTTATCCATAGTAAGACATTCTTCATAGTTATATCAATAAAAGAAGTGAAGCATTCGCAAGGATATTTGTGATAAAAAACCTTCACAGATTTAGCAATGATCTTTTTAATCAATTTCAACAATGATCTTTGCAATCAAAACCTTCATAAATTTAACAACGTTCTCTATGATCAATTTCAATGATGACTTTGTGATCAAAACCTTCAAAAAATCAGTAACGATCTTTGCAATCAATTTAGAAAAAAATTACTTTTCTGACCAAAACATTCAATGATCTTTGTGATCAATTTTAAAAATAATCTTTGCAATCAAATCCTTAAAAAATTTAGCAACAATCTTTATGATCAATGTTGGAACTATTCAACATGATATTTGCAATCAATACTATAACCTTTTAGGTTCAGAAATTATCTATACAATCAATGTTACAACCATTCATAAATGATCTTTGCGATCAACAGTACAAATTTTAGGTTCAACAAAGATCTTTACAATCAACATTACAACCATTCAACAATGATATTTGTGATCAACGGTACAACTTCTTAGGTTCAACAATGATCTTTGGGATCAATATTACAACCATTTAACAATGATCTTTGTGATCAATGGTACGTATTCTACATATATGAGCCTTGCAACTTCAAATCTTGCACCACTAAATGTACAGAATTCAAGTAGCCTTTATAGTAGTAAAAATTCATAGATTAAATTACATGGTTTCTAAGATGACATCTAACCTTACATGATTGCTATTTTGTTTGGCATGAGAATATTTATTCTTCTAAAATATTTTGAAGATACTTCTAAAAATTTTCCAATTAGATACATTGATCCATCTATAATCCATCTATATGTATCTTATAGATGTTTTTTCTTTCATTTTTTATTCCAGCACAATTTATTAGAATGATTCGTTAATCCATAGATACTACAAGGATGAATATCCCAACAAAATTATTTTTTATGTCCATGCCTATGATAATGAAAACGTTGTATGCATTGTATTTCTTAGGATAATTATTTGAACCTATAACTTGTAACATCATTTTTATTTTTACTAGCATATCTAAGGACTTCATTCTTTGACCTTACTATTGGCTCAATGGACTCTATAATTCCTTGTCCATATTTCCAAAACCTTTTCCTTCATATCCCTTTCTTTTCATTATCTTAAATCCAAAATTTTATGAAGAACATCCTTTCTCATTAGCCTCACAACTGGAAAGATTTATAGATTCAAAAATATTATTGTCGTCCTTAGAATTTTTACCAAAAGAGGCTTTAATTATAATATATTTATCATAAAATTCATCTAACCAATAAAAAATCACTTGTATCACATGAAACATTACATAGTGTAGGTTTAGACATTAGACACTAATTTTCCTTTATATAATCTTCAAGTAATTGACTAGGCACAATAGTTTCTTCTCTCAATTTCGGTATATCTTCCTCTTGTGACATATTTCCCACTTCTAATTCTTCATATCTCTTTCTAATTTTTGCAAGATCTTCTTTCAAAATATTAGTTTTGCATGTTCAATATTTATTTTCTTTCTTTTCTCTTTTACCAATCTTTCCCATTGGAAAATAATTTTCTTATAATTAAATTTTAACTATAAAAAAATCAGTTATGCAATATTTAATGGAAATTGATGAAAGGAAAAGCAACAGTGTGAAAACGCTTTCCTAACGCTAAAACCATAGAGGAGAAGTGCAAGGACCAGTTTTAAAACTTCTTAAACATCTGAGATGAACAAACACGGTATAACAGGAAAGACAAAAAACACAGTCATAGAGATAACACTAGATTTACGTGGTAAAACCCTTACGGGAGAAAAAACCCACCAAACCAAGCTAAATCACTTTGTATTACAGTAGAACAATTTACATACAAAGTTACAGATGTCACTTGAAGATGTCAGCTCACAACAACATACTAGTCGACCTCCTCACAGACACATTCACTGTTACAGTGCTATACAACATACAATGAATCGTATAGACAAAGTCACTCCTTAATCTCTCTTAGATTATCTAACTATTCTTACTCGTTCTCATTATCTTTACAAAAGCTATAGGATGGCATTATTTATTACATGTTGCCCTGACATACATAATCTAGGTCTCTGATCAAACTTCCCCTAATTCACACATTGGGCCGCCCAGGCATTTAATTCTTTCACAGAGAATTACCAAGATTGGATCCTTTCATCCACCGAATTTGATCACTCAATAAATACATAAATCATTTTTTAAACATTCCGCTGATATCTGTTTATTTACAACAACGATGTAAAATCAATGAAAAAACTCACACCACATGTCGTAATGCTACTCGTTCATCACTTTGAATGTTCAATCTGATCCATCAACTATGCATTTGAGAAAATTATCGCGCCACCAAGCCTAAGCAAAGAGACCCTCGTGGTATGGCGGTGTCACCGTGGTACTGCACCCAGGTTGACAGACCTTCATGGTATGACGGTGCCACTGTGTAACTGCCAGTCTATCCAAGCAACCTCACAGTATGGAGGTAACTACTCGTTCGCCTGTCTATCACTGTCCACCGTGTTATCGTGTTTTCGCTGAAAGAGCTCTGCGGTAAAGCGGTAAGCATTCTCGCCAGTCCACCAAGTCCACCGTGCTACTGCCAAGGAAGAAAAGGTATACCATGGTAAGGTGGTAACCCTTCATTCACCGAACTATCACCAAGGTACAGAAGAATCTCCATGGTGTAGCGATGACACCACGCCACCACACCTCAACCAAACGACCCCTGTGGTAAGGAGGTAACTGACCCTCTACGTGACTATCGCCCTTGATTGCACCACTGTGGCCCGACCGAGAGACCATCGTGGTATGGAGGTGTCACCGCGCCACCATGACATAGTCAATAGACCATTGCAGTATGGTGGTAACACTACATAACCACCAGACTGAGCAAGGACCATTGCGGTAAGGCAGTAATACCGCCCAACCGTGATTCAAGTCACTGAGCCTCGTGTTAAGGCGGTAAAAGCCAGAACTGACTATAATTCCCCAAGTATTAAGAGGTTCGAAGCCAGTAAGTTGAGGCACCATTTTCCAACAAGCTCCCACTTGACGAAGACTTACTGGTTTCTCCCAGAGCCCATCAAACTTGCACACCATCTGAACTTGTCTATGCTCACTAGTTTTGTCAATGCACCAACAACATTCTTCAGAGTATCCACCTTCTCTAAAGAGACCTTTCCATCCTCCACCATATCTCTAATGAAGTGATACTTCACATCGATATGTTTCATCTTGGCATGGAAAGTTGGATTTTTTGCCAACAAATGGCACTCTGACTATCACAACAAATTGTAATCTGTCTTGCATTAAAACCAATATCAAAACACAAACAATTGAGCCAAATAACTTCTTTATAGGTGTGTGTTGCTGCCATGTATTCAACCTCTATAGTGGACAAAGTGACTACAACCTGTCACTTGCTCATCCAACTGATTGCACCGCCATTTAACATGAAAGTGTATCCACTAGTGGATCTTTTGCTGTCAATGACCCCATCCCAATCAGAATCCACATATCCACAAATGTTGAGTGTTCTATGTGATGCAACCAAATTACCATTGTAGCACAAAGAATATTCTGAAGTTCCCTTTAAATATCTAAACACTCTCTTCACATCATCACAATGTGTCCTTCCTGGATTTTCCATAAATAAGCTAATAACTCCCACTGTTGGGGCAATGTCTGGCCTTGTACAGACCATTGCATACATTAAATTGCCAAAAACACTTGCATAAGGAACCCTGGTCATGTCCTCCATTTCAGTAGAATATTTTGGACAATCTTCAACAAATAGCTTCATTCCCTGCAATACTCGAACAACTAGCTGCTTGTAATCATTCATATCAAATCTCTCTAGAATAGTGTTTACATATTTACTCTAACTTACCCAAAGTTTTCTACTATTTTTGTCCTTGGTTATTTCCATCTCGAGAATATACCTTGTTGCACCTTGATCTTTCATTTTGAACTTTGCAGACAATTGAGATTTAAGATCAGAAATCATAGACTTACTATTTCCTATGAACAACATATCATCCACATACAGGGTAATAATAAGCACACGATCATTTTCAGATTTTGATCTCACAAATCCCATAGACAACACAAAGGTGTCAAACTTTTGGTACGACATTCTAGGAGATTGTTTCAAACCATACAAAGATTTCTTTAACTTGAAAACTAGATTTTCCTGACCTTTTTCAATGAAGTGCTCAGGTTGGGACATATAAATTTCTTCTTCCAACTCTCCATGGAGAAATGTTGTTTTCACATCCATCTGCTCAATCTCTAAGTCATACGCTGTTGCAAGTGACAACAGAAATATGATAGATGTCAGTTTAGCTACAAGGAAAGAAATTCTCCATAATCAATTCCCTCTAGTTGGGAATAACCCTTTGCAACCAATCTTTCTTTATACTTCTCAACACTACCATCTAGACCGGTCTTCTTCTTAAATGCCCATTTATAGCCAGCAGAATTTCTCCCTTCAGGCAAAGGCACCAAATCCCAGGTTTCATTATTCTTCAATTATTCCATTTCTTAATTCATAGCTTCCAACCAAGAATTTGAATTAGACATATTAATTGCCTCTTTTATAGTCCTAGTCTCATCAGTGCTATTAATCAAAGCATAGGCATAGTTTGAATCCAACATAGAGAAACCATACCTATCAAGTTGTCATCTTTCACGTGTAGACCTTCTTACTGGCTGAGGTTGTGGTTCTTCATCTTCAAAGCTCTCAGAGCTTCTAGAGCTTCCTCAGTTTTAGGTACACCGTGTAGTTCCTCTTTCTCTTGAGTTTGATGAATTTCAACTACATCCTTCGTTTTTTTTTTATTTGTCTCTAACTGTGGATCAGCTATTGAAGATTTCATCTTACAAAATATTACACTTTTGCTATACAAAACCTTCTTAGTATTAGGATTCCAAAGCTTGTATCCTTTCACACCAACGCCATAGCCAATGAAGATACATTTAACAGCCTTGTTCTCCAACTTAGATCATTTCTCATTTGGCACATAAACATATGCCTCACAGCCAAAGACACGAATATGTCTCAGAGAGGGCTTCTTACAAGACCATGCTTCCAAAGGTGTCTTATCAGCAACGTCATAACAAGGTGAACAATTTTCCAGGTAACATGTTGTAGCCATAGCCTCAGCTCAGGAAATCTTCTCTAGACCAACACTGCTCAACATACTCCTCGCTCTTTCCATTAGCGTCCTATTCAACCTTTCAACAACTCCATTCTGTTGTAGAGTGTAATGTGTAGTCTTATGCCTTTTAATCCCATGATCTTTAAAGTATCTTTCGAAATCTGTAGAACAAAACTCACCACCATTATTCATCCTCAAGCATTTAATTTTCTTTCCATTCTAATTCTCTACCAAGTTTTTAAACTCTTTAAAATGACTAAACACTTATGGTTTACTCTTAAGAATGTATACAAATGCCCTTCTCGAATAATCATCAATAAAATAAATATAATATCTAGACTTCGATAACGAAGGAACATTAACTAGATAAAACACATCAGAATGAACATAATCCAGTACACTAGAAGATTTATGAGGACTCGAATAAAAAGAAACACGGTGTTGCTTTCCATACATGCAATGTTCACAAAAATCAAACTCAAGATTACAATAAACAAGCCCTGCAAACAAGATTTTTTTTTTCAAGGTTTTTAAACCTTTCTCACCGATGTGGCTGATTCTATGATTCCACAACATGGTCTTCTCCATTGGGAGTTTCATCTCCAAGGTATTTTTACCCATAGGAGCGTCATTCTTCTCTTCTACATGAGAAAATTTGTCTGATTTTCTAGAGATGTTACAATGAACAACACATGCATCCATCTTGTATAGAGTGTTAGTTCGTACACCCTTAGCCAGCGCCATTGTGCCTCTAATCATCTTACATCCTTTACTCAAGAAAGAAACTTTCACACCAGCATCATTCAATTTACTAACATAAAGTAAGTTACGAGCCAAATCTGGTATGTGTAGTACATCACCAATCCCCTTGATTCTCCCGTCAGAGAATTGTATTTTTACTCTTCCACAACCAACAATCTCTAGTGTTGAGTCACTTGTCAGGTACACCTTTCCACCATCATACTTTTCATACTTAGTAAACCATTCTCTATGAGACGTCATGTGGAAAGATGCACCTTACTCAATCAACCAAACATTATCTGATTCCTGAGTTGCCAAGGCTGCAATGAAGACATCTGCATCACTCTAAGAAGAATCATTGTCTGAAGAGTTACTCTTCTTCTTCTCCTTACAATCCTTTCGGATATGACCAGGCTGCCCATAGTTCCAGTATTTCACCTTGGAATTTTTACCAGGAGACTTTGATCTCCCTTCAAATTTGGATTTAGGCTTCTTGTCCTTTTTCTTGCCTTTCTCCTTCGATCTTCCCCAAACAACAGGACCCTCCTTGCCTATTTCTGAAGACTTCCTCCGCATTTCTTCTGACAACAACGAAGCAACCACATCTTCCATCTTGAAATTAGTTTTTGTACTTCCAATAGCCATTACCAGATGGTCCCAGGTGTCGAGTAAGGAACATAACATAAGCATGCAACGATCCTCCTCCTCTATCTTCACACCCACAGATGCCAACTGAGCAACACTCATATTAAATGAGTTCAGATGGTCTGAAATAGATGCAACTTCTTCCTCAGGAATAACTTATTTACCAGAGAATTTCCCTGATAATTATCACCAAGATCCTTCCATAATGAAACTGCAGTATTCTCCTCATGGACATTCAGGAGTACAAAATCTACCAGACTAAGTCTTATTAGTCCTCTAGCTTTTCTATCTCCAAGGTCCCAATCTTCTTGTTTCGTACCTGGTGGCATAGTTCCAGAAACAACAATCCAGAGTTCTCTATCCACCAACAAGTCCTCCATTTTGAGTTTCCACAACTCAAAATTGCCGCCATTGAACTTTTCAATATCTACTCTCTCAGATGTACTCGCCATCTCAAACAAAAGACATAATAAACTGGTTCTAACTTTGCAAGACTCCCACTGAAATAGAATTAGCACAAAAAACCATCCCTACTAACAAGGATAACACAACTATCCAGACTCTAATACCACCTGAAAGGAAAAGAAATAATGCAGAAACACTTTACTAATGCTAAAACCACAAAGAAGAAGTGCAAAGACTAGTTTTAAAACTTCTTCAACATCTGTGATGAACAAACACAGTATAAAAGGAAGGACAAAAAAACACAGTCACATAGATAACACTAGATTTACATGGGAAAACCCTTATGGGAGAAAAAACCCACCACACCAAGCTAAATCACTTTGTATTACAATAGAACAATTTACATATAAAGTTACAAACTTCATTTGAAGATGTTAGCTCACAAAAGCATACTAGTCGACCTCCTCACAGACACATTCACTATTACAATGCTATACAACATACAATGAATTGTACAGACACAGTCACTTCTTAATCTCTCTTAGATTATCTGACTATTCTTACTCATTCTCATTATCTTTAAAATAGCTACAAGATGGTGTTATTTATTACATGTTGCACCGACATACACAATCTAGGTCTCTGTTCAAACTGCCCCTAATTCACGCATCGGGCCACCCAAGCATTTAATTCTGCCACAGAGAATTACCAAGATTGGATCATGTCATCCGCTGAATCTGATCTCTCAATAAATACATATATCATTTTTTAAACATTCGGTTGATATCTGTTGATTTACAATAGTGATGTAAAATCAACGAATAAACTCATGCCACGTGTCGTAACGCTACTCATTCATCGCTTTGACTGTTGAATCGGATCTGTCAACTGTGCATGTGAGCAACTTACTGCACCACCGCACTTGAGCAAAGAGACCCTCATGGTATGGCATTGTCACCGCGGTACCGCATCAAGGTTGACAGACCTTTGTGGTATGGCGGTGCCACTGTGTAACCATTGGTCTATCCAAGCAACCATGTGGTATAGAGGTTACTGCTCGTTCGCCTGTCTGTCACTGTCCACCGTGTTACTATGTCGTCGTTGAAAGAGCTTTGCGGTAAAGCGGTAAGCATTCTCTCTAGTCCACCAAGTCCACTGTGCTACCACCAAGGAAGAAAGGGTATATCGTGGTAAGGCGGTAAACCTTCATGCACTGATTTTCGAGTTCATCGCGCTACCATCGAGGTACGGAAGAAGCTTCATGGTGTAGTGGTGACATTGTTCCACCGCACCTCAACCAAACGACCCCCATGGTAAAGAGGTAACTAACCCTCTATTTGACTGTCGTCCTTCATCACACCACCACAACCCGACTAAGAGACCATCGCGATATGGCAGTGTCACCGTGACATGGTCAATAGACCATTGCGGTATGGCAGTAACTGCCAGACTAAGCAAGGACCACCAAAAAAAGGCGGTAACAGCACCCAACCGCAATGCAAGTCACTAAGCCTCGTAATAAGGTGGTAAAGGCCAAAACTGACTGTAATTCATGAAGCCTTAAGAGGTTCCAAGCCTGTAAGTTGGGGCACCATTTTCCAACAATTGATTATGATTTCTTCACACATCTTCACCCTTCCATGATTTAAAATGATTGACTACTAAATTCATGTCTCTTCAAACTTATATTCTAATTTTGATCTCGTTTATAAACTATACCACACCAAAAATGGCTATAATTAGGTACTTAATTATGCAATCACCAATCTAAACTATTATGCCACTTTTAAAAAAATTCCTCCTTACAAGATCCTATTCTTTGAAAGAAAAGATATTTATTTACTTTTCCCTTGTCACAAATATTTTTGTCAAACTCTATAGATCATTGTTCATATACAATGATTGGTTAATCTTCAACATAGAAACTAAATATGTCAATGCTTATGAAAATGATAGTTGGACTAATACCATAATATCATTAAGAAAATTTATATACTTTAGACATCATCACCCAATGAATTGTATTGTATTGAAATATCAGTCATCTTTGTATCAGTTGTCATCTTTAATTTTTCAAATAGAATTCAAACTACTTCACTTTACCACTTCATTCCATGCAAGCTTTGACTTTCTAGTGCAACACATAAACAATAAATATGTTTGGATGATGATATGATGTGCAAAGAATCATGGAATGACACCCCTACAACCACTTCAAGTGTTTTGAAGACTTCAGTTCACTTCACTCTATTTTTATCCTATTCTTGCAATATAAATTACGCTTAAGGGAGAAACACTACAAAAAATAATATGCTCAAGGTTGAAAATACTCCATTCCAATACAGGGATTTCTCTCAACACTTATTTTTGGATTTTAGTAGTAGGATCTATCATAAGATTCTATATATGATAAAAAATTGTGAAGTGGAATAAAGATTCAAACAACTCCACATGAGTGTCTACCTATATGTTTGTATTCAATTTTGGAGGGAAGAATAATTAAGAGTGGTGCAAGCAATGAAGTAATGAAGGATGGAATTTTTTTGTATGATGAAACATGCAAGTTATAGGAATTTAAGGATTTTGTATATGTATCTTTTGTGCACTATGCCTATGTGCATCAAAATTTTAGTTTCTATAAGGTTATCTTATGTAGGAAGAAACCAATTTATTGGAGGAAAAACTTCATGTGTGGATTTGTAACTTGTGTGAGGAATCATAATGGATGTCGATTGTGCTAACTGATGTTAATAATGTTGTGATCAATCATGAAGATTAGCAAGAACTAGGAGGCTGAGAAGAAACCTTAGAGAGCATTGACTTCTACTTTTCTCTATTAGATACTCTTGAAAACATCAACAATTTACAACTAAATTAATTGCTAAAATGCTATTGGAACATTTCATATTTGATGTACGATGCCAAGAAAAGAATATTTATTCCAAGCTCAAGGAAGGCTTGATGTAGATAATGAACATGAGGTAGAACACCCACACAAGCATTCGTTTTTAACTGTATGAGCATACAAGCTCATCTTTAGGCTTCTCTTCATCTATGAAATGAGTTTATCTTAAATTAATCTATATAAATTATGCCAAGCTATATCCTTCTTGAGGCACCTATTTAAATTTTTGTTTTCGTGTATGTTAGGTTAGTAGTACAATCATAAACGAAAACTAAAATTTAAATAGTTTCCTCAAGAATGATATATAAGTGTAATTTATATAGATTAATTGAACATAGATATGTTAGTTGTTAATCATCCTTATAAATGTTTAGATGGTTTAACCTATCATCACTGCAACTAGTCATGGTATTAGTTGTAGCATTTTGTTTATTATATTTTTCATTATAATTGAAAATATTTGTATTTTATTTATCATCTCATGACATTGTGTATTCTAGTTGATAGATAATAGTCAATATCTATTAGGCGCAAATTGAAGTCTACAATATGTAAGTTTTCTCAAATGAATTATTTTGTTAATTATCTAAGAAGGGAGCACCCTTTGTTGTATTGTGATTTTTTCTAGAGTGTAGTATACAACGTAAGCTAAGGAGTCATCCACCACACCATATTATTTTGACAATGAGATTTACCCAATGTTGAATTGTTGAAGATCAATACATAGACCACCATGACATCTAATACCAAAAACAAGAGACATCAACACCAAGGCAAGTTGAGACATGTTGAGAATAAAAGTAGACACCTAAAACAAGTGTGTAAGCAGCCACAAGCACAAATGCAATTGAGAAAAATCTAAACCAAGGTTGCAAACCCCAACCACACAAATATGTAAAATGTTAATGTATGTCTTCTCTAATTGGTTATAAGTATATGGTCCACCAAAGAACAAAGGAGAAAAAATTACTACAAAATCATGAGTGATGTCAAAGAACTTTATTTAATTTTTTGTGACAATCAAAATGTCATTCAATTGTCCAAAAGTTTAATGTTTCCTACTAGAACAAATAATATTAAGTATATTACCATTACATCAGATACTTCATCCAATAGTGGGTGATCCATCTTTTATATTGTGGGATAGAGGACTAGATAGCTTATCTTTTAACAAAGATTTTTATATCTTTAAGGTCTATTGGGATTGAGATAAGTCACATAATTATTGAATGGTTGCCACTCGCAAGAGGACTGTTATTGAATGTCAAAAATTGTATGTCAAAGTGAATTTTTTCTGTTGTGAATCATCTCATATAAAATTTAACACTAAAAAGAATTGTCAACATATTTAATTTAATAAATAGATAAGCTAAAATAATTTATTTAATATTTATAAAATTGAACAAATAATTAATATATGTATGTAATTGAATATATATATATATATATATATAATTGGATAGGAACCGCCCCTCAGGAGAAGCTAAACTGTTTCACAAACCAAGGGCAAACACATTCCAAGAGCCATGCTTTTAGTTTTATCCGTTATGTAGTACTATGTAGTAACTGATTGTCATTTGATTTATAGTTACTTCAACTTACAAAACAATTGCAATATCGCAGCATAATAGATATTAGTTTCAAAAGAAAATTGAGCCACATATAATAAAAATAATACTCTTTCATTCTTAGTTCGTTAGCCTGCCTTGCCACTTATTCCATTTATTAACCGAGGAATGATAAATAAGGAATGCCAGTAGGAAGCTGTGGAAGTTATTACATGAATTTGCTCTGAATGAGATCGACAAGTGTTTGGTCGCTGCGGAAGGCCTTGGCCAATACACCATCTGGCATGGGAGGATTTGGTGCAAAGAGAGAATTGGCAGTAACCTGAACTCCAGGATTCTGGCTGCTCAACCCAGCGATGGCCACTGCATTTCGCTGCCCAACATTCTGCTGGAAATGAACCAATCCCTTTGGAAACACAAACACGTCTCCTTTCTTTAAAACTTTACTGTAAAACTTGTTTGTTGTGTCAATGAACCCCACTAGCAGTTCCCCTTTAATTACAACAAAGATTTCTGTGGCTCTTGGGTGGGTGTGAGGAGGATTAATTCCATCCACAGCGTAGTCTATGCGGACCAACGATATCCCCAGAGTGTTTAACCCCGCAATCTGGTTAACGTTCGCTGCTGTTACGTTAGAGCCTACAGCGTTGCTTGTACTCCCTCGTCGCAGACCTCGGAAGAAGAAGTCGTCTGCTGAAACCATTTTGGAGTCCTTGCAAGAGAAGCCGTTCACCAAAACTGTTCATATTCGTAATTTGCTTAGTACTTTTACATGTACATACAGAGCGAAAAAAGAAACACAAATTTCATGCATCAGATTTTACCTTGGCCTTGCTTGTCTGCAACACAGAAATCTTGCAGGGAATCAGGATCTCCTCCAATGACACGATCGCTGCAACAGCTTATAAAGACACACAGAAAAATTAAGCTCAAGTGCAAGTAGCCTGCCATTTTTTTTTTAAGAATAGAGGATATCAACCAAGAGAACACAGAGAAAATGTGAATTTGATTGAATTGCAAACCATGATTTAACATTATATAGGGGAAGTCCTGAAGGATAGACTCAAAGTCACGTCGGCAATACCGCGTAAAGCCTTATAATATCAATTAAACACGGCCTTCGTTAAGATATATGACAATCCGTCCAAAAGCTAAAAACAATTAAGATGACTCAAGATGAGTTGTCTGCCATATTATTATTCAAATCAGGTTTTTCAAAAGGAAAAGAAATCCAAATTTTAAAGTGAATTTTATAAATTATTGGCATATGAGTTTTAATTCTTTCAAGCAAATTTTTATGAGTACTCTAATTTGAATAATGGTGGGAGTTTTTGCCCCCCTCTGTCTTTGAGACAATTACTAGTTCTTTGTTAATTAGTATTGATATATAAGACCTTTCTCACACATGGCAATTTGTCTTCTATAGAAAATATGGAATTAGATCTGAATTCTCCTCTCCCAAAAAGTATTATTTATGTGTTGGAGGTGTCAAATGGTAATAGAATTTGGATTAAGAAAATATCCCCTTTCAATGTAGATGATTCCATGAGTATAAACATCTCAATTCTACATATCCAAGATTTTAAAAAAATCCTTAAATTTAGAGAAAAAAGCTAAAGAGAAAAAAGATTCATAAGGTTTCATTATGCCCAAAAGAAAAAAAACAACATAGGTTCTTTAAATACTAAGAAGAGCATTGATTTATCTTGATACAAGGAGAAGGCTATTAAAGAATCTCAATTTCATCAAATTAAGGTGATAAACAATGAAAAAATGTATAAAAAGGGAATTGATTTCTCTTAGTCTATTTTGTTCATTTAAAAGAATAGAAATCATGATTTTTGTTTGTTGATACAAATCCAAAGAACACATACAATCAAAACAACCACCTTTCCACTAAAAATGATCCAAAATAGATCTAAAAAATGTTTTCAATTTTTCAAAAAAATTGGACAGTAATGTGAATTCAAACTCATGAGCATAATTAAACAAAAAATTAGAGTAAAATATATTCAAACACCACTTTGTGACCAGAATATTGTCCACCAATAATAAATAGTTCAAATTTGGAATGTGAATTGTATAATCATTATTTTGATTCTTTATATTTGTAGAATTAAATTGTGATGAAAATTATATATAAATAGGATTATAATGCGAGAAAAAACATGTTTTTAGTTTTTAGGAAACTGGAGAAACATTGTAGAATTCTATAGTAATTATCTTCCCAAGATAGGAAAGGAGGGTAGTAAACCCATTGCACTTTCATAAAAGCGGGATTTTCAACATTGGGGGTTTATATGATAAAAATTTGAGTTGTATAAGCTTATTGTTGATTCTCTTTTAGATCATAATGTTATCCTCTATAAACAATATCATTTACACAATTCTTCTTGATCCTTTAATTTTAAGTTAAGAATGTAGATATCAATTTTTGTATTAGAGTGGTTTGATTTTGGTGGGTTTGTGAAGTGTTTTGTATGAAAATTATCATAAAATCTCAAAAGTTCGTCATGAAGGAATTAAATGTAAGATTAATCATGTATGTAGGCCACATGAAGAGCATCACATAAATTCAATCATAATAAGGAAACTAGAAGAGTATTTGGCTATGAAAAAGTAAAATTATGCAAGAACAATCTTCATAAGTGATTTAGAAAAGACACTTGATCATTTTTTTTGAATTGGTCACCAAGATGATATTAAAAAATTATTTATTGAAAGAACCAAATGAAGATAAAGGGAAAAATATAATTTTTTATTTTTTTTCATTGTAATTTTTTTTACTTTATCAAATCAAGAAATCTAAGGACAAAATTTTCGAGATTTGAAAGTAAAAAAAAAGAAACAATAAAGTAGAGAGAAGTAAAAAATGAGTTTTTTTTTTCAAAATAATCCCCAAATTTTGCATAGAATGAATAATTATTATTTTTTCTCAAACTATTCCCATGGAAATGCAATGGTCACTTTCACAATTTATTTATCCTAGCTTTTATACTAGAATACAAAAACTTTCCCATACATCTTCAATATCTCCCATGTTGATGTTGATCACATTTAAAGTATCAACTTGATTAGGTAAACTATATATATAGTGATAAATGTAAATCTAGACCCAACTTAAATGGTTATTGTTGTTATCAAAAAGATCTCATAAATATGAATTATATATTTCAAGGGTATTCAATAAATTATTTATAATTTCATAAATTGAATTCATCCATATAGACTTCATCCCATGGAGAAGATGTGTAACACCCCAGCCACAAAGCCCTAGAGGACCACACACTAATACCTAAAATAGATTATTTTTTTAAAGTGCAATAAGCAAACTCATACAAATGAAACAATTAACACCAATCTCACTTAATTCATCTAAGGCCCATGACTACGCTACCTAATTCCCATCAATTAAACGTGTAAGAAAAGAAAGTCATAACATTAATTAGATTCTCTCTAAATAAGAAAGTACATTAATCATCTTATTAACAAGATCAATTATGATACAACCGTAACATAAACACCATAGAGGTCAATTGATTCAATCCATTTAATTACAATACAATAATGTCTATTACACACTTCATTACATAGAGAGTTCAACATTAGTTTACCTCATTACATTTATACATTTGAACTACAATATCTCCTTGTATACATGTGAGGAGTGTACATCAAGTATGATACATGATACATCAATAATAACAGATAGAGCATTAAAGCTTAAGTAAAAGAATAAGGATCTTGAAATACCTTCACTTTGTTTGAATGATATATACTGAATTAAGGTATCAAGATAAAAGATAGCTACAGAAGAGTATGACTTTGTTCTGGTAAAGAAACGACTTAAGACAAGACTATCTATTGATGAGTACAAATCAAGGTGGCTCCATCTAACTGATTTCAAGAATTTGAAACTGAGCCTAAATCCGAGTTCTGAAGCAAGACTAATAATAATTTACAGTATATATACAATATTTTGTAGAGATTCTTTTTCCAATGAATTCATTCAGGAATATTTTTAATAACATATTTCAAGCTAGTGCAAACAGAGGTAGAAAATTGAGGAACCTGGTTAGTTGGGCTGAAAATTAATGCCGAGATCTTTTTCCCCCCATTTGCAGCTACAAGATTCTTCAGTATTTCCAACATTGCAAGCCCCAACTCCTATTTTCCAAGATCTAGAATCCAACTTTCTAGAACCAAACACAAGCTCCAAGAACCGAAACCAAAAACTCCCATACATAGGATACCAAAATTACTTTTCCTTTCTCGGAAAATAGTCCAAAATCCCCCTTCAGTTAACTTCCCCTCTTTTCTTTTTATTGTCCTCCACTATATTCTTTGTAACTACATCCACTACATTAAATTCATTAATTTATTTCTTTTATAATTTCACACAATTCACAACTTCTTCATTTTTTATTTATTTTATAATTGTTTAACCAAGTCTTATAAATTTACACACAAAGATCAAACCATTAAAATATTTCATTTATTAATTTAATCTTGCATGTAATTTATTTGAACAATCTCTTCAATTTAATATATATATATAAATATTTCATTTTAACCATCAAGTTTAATCTATTCAAATGAAATAAGGACTTTATGAATTTTATTTAGCGAAGGCATAAACTATAAAAAAATCTTTTATTTAACTAACCCAAAGCCTTTTTACTTCAATTATCTTTATTTAATGAAATAATCAAACAAAGACAAACCAAGCCACAAACAGTAACACTGTTAGGACAAAATGTGGAGGGGCATTACATCCTCGCCTCCCTAAGATCCGACTTACTCCTAGAAGTCGCAAGGTAAGAATGAAACGTACAAAAATGCAAGTGCATCAAATTATCAAACGAACCGAATATCAACAAATACCTTTTAACTAAAATACGAAATAGAAGGAAAACAACAAAAAAATCAACAAAATAGCTCGAACTGACCAGACAATAGGGAACGGTAAATGAAAACTCAAACTCATCAAGGATGATGGCTCAACATGTGGGTACCCGATGCTATCTCTGATTCAACACCCTCCATTGGGTATGAGGCATGCTCAAACCTAGTACCTGAAACCTACAGTAAATCACACGGTTCAACATGTGCATAGTAAAACAACCAATCACACCATGAAAGGAAAATCATAGTGTTGTGGGGAACTTGCAAGCGGGTGATGCGACTATGTTCCCCTTCACCAATACATCGATACATAATAAACTGATATCAAATCATGATAAAACATACATCTAACAATCACATAATACTCATCTCAATGATAATTCACATAAATAATTAAATTGATCTACTAAACATGTAGAAGCATAAACAATAGATATAGGAATGTCATCGAGTAACATCATAACATCAAATATACAAGTGTCATCATAGAATAGTATCAAAGTATCCTAATATCCAAGTATCATCAAATGAAATATCATGATGTCCAAATATAATCTAAGTAACTATCAGAAGTGGAAAGAAAACTAAGGAGCACTACATTGTCTCTTGGACTATAGAATTCACGTAGGCTCCTAAACCAGCTATCTATCCACTACCTATAGTCTCCACATCTGCACCCTAACGCTCTGTGTGGTGGTTATTACCTGTTGTAGTTACTCTATGGAACCTATCTGCATCATTCCCTATTAGCTCTATGCAAGCCGACCTTTGACTAAATTCAGGTGCACTCGTTTGAGGACATTGTCTAGCTATGTGGCCTTGCTAGCTACAAGAGAAACATCCTGGATCTCTGCCATTTCCTTTGCCTCGATGGGGTGCACTATTATTCCATAATCTACCTCTACTAGTTGCAGTCTGAGTGCTCTGAGCTGCCTGGTCATGATGATAAAGTCGGGCTTGTAACCAACTCCAAATTCTCCTAGACAAAAAGAGACCACCCCGGGATCTGAAGCCTAATGGGGGTGCTCCACAAATTTGAACACCAATCATCTAAGCCAAATCCTCCAAACCACCACTAGGAATATTGAAGGAAGGAGAATGTTCCCTCAAGAGGTCCATCATAACTCTCGCTATAGCTGAAACATTTTTCCTCCTAAGAGACCTTCCTCTTTCTCTAACCACCTCTTGATTATCCTCCTTACTAGGGCCTAGCCGGGAAAGAATTTCCTCAAGAAAGGAACGTAAGTGAGGGCCTAGGTGTTCCTCACAATCAACCTTGTGGATTCTCAGAGGAGGAGTGTTCGGACGACTAACCCCATGACCACCTTCTTGCCCTTTTTTATGACATCACAACCTCTAGGAAACATCCTACACAACACCACCGATGGATAAGTCTCAAATATTAGGCAAGAACAACATAAGGGAAGAACACAAAAGCTTCAGAACCTAGGTACTATATTCATGATTTCACAAGAATTCTCTACCTACGCACACAAATTCATGGCACCAGAAAACACATCACAAGACTACACAAGGGTCCATAATGCATCCTCGTTAGGCAGGATATCTATCCATTGCACACTACACTTCTCGGGTCTTATCCTTTCCACCGATTTTTTGCATCATTGGACAAACACCACCTATGGACAAATCTCGGGTTGCTAAGTGAGGATGACCGAAAAGGGAAAACATAAACTTAAGTGTACAACCAACTAGATCAATGTAATGGGCTCACGTGTACCCAGAGTGCCAAGTGTATGAACTTGGGCTCTGATACCATGTGTAATGCCCCTACCACGAAGCCCTAGAGGACCACACACTAATACCTAAAATGAATCTTTCTTTTTTAAAGTGCAATAAGCACACTAATGCAAATGAAACAATTAACACTAATCTAACTTAAGTCCTCTAAGGCCCATGACTATGCTAGTTAATTCCCATCAGTTAAATGTGTAAGACAGGAAATTCATAACATTAATTAGATTCCCTCTAAATAAGAAAGTACATTAATCATCTTATTAACAAGATCAATTATGATACAATCGTAACATAAACACCATAGAGTTAATTGATTCAATCCATTTAATTACAATACAATAACCTCTATTACATACTTCATTACATAGAGAGTTCAACATCAGTTTACATCAATACATTTATACATTTGAACTACAATATCTCCTCGTATACATGTGAGGAGTGTACATCAAGTATGATACATGATACATCAAATTATGATGCAATACAAGTACAAGATTAACAATCCACATGAGCTAGTACAATGCAGAGGTCTTCACTCTAAGAGAAGTCTCCACAATCACGAACAAGGAGAGGGAACCCAATGGAGTACAATGCACTATCCACCCAGCCGTGTGGAACCCAAAGGTCCACCACCTGTGCTAGGAGATAGCTAAGTGTCCCACCATCACAATCAACATATGAAAAAAGACAACACAAGGATATTAGAACATCAATGAACAAGTAAGGATCAACAACATATGACAGTAACATCACTTCAAAAGGTGCATAATATCCAAGGGAAAGCAAGAGACAAGGGAATACCAGCTTGTCATGGGAGGAGTATCATCACATATTTTTCTATGGGTTACCCTGGTGTAACCTTCCTAGGCTACCGGACCCCCATCTTGGGTTACCCTGGACACCTCTACCAGTCATCGGACCCCCATACAAACACATGCAGGATCAACATACCTTCCAGGAGGGCAAGGTAGTTGATCTTGTCATTTCAGGCCTCCTCAACTCATCGTAAGCCTAAACAAGCACTTGCGTCTTGAGTGATGGATTCACTTATCTTGATTAGTGTGATTATTGCCCAACCCCTCAGTTCATTTTAGGTTATCACTTACTTACAAAACTCCCACATAGGTTACCTGAGACACCACTTTGTGCGTCGGACCCCCATCGAGAGCCACTCCTCTACTGACAACAAGGAGACTCCAATAGACATTAAGAGTAAAGCCGCTTGCACAATCATAAAATTCATTCACATAAACAATAAGACGAGGCATAAATCTTCCCACTCATAGATTCCAATAGTTCCAAATACCAAGGTAAACGCACCGTGCAATGCTAAGGAGCATCAAATACTCCATAATAACAATTACAACATCGAAAGACTACTTCCCTTAGCCTCTAGAAGACTCCTCATCTATAAAACACATAAGGTCTCCCATAAAAGACTTTCACACTTAACATCATTATTGTACAAGTATTTGCAAAATAGGACAAAACTTCACATCAACTCTACATTAAATTGTTTGCAATATAGCTAATTACAAGGATGAGGAAGAAATATCATTCCAAGGTTCATTTAATTCATCATAATTAAATTATTCTAGTGTCATAATCTAAATTTCTTCTAATAATTCTCTCTATTTCTTTTATTTACCAAAGCAATTAATTAACATTAAAACACAATACTCTCTTAATACATTCCACTATACCTCTATATAAATATATATACTAAAGTGTGTATATATATATATATATTTAGACACTGATTTTATTTTTACGATTTAAAGCTTTGTCTTAAACTTTTTTATTTAAAAGAAGAGAGAATTTTCTAACATGAGATTGAATGAAAGTGCATATAAACACATTTACTGACCTATGTATATAATATATATAATTTCTTGTCACTCAACCAAAATGTAAGTGTAGCTATTTATATTGATAATATTTAAACAAAGAGCCATTACCAGGCATGAATATTGAATATGCACGCCACTAATCATAACCATATATCTACTTAAGCATGTATATATATATACGTCTATTAAGTACTCAATTTTCGTTATCGTATTAGATAAAGTTATATCTGCCGAACAATAGATATCAAACACTCATTTATATTCACTAAGGTATAGAGGACTGCTAAATAACATGCAAACAAGTGTAGACCCCATGCATGGCGTCAGCCTTTAAACAGTTTACTATTGCGAATTAAGAAAAATCCACTATGAAATCACATGTAGCATGGTGCATTTTTTTATGACTATCGAATTTGTTTACAACTCGGTGTGTTGAATGAAAAGGTACAAGTTACCCAAATATATGGATTCGGCCAAAACTAAATTCTACATAATGGTAAATATGAATTGAGAAGGAAGGCAGACGCGCCTGGAACATGATAGGAGAAGAGGTCTGAGGAAAGATCAAGGGGATAACATATATGAAATCTTGAATATGCTTTTAATAGATGGAAGGTATACAAGTCGATATGCAGAGCCACTTGAACGGGGATTTCCCTAAAGCTAGATTACCACAGAACTCGCCTATAAGAATTCATTAAGTATGTGCTCCTCTAGAATCGAATAGACACTTAAGCCTAATATCAAGACTATATGACACTGGAATAGATGCATGGTGAACAAAATATCGATTGAAATCAAGATTGCGTTAATGAACTTTGCAGACAACTAGAGTAACTAGAATGATTTCTAGTTTTCAAGTGTGTGGATATATGAATTCAATGATAAATAAAGGAGTGTAAATAAAAGATAGAGCATTAAAGCTTAAGTAAAAGAATAAGGATATTGAAATACCTTCGCATGGTTTGAATGATACATACTGAATTAAGGTATCAAGATACAAGATAGCTACTGAAGAGTATGATTCTATTCGGAAAGAAATGACTTAAGACAAGACTATCTATTGACGAGTACAAATCAGGGCAACTCCATCTAACTCATTTCAAGAATTCGAAACAAATCCTAAATCGAAGTTCTGAAGCAAGACTAATAATAATTTGCAGTATATATACAATATTTTGTAGAGATTCTTTTTCCAACGAATTCATTCAGGAATCTTTCTAATAAGATATTTCAAGCAAGCGGAAACATAGTTAGAAAACAGAGGAACCTGGTTAGCTGGGCAGGAAATTGATGCTAAGATCATTTTCCCCCAATTTGCAGCTACAATATCCTTCAGTATTTCCAGCATTGCAATTCCCAACTCCAATTTTCCAAGATCTAGAATCCAACTATCCAGAACCAAAAACCAGCTCCAAGAACCAGAACCAGAAACTCCTATACACAGAATACCAAAATTAGTTTTCTTTTCCCAGAAAATAGTCCAAAATCCCCCTTTCAGTTAACTTCCCCTCTTTTATTTTTATTTTCCTCCACTATATTCTTCGTAACTACATCCACTCCATTAAATTCATTAATTTATTTATTTTATAATTTCCCACAAGTCACAATTTCCTCAATTTTATTTTATTTTATAATTGTTTAACCAAGTCTTATAAATTTACACACAAAAACCATTAAAAAATTTGGTTTATCAATTTAATCTTGCATGTAATTTATTTGAATAATCTCTTCAATTTAATATATATATATATAAATATTTTATTTTAACTATCAAGTTTAATCTATTCAAATCAAATAAGGACTTAATAAATTTTATTTAGTGAGGGCATAAACTACAAAAAAAGGTTTTATTTGATTAACCCAAAGCCTTTTTACTTAAATTATCTTTATTTAATGAAATAATCAAACAAAGAAAAACCTAGCCACAAATGGTAACACTGTCAAGATGAAACGTGGAGGAGCATTACATCCTCCCCCCTAAGATTCGACTTACTCCTGGAAGTCAGAAGGTAAGAATGAAACATACAAAAATACAAGCGCATCAAATTATCAAACGAACTGAATATCAACAAAACAAATTTAACCGCAATACAAAATGACAACAAAATCAACAAAATAGCCCGAACTGACCAAACAATAGGGAATGGTAAACAGACACTCATCCTCGTCAAGGATGATGGCTCAACATGGGGGACCCGATGCTATCTCTGAATCAACACCATCCATTTGGTATGAGTCACACTCAAACCCAGCGATTTAGGTAGAGTCAATGCCTAGTACTTACAAACTGCAACAAAATACATGGTCGAACATGTGCATAACAAAATAGTCAATCACACTGTGAAGGGAAAATTGTAGCTTTTGTAGGGCACTCGCAAGCAAGTGATGTGACTTCGTTCCCCTTCACCAATACATCGATACATAATAACCGATATCAAATCATGATAAAACATACATCTAACGATCACATAATACTCATCTCAATGATAATTCACGTAAACAATTAAATTGATCTACTAAGCATGTAGAAGCATAAACATCAGATATAAGAATGTCATTGAGTAACATCATAACATCAAATATAAAAGTGTCATCATAACAGAGTATCAATGTATCATAATATCCAAGTATCATCAAACAAAATATCATGATGTCCAAATATAATCCAAGTAATTGTCGAAAGTGGAAAGCAAACTGAGGAGCACTACACTGTCTCCTGGACTACAGAATTTCCTTGGGCTCCTGAGTCATCTATCTATCCACTATCTATAGTCTCCACATTTGTGCCCTGACACTCTACTTGGTGGTTATTACCCGTTGTAGTCACTCTGTTGAACCTGTCTGCATCATTCCCTATTTTCTCTATCACTGTTGGCCTTTGACTAAATTCAGGTGCACTCCTTTGAGGACATTGTCTAGCTATGTGGCCCTACTGGCCGTTGACAGGGTGATCCCACAAAACTGGTTTACAATTTCAGAGTGAAACTGATTTTTGCTGAAATCACATATTTTTAGAAAATATAATGATTTAAGCCTTTAAAATTTTCATTTTAAGGATTCCAATTGAAGAGGCTTTGATCAAACCACCTTAGATCAAACCCTCTTGGATAGAACCTCGCTAGTTTTAAACTATACCTATAAATGAGTCTCCTTTACACCTATCAAAATGCTAATAAAAAATCACTTTTGATTTACCGTTTGGGGGATCAAATGAATTCATTTAAAATTTATTTCAAGTGATTATGGTAGTCCTCAAAATGAGCTATCCCACGAATATAATTTTAATATGTTTTGGTTTTATTATGTATGTGTTTTTTTAGTTTTATTAAACATAGTTTTTTCACCGAAAATCAAGCTCTTTGTTTTGCACATGTGGAAAATTAGAAAATTATCAAAATAATTTTTTTAAAAATATGTTCGTGCTGGGTATTGATGTCCTTGATCCATCAAAAAAATAAAATTGAATTTCGATACATATAGAAAAAGTTATGTTGTATACAGTTTGCCTATGTCTAAATTGCAATTGGTTTGAGTTCGAAACTCTATTAAGGAAAAAATATTCAATAAAAAACTATGAGACCAAATGAAAGTGCTAGATATCATAGTTACAAATATAAATTTGAAAATATTAGAATTTTATTCTTCATACAAACAAAGTTATGTTGTATACTGTGAGCATCACTTTTTAAAAATGTTGTTTTCTCAAAAAACTAGTTTTCGTGGGAGATGGAAAACGAAGTGCAATCTTATTCCAAAAATTTTGAAAAAAATATTTTAAGAATCTACAGACAAAATTTGATGAGACTCTAGTTTGCATCATCTTCAAATTCCTCACGGATTAGTCGCTATAGGTGCCCGAATGTGAAGATTTAGTTAAAAATAATAATTTAAGTGTCCAGTTTGGCCAAAAATTGTAAACCACTATTGTGGGATCACCCCGCAAGAGAAACATCTTGCATCTCTGGCATTTCCTCTACCCTGAGGGGGTGTAGTATTCTGTCAGAATCTACCTCTACTAGTTGTAGTTCGAGTGCTCTGAGCTGACTAGTCACGATGACAAAGTCAGGCTCATAACCAACTCTAGATTCTCCTAGACAAAAATTGACCACCCTGAGATCTGAAGGCTGATGGGGGTGCTCCACCAATCCAAACACCAATCATTCAAGCCTCATCCTCCAAACCACCTCTAGGAATATTGTAGGAAGGAGAATGTTCCCTCAAGAGGTCCATCATAAGTCTCGCTATAGCTGAAACATTTCTCCTCCTAAGAGACATTCCTCTTTCTCTAACCACCTCTTGATTATCCTCCTGACTAGGGCCTAGCTGGGCAAGAATTTCCCCAGGAAAAGAATGTAACTGAGGACCAAGGTTTTCCTCATGATAAACCTCATGGGATCTCAAAGGAGGAGTGTTCTGATGACTAACCCCATGACCACCTTCTTTCCCTCTACCATGACCCCTATCAAGATCATGACCTCTAGGAAACATCCTACACAACACCACCGATGGATAAGTCTCAGATATTAGGCAAAAACAATAGAAGGGAAGAACACAAAAGCTCAAGAACCTAGGTACTATATTCATGATTTCACAAGCATTCTCTACATATGCACACCAATTCACAGCATCAAAAAACACATGACAAGAATAAACAAGGGTCCATAATGCATCCCCGATAGGCAGGATATTGGTGCATTATGCACTACACCGAGGGTCCTATCCTTTCCACCGGTTTTTTGCATCATTGGACAAACACCACCTATGGACAAATAGCAGGTTTCTAAGTGAAGATGACAAAAAAGGGGAAACATAAACTTAAGTGTACAACCACTTAGATCAACGTAATGGGCTCATGTGTACCCACAATGCCCAGTGTATGAACTTGGAATCTGATACCATGTATAATGCCCCCGCCACGAAGCCCTAGAGGACCACACACTAATACCTAAAATGGATTTTTTTTATTTTTTAAAGTGCAATAAGCACACTAATACAAATGAAACAATTAACACTAATCTAACTTAAGTCCTCTAAGGCCCATGACTATGCTAGTTAATTCCCATCAGTTAAATGTGTAAGAAAAGAAAGTCATAACATTAATTAGATCCCCTCTAAATAAGAAAGTACACTAATAATCTTATTAACAAGATCAATTATGATACAACTGTAACATAAATACCGTTGATGTCAATTGATTCAATCCATTTAATTACAATACAATAATGTCTATTACATAGTTCATTACATAGAGAGTTCAACATCAGTTTACATCATTACATTTACACATCCAAACTATAATATATTCTTGTATACATGTGAGGACTATACATCAAGTATGATACATGATACATCAAATTATGATGCAATACAAGAAGAAGAGTAACAATCCACATAAGCTAGTGGAATGTAGAAGTCTTCACTCTAGGAGAAGTCACCACAATCACGAACAAGGAGATGGAATCCAATGGAGTATAATGCACTATCTACCCAACCATGTGAAACCCAAAGGTCCATCCCCCATGCTAGGAGATAGCAAAGGGTCCCACCATCACAATCGACATATGAAAAAAGACAACACAAGGATAACACAACATCAATGAAAAAGTAAGGATCATCAACATATAACAGTAACATCACTTCCAGAGGCACATAATAACCAAGGGAAAGAAAAAGACAAGGGAATACCAACTTGTAGTAGAGGAGTTTCATCACATAGTTTCCTATGGGTTACCCTAGCATAACCTTCCTAGGCTACTAGACCCCCATCCTGGGTTACCCTAGCCACCTCTACCCACCACCAGACTTCCATACAAACACATGGGGGATCAACATACCTTCCAAGAGGGCAAGGCAGTTGATCTTTCCATTCTAGGCCTCCTCAACTCATCTCAAGCCTAAACAAGCACTTGAGCCATGAGTGAGGCATTCACTTATCTTCATTAGTGTGCTTACTACCCAACCCCTTAGTTCATTTTAGGTTATCACTTAATTACAAAAATCCCACATAGGTTACCCAAGTGCCACTTTGTGCATCAGACCCCATCGAGAGCCACTCCCCTACTGACAACAAGGAGACTCCAATAGACATTAAGAATAAATCCACTTGCACAATCACATAATTCATTCACATAAACAATAAGGTGAGGCATAACTCTTCTTGCTCATAGATTCCAAGAGCTCCAAATACCAAGCTAAACATGTTGTGCAATGCTAAGGAACATCAATTGCTCCATGATAACAATTACAACATCAAAATACCACTTCCCTTAGCCTCTAGAAGACTCCTCATCTATAAAACACATAAGGGCTCCCATAAAGGACATTCACACTTAACAACATTTCTGTAAAATTATTTACACAATAGGACATAACTTCACATCAACTCTACATTAAATAGTTTGCAATACAACTAATTACAAGGATGAGGAAGAAATATCACTCCAAGGTTCATTTAATTCATCATAATGAAATTATTCTAGTGTCATAATCTAAATTTCTTTTAATAATTCTGTCTATTTCTTTTATTTACCAAAGTAATCAGTTAACATTAAAACACAATACTCTCTTAATGCATTCCACTATTCCTCTCTCTCTCTCTCTCTATATATATATATACTAAATTATTTATATATAAATCTATATATTTAGATACTAATTTTATTTTTACGATTTAAAGTTCTCTCTTAAACTTAAAAAAAAAAAAATACAATTTTTTCCAACATGAAATTGAATGAAAATACATATAAACACTTTTTCTGACCTATTTATATATAATATATATATATATATAAGCATATTAAGTACTCGATTTTCATTATCGTATTACATAAATTTCTATCTGCCAAACACACAGATATTAAACACTCATTTATATTCGCTAAGGTATAGAGGACTGGTAAAAAACATGCAAACAAGTGCACACCCCATGTATGGTGTCAGCCTTCTAATAGTTTACTATTGCGAGTGAAGAAAAATCCGCTATCAAATCACATGTAAAATGGTGCATTTTTTTATGACCATCAAATTTGTTTAAAAATCAGTATGTTGAATGAAAAGGAACGAGCTACCCAATTATATGGATTCAGCCAAAACTAAATTCTACAGAATGGTAAATACGAATTGAGAAGGAAGGAAGCCATGCCTAGAACATGATAGAGTAAGAGGTCTGAGGAAATATCAAGGGGATAACATACATCAAATCTTGAATATGCTTTTAATAGTTGCAAGGTATACAAGTCGATATGCAGAGCCACTTGACTGGAGATTTCCCTAAAGCTTGAATACCACACAAATCGCCTATATGAATTCATTAAATGCACTCCTCTGGAATCGAATAGACACTTAAGCCCAATATCAAGACTATACGACACTAGAAGATATGCATGGAAAACAAAATATCGATTGAAATCAAGATTGTATCAATGAACTATGCAGACAACTAGAGTAAATCAAATGATTTCCAGCTTTCAAGTACGCGGATATATGAATTCAATGATAAATAAAGGAGCATAAATAACAGACAGAGAATTAAAGCTTAAGTAAAATAATAAGGATCTTGAAATACCTTCACATGGTTTGAATGATACATACTGAATTAAGGTATCAAGATACAAGATAGCTACGTAAGAGTATGACTCTATTCGGGTAAAGAAATGACTTAAAAGACAAAACTATCTATTGACGAGTACAAATCAGGGAGCGGCGGCTCCATCTAACTCATTTCAAGAATTTGAAATAGAGCCTAAATCCAAGTTCTGAAGGAACACTAATAATAATTTACACTATATATATAATATTTTGCAGAGATTCTTTTTCTAAGGAATTCATTTAGGAATCTTTCTAATAACATATTTCAAGCAAGTGCAAATAGTGGTAGAAATCAGAGGAACCTGGTTAGCTGGGCTAGAAATTGATGCTGAGATCTTTTTTCCTCCAATTTGTAGCTACAAGATTCTTCAGTATTTCCAGCAGCGCAAACCCCAACTCCAATTTTCCAAGATCTAGAATCCAACTTGCCAGAACCAAAAACAAGCTCCAAGAACTGGATCCAGAAACTCCCGTACACAAAATACCAAAATTAGTTTCCTTTTCCTAGAATATAGTCCAAAACCCCTCCTTCAGTTAACTTCCCCTCTTTTCTTTTTATTTTCCTCCACTATATTCTTCGTAACTGCATCCACTCCATTAAATTCATTAATTTATTTCTTTTATAATTTCCCACAATTCACAACTTCTTCAATTTTTTTAATTTAATAATTGTTTAACCAAGTCTTATAAATTTATACACAAAGATAAAACAATTAAAATATTTGGTTTATTAATTTAATCTTGCATGTAATTTATTTGAACAATCTCTTCAATTTAATATATATATATATATAAATATTTCATTTTAACCATCAAGTTTCATCTATTCAAATCAAATAAGGATTTAATAAATTTTATTTAATCAAGGCATAAACTATAAAAAAAACTTTTATAACCCAGAGCCTTTTTACTTCAATTATCTTTATTTAATGAAACGATCAAACAAAGACAAACCAAGCAACAAATGGCAACACTGTTAGGATGAAACGCGAAGGGGCATTACAATATGAACTACATTTTGAATAATATAACTCTCTTTGGAAGGTTTCTTATAGATATCTATCATAAAATAGTAAGAGATAATTTCTACTTGAATGGGGTGAAGCATAAATGGCATGGGGTTTCTTACATAGAGATTGATGTAAAAAGATTAGATTGTGTTTTCCTTTCAATAACATTTGAGGAGGAGATCATATTCCATGAGCTAAATATAGAGAAGGAATTGATGGGATATCAATGCACCTTGAGGACTTCTAGCACTCATAGAAGGATCTACATTCACTTGGGATGTAACTTAGTGAGAGTAAGGAGAGTTCACAATGGGGGATATGAGTGAAGGAGAGGAACCAAGTTGAATATCATTTGAAGCTATCAAAATAGAAATTGAATACATTCTTAAATATTATGCAAGAATAAAGAAGATTCTATGTGGGTGTATATGAACGTAAACAACCATGAGGTGGCCACCAACAAAAAATAAAATAAATGAATAAAAAATATAATGACCAAAATATATTAATCAAACATCCTTTAGAGAATACATATCCAAAAAAGGTAAATTCATTCCAAATAGGGTAACAAAAATAACTAACTTACCTAGAGGGCACAAGAAAAGATAAGAGAATATTGTGGAAATGAAAATTTTCCTTCAAAATAGCATTTTTCTAGCTAATAAAAAACTCTATTTCATTCTCTACTTACATGCAAAAAATTCAAATTGTCAAACATGCTAACAAATACTTAGCTTATAAAATAATCTTGTTGATACATGTGTTGTAGATGTTCTTTTTGTAGTTTCACCCTTAATTGGTATATTATGAACCTCAAGACAAAACCTTGTGAGTTTGTTATGTTATTAGATGCTTTTCCCAAAAGTAATAACATCTCCTTAGTGATTCTTGAGAAGAACTCCCACATGAGATTCTTTAGTATTTTTCTTAGATACCCTATTAATATTCAATTCAGTGAATCCAACAAGAAGGGACAAAATTGACTAAATTACTTCTTAGCCTTAGTTTTTTGGAAGAATAACATCACAATATTTCAAAAGTTTAGCCAATTCTTCAATATAGAATATTCTCTTGGAGTTAACCATTTCAAATGTTGAAATCCATTCAGATATATATAATTATTCAAAAGTTATCTTGGATTTAACCATTTCCAATGTTGATTTTTCCACTACAACATTGCTCACTTTGTATTTGTGAGAAAATTGGGGCATGAGTAGTTTGGAAATCTAAACAAGTACTACTAACTCAACAAATAGGACATGGTCACATTTCTTCCTTGGATCAATTTTTCTGATGGATTTCATTTAGTTGTGTCTTGAGAAAGCATCATCAAGAAAATTTTTACAAAGGTAAGTTTTGAAGGGTTCCAAAGTTCCTTGATTTGGCTTGAAGTGACATGGTAGGTCCATTTCCATCCTTGTCTTTTAGCTTGAAATATTTGGTTTAGTTTCTTTGGTATTTATCTTAATTTTTCATTTTTTGTCTTGTTTGTTTCATCCTTATTTCCTCATTCCTTGTGCCACCTTTGTCTCCCCCTCTCTTTTGATTTATCTTGGTTTTCTACTAATCTATCTTGTTGTCTCTGTTAGCATTCTATCACATTGATGATGGATCATAGAGTGTGATATGAAACATTAATTATTATTGAAACAAAAAATATCAAAAAATCTCATCCAGAAGTAGCTATAACCAATTTCATTGTTGACTAATGATTTTATTGATTTTGTGAATGCAAATGAGGAACATGAAGAAATTTATAGGGAAATTTCAAGTTTTGGGGGAAGTGTGTTCCAACACTAGAACTCAATTTTATGTGTAATTCACACAAACAACCATGTCCCTTTACCCCCACTTGTTTTTTTATCCTAGTTCTTATTTTGGTTATGGTAATTCAAAGGTTAAAACATGTGATAGAGAATGGTGACTATGAGTTTCCTCAACTTTTAATTCTATATGATAAACATCTCAAACATGAGACAATACTATGTATAATTTTATTATTTGAGTTCAAAGATGTTCCCACCCACCTCTACAGCCAACAATCTGGTTGATCTTGCTAAGTGGTTTGAAAAAGTAAAGAAAAAATAGTCTTGAAATCAGTATGGCACGGTTATGATGGGGGAATTTATCTAGATACATAGTGTAGATCTCCATTGAATCACTATAACTCAAGAGTGTATCAAAACAAATTTTAAAGTAACAAAATTGAGTGTGCTTTGGAGGCTTGAATGAGGGGTTTTTCAATGTATATCTATTCTTTTTTTTCATTAATTTATTGAATTTTTTTTAGATCTATTTTATTTACACTAGTTCTTTATTTGAATTAAGTATGAACTATTCATCTTTTATTTTAATAAATGCATATACATATTTCTAAGAAATGACTGAATGTTCAAGTTGAAATACCTACAATTTTCTTCAACATTCTATTATATAAAATTTATTTTACTAATATAGAAATTCTAATATTTGAGACAAATAAAAATACAAATCAACTAAAAAGATGTAAAATTTGAAAGACATCTTAGAAATTTATCGCAAAGTTTAACCTACATATTAAAATTTTAAGATTCTTTCAAATTAAAACCACTAATGCTTATAATAGTAATGTTATGCCCTGCATACACACCCCAAAATTTTGCTTGGAAAAGTTGGGGACCCCCTCTGTTTTCTTTTATTTTTCTGGTTTTTTTTGGTGTGTTTTGCACTTTTTTGTTCTCGTTTCATCTTTTCCCTCTTCATTTGTTTCGGTTTTCGTCTCTCATTTTGTGTTTGTTGTCGTTCTGGTCTTGTCCCAGAGTTGTTCACAACCCCTGGACCTTGCTTGTTTTCCTTTGTTGAGATTAGGTTTCGGAATGAAACCTAAACTTGTCCTTGAGAGAGTGTTCAGGTTCCAAGTACAGTTATGAATCTGAACTCTACTTTTCTGTCATCTTTGTTTTGTCAGAATCAAGTTTCAGAATGGAATCGGCACCTGACACCTTTTGGGGTTTCAATTTTTGGTTCCATCCCAACTCTGATCTTTGATTCTTTGTTTTCTTTTGTCTAGCATGAAAATCGGGTATCGAACTATCATCGAAACCAGGAACCTTTCCAAGGTTCTTGTTCCTATTTGCGTCTCGATCCTGATTTCCACACACGTGTCTATTGTGTTTTTTCCTATCGAGTTTGGGTTTTGGAACTTTCTCAGAACCTTGCACTCTTTGAAGGTTCCTATATCGAGTTTTTTCTTGATCCCAATCTCCAACCCATTTTTGCTTCATATCATCTTTGGTCATTGCATCGTTCATTTGTTTTGGTCATTTTATGTTCGTCTCGTCGTGTCGTTTGTTTCTGGGTTGTCGCGTTGTTTTTTCTTCCTTTTGTCCTTCGTGGTTTGGTTTCAATTTTTTTTTCATTGTCGTTTCTACGCTGTCAACTTTTTTTTTATGGTCCAGACTTTAAGTATAAAATACAAAAAAATAGAAACATTTTAAAAATACAAAAAAATTATAAAACATTAAAATAAAAAAATTAGAAAAATTAGAAAATCCCAAAAATTGAAAAATAAGTAAATAAGTCTTTTAAAATTAAAAGATTTACACAATTTAAAAGTTTTAAAAATAATAATAATAAAATATTTCTATTTTAAAAGGATTTAAAATTTAATAAAACAAATCTTTTAAAGAATTTAAAAGATTGAAATGAAAAATAATAAACCTTTTTTATGTTTTTTAAAAACATTTGAAATGTTTTTTTAAATAAAAAAAATCTTAAAACTTAAATCTAAAAGATTAAATATGTAAAAATCATAAAATTTTAAAATTAAAAAAAAAAACATCAATAAACAAATCTTTTAAATTCAAAAAGTTTTTCAAAATTAAAAATGAATAAATTTCTATCGAGTTTCAGATGTGACAATAACTAAAAGCTTTGAATAGAGATGTTCAGGAAAAATCTCGACCCCGACCCGCCATGGAAGTTCGGGTGAAAACGTGACCTAAAACCTAAGGTCGGATGTGGGATGCGGGTAAAACATTGACACCGAAAAAAATTAAAAGTTCTAAGTGTCTAGATCAGTCCGATTCTGAACCCGCACATAGCAAGCCCATCAGATTTCATATTCGGGTTGGACATGGAACCAAACAAAAGGAGGGGTTCAGGTGTGTGTGGAGACCTAACTCTGATCTTGTGTCATTCGCCATGGCTACACAAAAAAGGAAATGGTAAAAGGTTTTAGAAACTTCAAGCATATGCAAAGCGACTGACTACAGAGATTGGCATGTCAACTCTTGATGAACTGTCACCACAAAGAGGTGCCTTCTTATGAATACAATGACTACAAAGTGCACAAGATGGACTTGTTGAACAAACTTCAGATGTTTCAATCTCTGCTATGCATAAAAGTGAACGGAGGGTTTTAACAGTGATATAATCTCATGGAAGCAATGATTGATGGTGTAGGATGTCAAAATCTGCACTTTGTTAGAAAACCTTCACACACACACTTGCTTTAGTATGGTTAGTATTCTAAACAAGACAAATAATCAACATCTCCATAGAATAATCCAACATGCTTGATAAATGATATGACAAAATAACTTAGTTAAAAGCAAAAAAAAACATATTAGATACCTATTCTATGATGGACTGGTGCACCTTGAGTATGTGAAGGAGCCCTTTCCCAATCCTAGATAAACTCAAATGATGAAAATATAATGTTATGATGAAAAAAATTAGTTCTCAAATGAAGAGAGTAACTTTGCATGAGATTGTGTTGTTGATTTGAAGGAGAGAAGCCTTGAATTTGTAGGTGAGATTGAGGAGAGGAGAGGAAAATTTAAGGAATGTGGGACTAATCCCCAACAAATAGGAAATAGCCACTTGTCACTATGTGAATGGGCCATGATTGTGCAAGTTTTGGCCAATGTGCCCATTTGAAATTTGAAAATGGCATTAAATACATATGGTTGAGGGATTTGGGGGGAAATTTGTTTGGACAAAAAGTTCAAACAAGGGGAGTTAATGAGGGCATATTCCTTGAGAATATGCTTTGTGAGGAAAATAGAGGTTTTTAATAAATCAAACTAAATGATTTATTGTGCAAGTGGGAAAAGCTACAGGATGTGACATGGGTTAGGCTTAGCATTAATCAGGGATTTGATTAATTAAGCTAGTGATTAGTTGGTGTGACATTTGATTTACATTTTTGGATTTGTTTTAAATCAAATGAGAGGAAAATGAATATTATCCATTTAATTAAATATATTTGATTTAACTAAATGAAGAGACTTTAGGAGGTTAATTAATTAATTAAGAAGAAAATGATGAAATATGATGTTAATAAATAATATTAATTTTGCATGTCTACATTTTGCCCATCTTTGAAACAATGTATTTGTTGCATTGGTTCAAAGAATGATGTCGTTGACATCGAAATTTTAAAAAATTCTGATTTTTTTGGATGCCCCAGTGGAAATAAGTACGTTAGTACATTGCCCCCTCGAGAGATTGAGCAAAAATATTTGATTTGAGGTTGATCTCGCGACAAAGAGGTTCCAAATGGATGTATGGATGGTTATGACTATATGATCTATATGATAATGATGATGTAAATGAGATGTTTGGAAGATGCTTAAAATAACAAATCTATATTATTTTAAACATCTTAAATGATTATGCAAATGAGATGTTTTTAAGATGCTTAGAATAACAAATCTATATTATCCTAAGCAACTTAGATGATTATGCAATGCATGTGAGATGGATGAGATGGATGATGTTGTCGTATGATGATATGATGTGATTATGCAGGATGCGAGATGGAGGCATTGTTAGTGTGAAAGAGTATAGAAGAATGAGAGGGGTCAACCCTTAAATATAAGAAAATGTGGAGGTCCAACAAGTCCATTAGTCATCGAGACTTGATTGGATATGATGATGAATGATGATGATGTATTGCTTATCCAAGGATGGGAGAGATAAAGAGCATACCCTTCTTTATGTTTGATAACACACATAGGTGTGATGCATCAAGGTATTAAGAACCAAGATGATGTTGTGCCTAGTGCGATGGACTTTGACTCATCAAACAGATAGGAGTACTCTTGTTCACACTTGACAAACGAAACCTTATTCAGGATGCAGTTCAAATATTCTAGACATCTCAGACCAAAATATAAAGAGGAAAGCCTTCTTATGTGGTCAACAAGACACCTAAAACATCCTCCCTACAAACAAAACAAAGCACGCATGCCGAAGTTATTTTACAAGAACATCCAACAAGCATAGCAGATAACAAGATAATGATCATTGCCCCATTCCATTCTCTCTAAATATTTTTGTTTAGACATCATCAAGAGGTCCTTTGAATAAGCAAAAAATAAGATAAGTCTAAAAAGACCAAGATAAAGTAAACAAACAAGCTAATGTTCTTCGTACCGCTAGCCAAAGACTACACTATGGTGATACCTGATGATGATGTCCATCGCTGGAAGGTCACATTCATAGGACATGTTGTGATCATGGTTTTGATGAGATTGATTGGATGATAAGCTATTGATACTCCGAGTTGACCAACTTGCTGACTTGCTAATCCAGACTTGAGACTTTGACGATTGAGCATTCACTTTTGAAACTACTAGACTTCCTTTTGACTAACTCACTAAAGGATGAAAGCGACGATGCTTTATTATGAGTGGTGATTATTGTGGGTGAAACCGAGATGAGATAGATGCACCATTTTTTGGGTTTTTTGAAATGTTTTGACGCTATTTTTGGCTTTTTGAGATGTTTTACAAATGTTTTTGATATTTTCACATTTCTCAATGTTTTTGGTATTTTTGAGATTTATCACGAAGAGACTAACTCAAAGACCTATCATAGGGGTCTCGAGAGTTGATCCATAGATTATCCTTGCCTACATTATACATGCAGAGATCACGTAGTTTGACGGATGATAGACATGAATCAATGATGAGATAGATGGGCAAATGGATTTCCATTGCGATGAATGCCTAAAGAAATGACCTAAAATGTGAAATAAATGGGCAAACAGTTTGCCATTGCGACGGATGCCTAAAGGACTGACTGAAAATGTGAAATAAATGGGCAAACAATTTTCCATTGTGACGGACGCCTAAAGGACTAACCTAAAATGTCTCAGGGGAAGATCAAAGATCAACCTTGCCTATGTTCAAGCTCAGAGACGACGTAGTTCAGTAGGACGACTCTGTTTTGATTTTCTTTTTTTGGATGTTTTGGATTTTTGATGTTTCTGATGTTTTTGATTTTTTGATTTTTGATTTTTTGAATGTTTTTGGATTTTTGATGTTTTGAATGTTTTTTATTTTTTTATTTTTTGAATGATTTTGGATTTTTGATGTTTTGAATGTTTTTGGATTTTTGATGGATTTCGAGAAGATCACAAGAATATACACGAATCTTATCCGATGCAGGTACAAGAACATGCCCCCAACGTGATGTGATAGACTACTTTGATGAAGGTAGGACAAACTGACCCTAGAAATATGCCAAGTAATACTATGGTGGAATATGATACGAGCACAAGATCAGGCTATGGTACAAATGCGAACAAATGGTGGAAGGATAAATAGAATGTAATGGATAAGTGAGTGCACAAAATAGGCCGTGAAGATCCCAGTGGATGGAGAGTGCTTTATTTACACTTGGTGCCTATTTGCCAGGTTTTCACCAAGGTACTTGTCCAGAGCACCACCGAAGTGGTTTTTCACTAGAGGGTGATTTTTTTCTTTACTATTTTCAATCCTTTTTCTAATTATTTGGATTTTTTTTATTTTTATTTTTTTGTTCTCACCAAGATGCCTATTTGCCAGGTTTTCATCAAGGTGACCTTTTTTTAGGACATTTTTCTAATTTTTTTGTATTTTTTGGTTTTATACCTTGCAAGATTTTATGCATAAAACTTTTTGAGATGACAACTGTTCATGGGCTCCTGTAGATACTCGCCTTCTAGTGTTGATAGTTGATATGCCCCTGATTTATAGCTTGTTGTGATGATGAAAGGTCTTAACCAGTTGGGCTCAAATTTTCCTTTGCTTTCTATATTTGGCACGTTCTTTTGATTTTCTTTTAGCACAAGTTCGCCGACTTGGAAGGTGCATCTCCTAATCTTCTTATTGTAGCTGGTTGAGGGCATCCATGCACCGTTGATCTAATAACTATAGATCATTTAACCTTGAGACCTGATATTCCTCATCTGTAATGAGGTTTTGCAATGATATCCTTAATGATGGGAGCTCGATCTTGATTGGGAGGATGGCTTCTGATCCGTAGACTAGGGAGAATGGGGTGGCACCTATTGGCATGAAGATGCTAGTGCGGTAGGCCCATAAGGCGGGATTTAGCTGTAGATGTCAATCATGACCAGAGTCATTGATTATTTTCTTAAGGATTTTCAAGATAGTTTTATTGGTAGCTTCTGCTTGGCCATTGCCTTGGGGATAGTACGGAGTGGAAAAGCGATGTTGGATATTGAATTTATGGCAAAGGTCACGCACATCTTCATTCTTGAAAGGTGTCCCATTATCAGAGATAATGGATTGAGGGACACCATATCGGCAAATGAGATAGTTCAGGATGAACTTTAATATCTGTTTTCCATTTATGTAGGTCATTGGAATTGCTTCAACCCACTTTATAAAGTAATTTGTGTCGGTGATGATGAACTTGTGGTCGTTGGATGAGGTAGTTGTTATTTTTCCGATGAGATCGAGCCCCCACTGTGAGAAGGGTCATGGTGTAACAATAGGATGGAGTTCCTGAGCTGGTGCATGGATAAGGTCTCCATGCTGCTAGCACTGTAAACACTTTCTGACAAAGTCGTGTTCCTCTCTTTCCATTGTTGGCTATTAGTACTCGGTCCTTTGTAGCTTCTTAGCCAAGTTCATACCACTCGAGTGTAAAATGCAAATGCAATTGTGTACCTTAGTTAAAGAAATCAGGGCTTCGTCGGGATTTAAGCAACACAACAAGGTTCCTTCAATGCTCCTATGGTAAAGGGTTTCTCCTAAGATGACAGAATGGGTGGACCTTTTGATGAATTCTCATTTGAGGTCTAGGGTTATGTCAGTTGGGAGGACTCCTATTCTCAGGTAGGTATAGATTTCGTGATACCAGGGATCACCGGGACTAATGAGTTCGCAGACATATTTTGAATCTGGTACCTTGAATGAGGGTACGAGAAGCTTCTCTACCAAGAATTCATGTTTTGGGACATTGCGAGGGATATCCAGTAAGGATCCAATTGTTTCCATCACGTCAGTTGCTATGTTGTTAGCCCTTGGTATCTGCTCAAAGGTGATATCAATGAATGATTCTTTGAGGCTCTCTACCAACTTCTTGTATTGTGTTAACTTGTCATCCTTAGTTTGGTACTCATTGTTGACTTGGTTGATAATAAGCTGTAAATCTCCATAGACTTTGAGAGCCCTAATCTGCCACTGTGCTGCAATCTTGAGACCTATGGTTAAAGCCTCGTACTCTGCTATGTTGTTATTGTAGGGAAATTCGAATTTGTAGGATTTAGGAATACAATCCCCCTATGGGGTGATGAAGAAAACACTGTCTCTTGATCCATGTTGTGTGTATGATTCACCGAAGTAGAGTTTCCAGTGATTGGCTATGTTGATATTAAAGATGGATTCATCTGGAAACTTTGATATGAGTGGATTCTCTGAATAGATTGGAGCCTCTGCTAGTTGGTTTGCAATTACTTTTCCTTTGATTGATTTTTATCTCCACATATATAATGTCATATTCTGATAATATCATGACCCACTTAGCCATCCTTCCTGTGAGCATTGCCTTTCACAGTAGATACTTTAGGGGATTGAGCTTGGCGATCAACTTGATCTGATGAGTCAACATGTAGTGTCTGAACTTTTGAGCTGCAAACATGATTGCTAGGCAAACTTTTTCTATTGGTGTGAAGTTGAGCTCATGCCCTACCATTGTCCTATTGATATAATAGATGGTCCTTTCTATCCCATTTTCATCATGTTGAGCTAAAAGATCACCAAGGGCTACTGATGTTGCCGAGATATACAAGATTAATGGCTTTCTTGGGATTGGTGATATCAAAACTAGTGGCATAAGTAGATATTCTTTTATTTAACTAAATGCTTGGTCACACTTGTCATCCCACTTGTATGCTACTCCCTTGTGGAATAGATGAGAATATGGGATCTACTTATCTACCAACTGCGCTATGAACCTGCGAATGGATTGGAGCCTGCCTTGTAGACCCCTCATCTCCTTTAATGTCCTGGGTGCTTCCATATCAAGGATTTATTTGACCTTGGTGGGATCTACCTCAATTACTCTCGTTGATACTATATATCCCAGGATTTTTCCAGATTGTAACCCAAAGACACACTTCTTTGGGTTGAGATGGACCTTATATTTTTCCAATCTATCAAAAATAGAGCTCAAGGCTGCTATCATGGTCTTGTCTATTTTTTGATTCTTCCAATATGTCGTCTACGTAGTCTTCCACTATTTTATGGGCCATGTCATGGAAAATCAGTGTCATGGCTCTTTGGTATGTTGCACCTATGTTATTTAGCCCAAATGGCATCATGTTCTAGGAGTAGGTGCCCCCTGGACATGTAAACAATATCATATGTTTGAAATCCTTCTAGCACCATTTGTAGGATGTCAAAATCTACACTTTGTTAGAAAACCTTCAACACACACACCCGCTTTAGTATGGTTAGTATTCTAAACAAGACAAATAATCAACATCTCCATAGAATAATCCAACATGCTTGATAAATGACATGACAAACTAACTTAGTTAAAAGAAAAAAGAAGCATATTAGATACCTATTCTATGATGGATTGGTGCACCTTGAGTATGTGAAGGAGCCCTTTCCCAATCCTAGATAAACTCAAATGATGAAAATATAACGCTATGATGAACAAAATTAGTTCTCAAATGAAGAGAGTAACTTTGCATGAGATTGTGTTGTTGATTTGAAGGAGAGAAGCCTTGAATTTATAGGTGAGATTGAGGACAGGAGAGGCAAAGTTGAGGAATGTGGGGCTAATCCCCAACAAATAGGAAATAGTCGCTTGTCACTATGTGAATGGGCCATGATTGTGCAAGTTTTGGCCAATGTGCCCATTTGAAATTTGAAAATGGCATTAAATACATATGGTTGAGGGATTTGGGGGGAAATTTGTTTGGACAAAAAATTCAAACAAGGGGAGTTAATGAGGGCATATTCCTTGGGAATATGCTTTGTGAGGAAAATAGAGGTTTTTAATAAATCAAGCTAAAGGATTTATTGTACAAATGGGAAAACCTAGAGGATGGGACATGGGTTAGGCTTAGCATTAATTAGGGATTTGATTAATTAAGCTAGTGATTAGTCGGTGTGACATTTGATTTACATTTTTGGATTTGTTTTAAATCGAATGAGAGGAAAATGAATATTAGCCATTTAATTAAATACATTTGATTTAACTAAATGAAGAGACTTTAGGAGGTTAATTAATTAATTTGATTTAATTAATTAAGAAGAAAATGATGAAATATGATGTTAATCAATAATGCTAATTTTGCATGTCTAGAGATGGATCTCTATTCGTAGGCAGCATGAGGGCGCACGAAAGTTTATGAAATGCCTCCAAAAATTAAATCTCATGAAATTCCATTGATTATAGTTGGTGCAAAAGGAATTATTGAAATGACATTAAGAGTTTCAAAGCAAACACAATTGGTAGGTATGGTCGCATCTACCCCTGGAAAAAATATATGCAAAATGATGAAGCATTGAAAGGTACCAAAGGTTTTAACAGAATGCCTGTAAAGATAATTTTTCTCATAGAGTCAAAATGATTACTAGATCATATGCACAAAAGGAATTGGTGAAGCGGTTCATAAATTTTCAAGTAAATGCAATCGAGAAGATGTGAAGTCAAATTCCTCCTACATAAGCCAATGAAATATGTGAAAGTACAGAGATAGGGTACACTAACTATTTGATAGAATTCCTCAAGTACAAAATGACGAAGCATCAAGGCGTGAACATGGCAAGCGAGCTATTTGAGAGAATATCTTAAAGAAATATTGTCCATTGAATAAAATGATTGAATAACACACACAAAGTGGATTTGTTGAAAAGGAAATAGAAATGTTTTGAATGAATTCCTATAAAACATGGATGTAAAGTTTAGGCACATAAACCATTTGACAGAATGCCTCAAAGCTATCTCATTTCATGGAATGCGATGTTGCAAGTTATGTCCAAAATGAATTTGTTGAAAGGATAGGGTGTGTGGATTGTTTCACAAAATGCCTCCGATGAAATCTCATTCCATGGCCAAATACAAAATTTGGGAGCATACACAACGTAGGAGAACAGTTTCATGGAATGCCATGAATACAAAATGTGGAAATATACACCTGGCACGTAATTGTTTGAAAAAATGCTTGCAAGAAATGCTATCTCAGGAAATGCAATGATTGGAAGTTGAGGGAATATAGACAAAGCATATCAATTATTTGGCAGAGGCTTCATGACATTGAATGCTATGATTTTTGAATGTGCATCAAAATGGATCTGTTAAAAAGTTGAGAGCTTTCAAAGAAAAAGTCGATCTACAACCTTTATTGGCATCTTCCTCAATTTAAAATAGGGTATAGACCTTGCAAGGAAGCACAAAGAATGGGAGATTTTGGTTAACGATGGTAGTTGCAAATATCATGGGAGACATACATGCAAAATCCAAAAATATAGACAGCACAAGACTTGTTTCACGGAATTCTTCAAAAGAGAGATAACATATCATGAATTGTAATGGTTTCAGTTTGTGCATAGAGTTAATTTGACATAAAGGTTTTAAAAAATTTCAAGCAAATGTAATGGATGAGTTGAAAGACAAGAGTGTGGGTTTTTGTAGAAACTTTCAAATAATGATATCTCATTAGCGGTGGAGATTGTCAGTTTATATCGACAAAATGGATTTGTTGTTAAATCTCTTAAATTTTGAGAAAACACAATGTTAAAGAGGACACGACTGGTAAAGGGAGTTTTGTTCTCTTAAACTGAAATGGTTGTAGCATCAACACAAAAGAGATGTTAAAAGGCATATGGAGATTTCAAACAAATGCAACAATAGGTCTATAGTTTGCAAGAATGTGAAAGCATACAAACATGCTGGTAGAGATTCAGAAAGAGCAAAAAATGCATTCAAAGATTGAATTTGAAGATTGCACAATATAATGTTGAATGCATATTTTAGAATTGGTGATCATATTATGGGTATTTGAGAATAATGAGAGTGCTTTGGAAATTTATGGATGTCTATCAAAATTTAAAGGAATGAAGATTTTGTCAAATGTTACAGTCCTAATTGCTTAAGAAAATGTAGTTTAACCAATTCAGTGATAGTTAATTAATTCATGTGTTTTAATGAAATTGATGATTTATGTGAATTAATTAACTATATCAATCAAATGCATGTTCATTATCAAAGTTGTTTAATTTGATGAATTAACTATGTTTTTTTTGTGATTTCTATAGGCACCTTCTAGATGCATGGAGCAGGCAGTGACATGATTTTAAATTTTATTTTAACTTTAAGTAACATTAATTTAAAAATGGATTTAATAGTTATTTAAATTTTGAGATGAGGTGTTTATTAAATACATTTAATTGGAATGATTTGAAATTGGTTAAGTTTTGGAATTAATTATTATTCAATTAATTTTATAAATTGATTAATGTGTTTTATGCTTTCTGATTTTTCACGTTCTTTTCTGGATTAAAAAACGATAATGGATTGCAACATGATGATTTACGAATCAGATATGCAAAAGGAATATTCTTTAAAAAATAATTAAACTGAAAGTGAACTAAATGAATGGCGGGCCCATTTAACATGATTTTTGGAGAAAGAGATTGTTACATTGTGCAAAGAAGGATAACTCAAAGTTAAATTGGAAACTACGAATTCTGAACCAGAGCTAACTAAAGTCATCTGAAGTCAAGCAAGATTTGAAACTAAAAGTTTCTTGTGAGAAGGACATGCATATAAAGCTACAAATTTCTGATGTCTTAGTTTTAGAAAGATTTATGGAATGGGATGAGCTATTTATTATCAAATTTTCTCATTTTAAATGGGTTAGAATTTTAGGGAAAATGAGTTAAACATTTTGCTTACAGCTGATTAGAGTTTAGCAGTAGAGTAGATAATGGATTTTTCTACATTTTGAGTTAATCAAGTCAATTTGAAGACATTGGTTTCTGTACACTGGTGAAGTTTTCTAGAGTTGTAAATGTTACTTATTTGTTTCACTGCATAGAAGCAACTAGACTAAAACCTTATTTAAGTTGTATTTTGGAGTGATATTTATTCTATTAATCATTTGATTTGAAGCTTTCAAGGAATGAGTAAAGTTTATCTTTTCTTTTTTTCAAATTATGATTTGAGATCTACTGTTAATATCTGCACTATGAATGAATAAATCTTTGTATTGATTACGAGTTGATTTATTTTGTTGTTTAGTTTAGGTGTTCCTTGAATAATAACATGTCTAGTTAACTGAATGAATCAAGATTATTTTCTCTCTTGTGTCCTTGATCTATCTTTTTCCTTTTTTTACCCCCCGGTTAGAATAGGTTTAAGTAGAAATTTGATCTTGCAGCAACCAAGAAGCTCAATAACCAGTAGGCCCCTTGAACATTACAACTTCATTAACCACTCAGAAAAACAATAACATTGTGACCCAACATATAGGACCTTGGAAGGTGATTGATTTAACAATTTTTTGTCTTTTTCAGAAGAGGTAAGGTGATTACATCTTGCCTACATGTTGTTGTGTCAATTTGGCCATCAACAAGTACCAATAAAAATTTCAAAATGTATGAGGTCTAATCTTTCATGCTTTGAAAAATTTTCTTAAATAAGAGGTTCGTTCGTCACCACATTAGAACCCCACAAAATATTTGTACCTCCCAAAAGAGAGCACTCACATCTAAGGGAAACAAGTTATTGGTGCACCAATGCTTGAGCAATTATCCTTTCACAAGTGCAAAGAAATTTATATTTATTTCATTTGATGCATCTATTTAGAAGTGGTGCACCATGATTTACCAATTGTATGGGAACTTGAAATTAATAAAAATAGTCACTTGTTTAATTACTATAAAAGATAATTTAACCAGCTTGCAACCTACATAAAATTTCTTAACTTTTATGGCTCAGCCAAGCCTAACTCGGGTCAAGCGAGTGGGGTGGGGTCATTCGTGACCATAATGGTAAATTGATTTTGGATTATGCGGTGATCATGGGGGTGCAATTGTCCATCTTTGTTGAGGTGGTGCTGGCTTTTCATGAATTTTAGATTGCCACACATGTCAGGATTTCCAACTTGGTCATTAAGGGAGATTCCATAAATACTACTATCATGCTGATCGGGAAGGATAATCCTTGTTGGTCACTTTATGACTCTATGTCATCAGCTCATAATCTCATGAATGCACTTGAAAATAGAAGATCTAATCACATGTTTAGAAATGGCAAAAAAGTTACAAACATGCTTGCTAACATTGGTGCCTTCACTCCTAATTTAATTATCTGGGATAATATTTAGCATACCCCTTGGCATGTGTGAAAATTAATTTATCATGATGCCAAAGTACCATCAAAATGAGATCAAGCTAGATGTGTTTTTATCTCCCTTTGATATTTGCTATGATTTTCACTTATGTAAAATTAATCCCTTTAAGTATTCTTTTTGTAAGCCGATTTACTTGTGGCTCTGTTATTCTTCTCATTATTTCTTTAGACTATTCTTCCTTATTCTAGTGTTCGTAATCCTTTCCATGCGGGTGAACTAGTTCAAGATGAACCTACTATTTGTGAGATTGTGAAATAAGACAATGAGTTTTTTCCCATATTTCAATGAGGAAAGGTGGCCTCATATGTGGAAGGCATGCAGGGGCATGACCCTAAGCTTTATGTGGAAGTTCACTACCTCCTAGGTGAATAGAAATATCACCATTGGTGGGTGCTCCTTCATGGTGACTACTAAGCTAATTGCTGATGTGACAGGGCTTCTAGTGGAGGGGGTTTGCATTCCACATAAGCCTAAGGGTCATTATTAGAAATATATGGAGTGATTTTTGAAAGAGGGAGAACAGGTGAATAAGCTCCAAAATGGTTTCAATAGGGTTGACCTTCTCGATGTTTGGAGTAAGGTTATGAAAGTTCCGATGAGATATGTAACACTTGAGGGTCACTTTTGTCACTTCCATGCCCATTTGTTTCAATTGGAAGCTTGGGGAGATTGTTGGAAGTTTGGAAGTATGTCATTTTTTATGTTTCTTTGCAACACAAGCATAAAGTGTACATACATAGGTTGATTTGGCTTTCCCATTTTTCTCATTAATGTCAAAATTGTGGGGAGGAATTTTTGGTGTCATTTGTACAATACTAACTATACCAAAAAGTTGATCTATCAGAAACCTGTCTAAGTGTTCTCTACTAATGGTGTTGTGGTTTAGTGTGTCAGTTTTTGGATCTGTACATCACTGCATGATAAGGTATAACTCTACTCTTGTAACCATATTATGATGACTGATTCATACAACTATATTCAAGATCTCAAGAAGTTTTGTGAAGAATAATGGAAGATATCAATGATAGAGTTCAACTTTGTATATTGCTATCATCTCCTTGATCAGTATACCAACGTTGGAGATTCTACATTTTCTTGAGAAGGATGTTTTGATATTTTGGTTCTAAAGGTAGTCTCTTTGATGTTGGTGAAATAAGAAACTAAAGAAATATTGAATCTAGAAGGTGTGTATGTTGGGAAGCATGTGTACAATTGGAAGTTTTTGTGATTAGGTCCTATTCTTGACTGACCTATTACATGATGTGTGTTGAGAATATTAAATATAGACTATGAATATTAGTTGGATATATCTTGGGTCCATGCCAACTTGAAATAAAGTATTACACATTTTTCTTGAGTGAAAAAATGATTTTGAATCTTGTGTGGTGTCAATAGAAGTTATTTTGGATTGTTTTGTTTAGATCTAATTAGGCCAACCTAATTGATGTGTGTAGATGTAATTGGGTATATATACATGAGATATTTTGGAATTGAGGTATGAATATAGTGGAATGTGCGAGCATAAATGACATATTAGATGCGAGTGGTGTTGTATGATGCAAATATGTGAATTCAATGGTAAAAGTTTAAAATCAGAGCATTGTTGTTGTGTGACTACTAAGCAGAGTAGTAATTCATATTGAGAGCTTCAAAGGAATTGAAATACAACACAAGGAAGTTGCACTTTGTATCAATTCATATTTTGGTAGTGAGCCATATTTTTCTATGATACTTAAGTTTGGTAGTGAGCCTTATAAGGATAGTTTGTCCTAGCAGTGAGCCCTTGTAATATACTATATCCAGATATAATATATTTTGAGTTAATCCTCACCATGGTATTTCCCATTTTGGGTTTTCCACATATAAATCTTGGTGTTCTTGTGTTCTATGGATTTTTGGATGTTGCATGCTTTCATTTCTTATTTAATTTAATATTGTTTAGTGATTGAATTTTTTGTGCTCAAAAAGTTGTAGAATACTGATTCACCCCCCTCTCATTATTCTGAATGTTCAAAAATTGGTATCAGAGCTTGGTTCCTTCAAAAAATCCTAATAGCATGAGGAAGACTTGGAAGTTTGAACACCTGACAAAAAATATTTGTCTTGTTCCTTCGAAAGAAATTTTTGCAATTGAATATGTAGAAGATGACTACATGTTTGCCAGAGAATAACTTAAGACTGATTTTGAAGATCTTGACAGAGTTTAAAAATTTAGAGAAAGACATAGGGAATTCAATATACAATTGAAGCAAGCAAATGAAGAGATCATCATATTGAAAGTACAAGTGGAAGAAAAGAAAAGGATTGAAGAATTTCTGATTAGAGTGGTACAATACAAGACTGAATAATTCTCTGAACTTGAACAAGAAGTGGTGAATTTTAGATATATTCTAGAAAAGACGAGGATACATGATGAGAAATTCAAAACAAGTACTACAATGCTTGATGAGTTACTTGCAATAAAGAAACCCTCTAAGGAAAAATATAGTTTAGGACTTGAAGAAAGGACAAAGTTCAAAGGAAAATCAAACATATATCAAGGTTGACAATCAGAAGAAGACTGAAAGAATAAGAGACAATTCATAAATCAAAGAAGCAATGTTGAAAGACCTCCTATTAGAAAATAAAATTCTCAAAGTTACCCATCTTTTAATGTTTTTTTATTTTCATGCAATAAATATGAATATAAAACAATAGAATGTAGAAGTAGAGTGAATCAGAATGTTGGATTCTTCTCCAAACAATTTTTTCAATGCAAGAAATTTGGACATAGAAGCACTAAGTGCAAAAGTCAGATGATGAATAGATATAATACAAGTTGAATGTTTCAATCTTTCAATGGCTATTGTTATACTTCCAATATATTTGGACATCAGGCTAACCAGTGTAGATCAAGGATGAATAGAAATTAGTTTGGTTAGAAAAATGTTGTATGCTACTTTTGCAATAAACTCGAACATATTTCAAAAGTTTGTAGAAGGAAAAATAGAATACAATGTAATCTAGTAAAGAATGAATCAGTGAAGAAATTTGATCCTACTGAGGTTAAGAAGGAAATGGAAACAATATGGAGAAAGAAAGATGAGTCTAAGAATGGAGATGATTCGGGAACTATAAATGCATTTGTACCTACCTCTAGTATAGATAATTCTCCTAAAAACTAAGTCCATGTTATGGCTTAGTGGCAAAAATAACATAAAATTCTAAAAGCCCCCTAAAATTCAAGGTGTCAAGTCATGAAACGAAGATATGACTTGGAAAAGGAATTGTTGAAGATATTGAAGAAAATTATAGAAGGAAATATTGCGATGCTGAAATTTGCGGAGCATCTATAGATCAACTATGAATACAAGGTTTCAAAGTTTGACAACTTTTTCTAAAGCATTTATTGTTGACACATGTATTAATATAGGTCAAATCATGGAGTTAAAAACACATTTGAGAAGATAAATCATTTGATGCAAGGGAAATGAAAGTTGAAGAAGAGGAAGTAGATTCAAGGCATGTTCTAGAAGCAAAACATCAAATCCCTAATCACAAAATAAAATTCAAGAGGTATTTTTCTTACACAATTCTTCTCTAGAATTTTTATTTTAAATGCAGTAGATGGTTTGAAAGTAGTAAATTTCTTAAATAGACCACAAATTAAATATAAGAGGTATTCTTTGAAAAATCTATTGAAAGACTCAATGGGTGCATTTCCTGGCACTCCCCTTGGAGTTTTTCCCACTAAGGATATTAATAAATACAAATATGGGAAAATAGAAGAAATGACCTCTATTAGATTGAGTATGTTGTGGAAAAATGAATTGGAAGAAATTTATAATACCATCATACTTGAGTACAAAACCCTAGGTGAAAATATAGGATGTATGGTGGAAATTTCTACTGTTTGAATTCAATAAGAAGTACATTTGGATTGTATTTAGAATGATACATGACGAGTCAATTTGGATTGATGGTGCACACTTGATAACCAAGGAAGAAATAAGGGATGTGACTAGTTTGTGGTCCTCTAGAACAATCCCAAAGAATAAGTTTTTCGATGACTAAGAATCAATTGAAAAGACTCGTGCAACTCTTCAAGGAAAAGAACTCATCCTGAGTACAATTGAAAATTTGGCTATTCAATATGTTGCAATGCTTATTGGACATAAAATTTGTTTACCTAACGATCGTTATTCAGTCTCTATTGTAGCTGCTCACATTTCATTTGACATGATTAAGAATGGTGCAGACTATGACCTTTGCAAGTTACATCAACAACAACTGATTAAGAATTTGAAAGAAATCAAAAGGAACAAAAAGAGTACATTCAGGTACAATACTTTGATAGCTTTCTTACTTTTCTAGTTCATGAAGGAGATACTGGTAATTGGAAAGCTTGAATGGTAAAACACAAAACTAGTAGCACACCAAATAAGAATTCTTATGATGAATCTTAGTGGTTTGAATGCTCAAGAAGCCCTTGCAACATTCTTTGGAATGTTTTAGATGAGGATGAATAAGAGAATAAGAATGTCAGAGAGTGTGGTGGAAAAATACTCCAGAGACATAATTTTCCTTTTGTCTACTAATTATTATTACACAGAAGTAGTTGAGCCTAGACTTGTGTGGATTTCTGAGCTAGATTATGAAGTAGCTATGGAGGAAGTTGATCGTTATGCAGATGTGCTTCTAGGAAGCCCAAAGGACCCCAACGGAGCATATTTAGAAGAAAATTTTATGACTAAAGCCTCCAGTAGTTCAAGAAGAATGGATAAGAAAAGGAAAAGTGTTGCTATCAAGCAAGAAGTTACAAAACAAGAAGGAAGTCAATTTGATGTAATAGAACATGAGCATGAAAGCATAAGCATACAAGACTTGGATGAAGCAATAAAAGATTCATAAGAGGTAATTTGAGGTGCAAGTATTAATGCATCAGTTTCCACTTTGGAAAATCTTAGGATTATGGTTGATTCATTAAAAGCGTACATCTTTGAATTAAAAGAACAAACATGAAATGAGTAAGAAGCAAGGACTACAGAGGAAAATCTAGAAGGCATCAGAAAGAAATGTGCAGATGAAAACCACAAAATCTTGAAGGAATTGAAGGAAGTTCAAGATTGTGAAGTAGAAGCATAGGAATTAATATATTTTTATCTAAATTGGTCTAAATAGACATTAAATACAAAGAATGAAATGAGTTGGAATTAAATCTGGTTGAGCACTCAAGTAAATTTTTATAGTTTGGAAAATGATAGGGACAATAAAACATGGTCTTGTTATGCCTTGCATAACCACCCCATCTTTTGCCTTAGTCAAAATGGGTCCCCCTTTGTTTATTTTTTGTCTCTTGTTGTTTTTCAAACAAAGTCTGGAGTCTTTTGCTTTCAGCACTTTGTTTATTTTGGTTAAGTCTATCCGAATCGGAGCCGAAACCAAATTGGGTTCTGAAACTTCAATCAAAACTCATTTCAGGCCCCATCATGATAGTCTTTCTTTTTGACCTTTTGTTTTGTCTTCATCAAAACCGGAACCAGAGTGGGCATTAAGTTGGCGTTTATTGAAAATTGCCAAATTCATTTCCATCCTGTCTCCGCCTCCGCTTTTTGAACTTTTGTTTTACTCTAATTATTTGTGTTAAGTTTTATTATGTCAGTCTTTTTCTTTTATATTTTGTTGGGTTTTGTTTTCTGCTTTATCGGGGGAACTGGAACGAAGTTAAGAAATTTCTTAAGTTTCTAAATTAGTTTCCATTCCGATTCCGCCCCTGCCACTTTTTGGGTCATTGAATTTTTGACTGAAGTCGCACTGTAGTGAAATGATGGTTAGATTTCAGTTTTGACTCTACCTAACTGCATTTAATGCATTAATGACAGCTACTCGCGTAGGTAGAAATTCTCATTTTTACCTTTATTAAGGATTAAATGTATCATTATTATCATTGTTAAGAGATTAAAGAGAAAGGAAGAGCAGCGACGGAGTTCATTTGAGCGAATCGATTGAAGGAGGAGAAGATTATTGCTTGTGAATCAGTTCAGAAGGTTAGTTGAGTTCTTTTGTGTTTGAGGTAAGGTTTCTTATCGTTGTTGTTATTTGTTTATTTACTGTTGCATTTTTTATGTTTGCTTGTGCTTTGAAACATTTCATTTTAAACAAATTCATGATTCTTGGTATGTTTGTTTGAGTAGGTTCTTGCTTTATTTTGTTTGTCTGGTTAATTATTCATTTATTTTGCTTTTGTTTTTAGTTCTTTGTGTTTTAGGGCACGATCGCTTTCACATTTTAGTCATGATCGCGTCGGGCTATTTTGATTTGCAGTAAGTTAGATTAAATTGAGGTTTTAAATGGCATTAGTTAAAATTAGGGATTTACAGTGAGGTAGATTAAATTCATGTTTTTACAGTGAGTTAGGGTTAGTTGAATCTCATTTTTACTTAGGGTTTTATCGCGCATTCGTTAGGTTAAATGGCAAGGGTTAAAATCCATGCCCTAGTTTTATTGTGTTTTCTAGATTAGGGTTTCATGTGTTTCTGTGATCACTTTTAAAAGATTAAAATATGATGCCCTAAAATACAGTCACCCCTGTTCATATGGGGATGGTTCTATTGAGTTCCAGGTTAGCCCAATGTCGTTTTTGAAAAATTACCTAGTTTGAAACCATGAAGTTCTGCATTAAATTGATTAAGTCTTCAATGACATCATGGTCAATATAGTCGGAGCTGGGATCGAAATTGATTTGGAGTTTTGGATGTGTTGTTATGTTTAGTGTCAATTCCATCTTCCATCCCGTCTCCGACTCCGCTTATGGTAAGGAGTTTTACTTTATAAAAATGTTTACCTAGCGGAAGCGGGAGCGGAACTGAACCCGAATATGAGAACAAAAAATCTGAAAGAAACCGAATCAGTTTCCATTCCGGTTCCGGTTCCGGTCACCATTCCAGTTCCAACTCTAATCCTGCTTCTTTTTAGTAGAGTTACCATTCCAGTTTTTACTTCGATCCCGACAGTATGTTAAAAGAGACTCTTTAGAATATGTTTTTTCCTGGTTTCGCCTCCAATGTATACATGAAAGGTATGGTTTTAAAGCATGTTTTACGATAATATTTAGAGATCTAATTAGAGTTTTTTGTGGTAGGAAAGCTAGAAAATGTCAGGAACATCAAGGGAAGCTTCTCAAAGAAGTCGGCCTGCAAGGACATCAAAGGCAATGCCTAAACCAAAGAAAATCAAGCCTGAACAATTGCCTTATACCTTGAGGTATAATCACAAGATTCTTGTTATCAAAGTCAGCAAAGTGGAATCCGACTGGTCAGACATCACTGATACAAACTTGGGCCAGTACAACTTTGAGGCATATGCTGAAACATTCAATGAGGATGCAACGCCTAGAATCAAGAGGATTGTTGATTCTAGTTTGGCTCATATCACTTTGTTTCCTTTGTCAATCCAATGCCCAAAATTGATTTTAATAGTAGCTAGTGCCTACAATCCTGTTACCAAACAACGCATGGATTCCCAGAACAATGTGATCATTGATCTTACTCCTCAAGCATTGCAAAGTATATTCAATGTCCCGGATCCTAAGAACATGGTGCAATTGGATGAGGCAGAGGCCTTGGAGAAATATAGTGAGTATAAGGACTCCAATAAGTCTCATTTGAACAAAAAGTGGTTGAAGACAGGAAAGAAATCTTTAAGCAAGCTTGCAGACCAAGCAAAGAGGGTAGATTTCTACAAAGAGGTATCATATATAATTATGATGTTGTCTAGAGTTTTTGGGAAGAGAGATACATTTCGGCTTAAGGAGTGGATGTTTCCTTTCATCCAGATAATCTTAAATGGAGCCCAACAGTTTGATTGGCCAATGATTGTGTCAAGTGCTATTCATGATCAACTGACCAACATCAGGAAGACTAAGTGTTTCTTCATGACCTCTTATATTGTATATGCAGCAGCAAGGTTGGGTATCTTCCCAGGTTTAAATAGAGTGGGATTGATGGGAGCATTGGATGGACAGAAGAAAGTGTGGGAGCACTATGACCAGTTGTCTCTACAAGTTTCTGAGACTCAATTTAGAAGAGTCAATGATGCATTTATATATGTAGTCATTAATCAATTGAATTGAGATGCAGGGTATAGGTTGAGTCAAGAAGCCATGGCATTCATCGCTGAATGGGGATGTTGGTACATTCAATACCCCAAATTCACATATATCAGGTTAGCTAGTTTTGAAGGCCATCCACATCTACTTCCAAGGTGTTGCAATAACAGGATAGTGTTAATGGAGTTTGTATATCAGGCTCTTGGAGTTAATGCTCGGTTTGGAATAAAGCATAAAAGAGGATGTCACAAGTTCCCCATGAAATTGGGTGAGTATTGTTGTCAACACTTGGTAGGAGCAAAGGTGGTCTGTAGTGAATTGATACAATTGAAGTTAGGTTTATACACAACCCATAGGCACTTTGATCCAAAGGGTAAGGTGTATGCTTTGTTACCTTCGGTGTTTGACAAGCATTTTAGTCTATTAGAAGACTTCTGGAGTGACCGACAAGATGAGTATGATCTAAGAAAGAAAAATTATGAAAGATTGTCTGTCTCACTCATGTCAGAGCTTGGTGTTAAAGATAACATTCTTGACACATTGGTGGATGATGGAATTGTATTGGATCCATCCTATGAAGCTTTGAACATTGGCACCAAGAGCCTGGATCCAATTGACTGGGATGCTGAAGAAACCATTGAGATTAAGCAGATTGGAAGGACAGTCTTGGATCAAAGTGTTAACTAGTTGGTGTTAAGAACCAAAGTGCCTCAAGGACCCGCTCCTAAAAAGGGTAAGGGATACAAAAGGATCAAAAGGAAGACACCTCCCAAAGAGCCATTGGAGTTCTTTCCCCTGTACATCGAAGAGATAGAACTTGAGGCGATAGATGATGAAGAGGAAACACAAGAAGGGGATGTTCAAAAGGGATCGACTATTTCAACACCTACATTAGGTGAATCATCCGCTCAAGTCCCACTTGCAAAGAAGCAGAGAGGAGAAGTTCAAAAGAGAGCTCTTCATAGCATGGCTGAAACTACAAAGGGAAAAGAAGTGGAGAAAGAAATTCATGATGTTGGAACAGATTCAAAGAAGACTGAGCCAGAAAAAGATATCCAAGAAAATATGCCTCTAGAGGAGGATACTGAGCAGGTTTTGACACCAGAGGATCAATGGAAGTTGTTTGAAGAGGTGAAAAAGGATTCTGATGCAAGGGTTGCAGCCTTAGAGAAATAAAAGGAAATTGATGCCAAGGTACAAGCTGATGCTATACTGCACCAGCAACAATTAAAAGCCAAACAAATTGAAGCTAAGGCAGCAGCTGATGAAGTAGAGAGACAGAAAAGGTAGCAAGAATATGAACTCAAGGTTAAAGAAGAGAATGAAAAGTTGGAACTAATACAAAAGATTCATGACCTTGAAGAAGAGAAGGCAAGAAACCAGAGGGAGATAGAAATCTTGATTGCTAAGTTAAAACTTGCAGAGGAAGCTCGCCAAAAGGAAGAAGAAACAAAAAGTTTAAGAAAGGAAAAGGATGCCGAAGAGATGGTTAAGAAGTAGCAAGAAGAAGAAGCAAAGGCAGAAAAACTTAAGGCTTTAGAGGTGGAAACATTAGAGAAAGAAAGACTAGAGGCTTTAGAAAAAGAGAAACTAGAAAAAGAAGCCCTAAAGAATGACATATTGGAAAGGGAGAAAGTGGAAAGAGATTGGTTGGAGGAAGAGAGGTTGAAGAAAGAAGAAGAAGATAAAAAGACACAAGAACAAAAAGATAGGGAAGAGGCTGAAAGGATTGTGCAGATGCATATAGTGCAAGAACAACAAGAGAAATCAAGGGTTGAATCTCAACCCCAAGTGAATATGCAACCACCTTCTACTACTATTGCTTCCTCTTCCTCTATGATGACTATTGCTCCATGTGCTCCCACTTGGCTAAAACTGGACTTGCAAAAAAGGGCACTAACACCTTCACAACCTCTTAATTGGGAGGATATGATGAAGGAGATTGAACAAGAGAGGCATAAAAAGAAGGCCAAGATCCTACACTCTACCAGACTCACGGAAAAATGAGAGATTATTGTTGAGTGTGCCATGCCAATGATAGAAAAGGAGGTAGGGGACATGCAGTTAATAGATTATCTGTTGAGTACTATCAACTTGGCAAGGCCCACTAGGAATCAGCAGATGAACCTAATTGATGTAGTGGCTTCAACAACCAAGTCAAGAATGATAAAAGATAAACAGAAGAAAGATGAGCTTAAGGCTCAGTTGGATCAATTACATTCATTTTTGAAAAGTGTTTCCTCTCCGAGATCACAACAGGTAACGGCCATTGAGACTCGAATTTTGTTAAGCAAAAATGAGGTAGATGATTTGGTGTAGGTAAAAGGAAAAGCAGAGATGGTAGACAGATGGGTAGACAAGTTGAATCAGGAAGTAGGTGAATTTTTGGTTGAAGGTTTTGAGGTTATTAAAGGGACATAAGAGTTAATAGGAGAAATGAAGCAACATATTGAAGCATCAGAGAAACAAGAAGAGGAGCATAAAGAGTATAGTCAAAAATTGGAGAAGGTTAGTACATTGCCTTTGACTACTCTTCTGGAACAATCAATACTTAAGGAGGATAACAAGGATTTTGTGGAGAAGACCTCTCATATACTCCGATTCAGGACAGATTTCTTGTGTAAACATAGGAATGAGGTACAAGAGGTTGTTAATAATCTGACTGAACAGTTTGAGGAGCTAGAAGCAGTCATTGCTATTATTGTGGATGTAAATGTATTAACAAAAGAAGGCATGCCTTTGAGTCAGATCAAAGAGAAAGGGGATGAAAGATTTAGACAACTCATGCAGAAAGGAGATGACGGCGAATATTTGATGATAGATCAGCTGATGAATGTCAAGGAAGAGATAAAAGCTACCAGAAGAGATTTGACAAAGATAAAAGATATGAAAGGGTTTGTTGTAGCAGAGTTGTAGTGAATCAAATTTGAAGATAGTTGGGTTGAGGGGCCAAAAATAGATATATTACAGCAAGTCTTCACCAGTTATGATGAGTTCATTACAGATCTAGCTTAACATACATAAATCTCATGCATGCATGATTTTCTTCTTCTTTGCATGTTGCAACAGCACTTACAGTTTTGAAGCGCATGACCTTATTTCTCTTCTATTTTCTCTTCTCTAGTTTAACTGAGTTTCTAATGTAAGAACTCAAGATCAAATCGATATGACTTTCCAAGAGAATTTTAGTTCCTAAAAAGGTGGATGACCTAAAATAGAAGTGGAGTTCGAATTTTTGTGTATCTATAAATACCCTTTGGGTATCATATTGTAATGGTCGGCTAATTGAGAATAGAATTGGCTTACCTGAGATTAGGAGATAGAATTTTGTAGTGATTACAGAAATACATTGTTACTAGATACTTTACAGTTAATAAAATTACAAGTTTACACAATATGGAGTTAGAATGGAGTTTTACTTCATAAGGCTGATGAGTTATAATCTATCTGAATGCTAGTGATTGTGATGAAGCATGCTAGTTTCTTATGTGATGAAAGTCATTAGAAGAAACCAGATTTAAGGATTATCTTTGTTAGATTATCATTGAATTAAATTTATTGAAGTTTGTTGATCTATAATCTTGATGATGAATGAGTGTGTGTTGTTTTCAATCCTTGAAGTATTTGTGATGTGTAATTGTGAAGTTAATTAAGCACCTAAAATGTATGCAATGGTATAGATTATTCTATAGATTGTGTCATCTTATGGTTTTCTTGATCTAATTGGAAAAACATTCATTGTTGAAGATATATGTCCAGATGCTAGATAAGTTTTGTTCTTTTTACTGGTTTACCCTATGATCGATCTTTTTCTTTTGTTTGAAACCCCGTTGATTTACTAAAATAGTTCGGTAAAATGAGTCATTGCTTGAATCTTTTGTTACCAGCACAAGCCCCTTGAATATTACAGGTGACATGGATAACATATTCTTGAGATTACTTTGGTAGAAATTATTTCACTTGGTAGGAATAGAGCTCAACCCTAGCATAATTTTGTTGGAGTGAAAAAGACTAATAGGGTGAATCAGTGTTATTAACAATTTTCACAAATTTTAATATAACTAAAATAAACTAGATGTATGCTCTCATTTATCAATGATAAACTCATTCATATATTGAATGCAATCACATAAACTGAAATGAGAATTATAATAGTGAAACATAACATATTAAAGCATTCATGCAATGAATTAGATGAACCACATAAAAGAAAATAGACACAAGATATGCCGAGTGGAAAACCATCCTAGGGTAGAAAAACCACTCCTAAATTGCTATCTTTTTAGGATTTCATTTTAATAATCACTTTTGACAATGCCTCATAGGCTGATTTATGAACACCAACTCAAGGAGCACCAACCCCTCTTTTAGAAACACCGATTTCAAGGAGCACCAACCCCTTTTTTGTTTTCAGAAAGACATACAATGATACAGAGGATCTCTCTATTTCTCTAGTTTCTATCAAGTGCCTCTTGACAGACAATGTTTACAATCATCAAGGTTTAAGAATGACCCTTCAAAATTCTAACCATTGTCAAGCCTTAAGACAACTTGATAAAATAACTCATATTTTAGATTTTCAAACTCAATGCTCAACTTCTCTTCAATATAATCACAGTGATATTCTCACACTCTTTTTTCACTTCTTTTTTTTCTCATGCATTTCTCATGGTACCTAGAAAACAGTTAACATAATCTTTTTGTTTTTCCCAGAAAACTAAGAACCCTTATCTCTCACTAATTTTCCAAATAGAAACTGAAGGCCCTAATCTCTTTTTTTTCCATCTTACATAGATTTCATCATTAAATTTCAAGGAAAATTACAACAATAGCTCGTATTTCTTTTCAAAAATCAAAACAAAGGTGATTATCAGAGTACCCACTTTCTATCGAACAACCTTTCCAGATATTACTGTGTTTCTAAGAGATAGATCATCATGAAGGTTTTCTTCTGACAAGAATAGTCAAGCAGTATCCAAATTTAGAAAGGAGATTGAACCCTGTCCACACAAGAAGCCTTCACAGGAAGTACTTATCCAAAAAACATTAAAGCATTTATATATTCCATGAACAATACCCTCAAAAATCAACTGCAACAACAATGTAATTGAAACTATAATGCAATGTAACCAAAACCACATAATAGTGCACCCAAGAAAAATTATCAACAAATCTAGGTGAGAAACTAAAAAGGTTTGGAGACTTCATGATTACCCACAAACCAAAAATACCATCCCTTTATTCAAGAGCAAAAATTAATATGGTAAACTAATTTGATATGTATTTTAGAGTATGTGAAATCGACATGCATCATTTCTTATCACAAAAAAATAACCCCACTTTACCATTTTCTTGAGAGAAGAAAACACATGTCTTCAACATTTTGGGCTAGTAGAAGTAATGGTTCTTCAAAACAGTTAAAAGGATGAATACTTGAGAAGAACAAAAGAGAGTCTATCATGGAGTAGTTTACCAGACTGGTAGAGTAGCAAAGTAGCACAGACTTCTTCCAATTTCAATCTCTTACCTAGTGACAAGAGACTGACAGGAGTATTGACCATGGTAATGGTCTTTCATATTCCCCCATTCATTGCCCAAGAAAATCAGAAAGCCAACAAACACAGTGAAATGGCTAAGAAGAGATCTCCATGGTGGTAGCCAAGATAGGGTTTGAAACCCACGAAATATAATTTCCCTAATCTTTCCAAAGAAAAAAAACCGATGACCTTTACCAATTTTGATAAAGTTTGAAGTTCGAAAGGATTAAATTAATAATTCAAAACTCATAATGCATTTTAAAATCCATGGACAGTCCAATGCCTTGCATGCCGACCAACATCATTACCATTGATCAATTATTGACCAAGTGAAATACCAACCAAATAATGCCTTGTATTATTTGACATGACCACTTTACAAACCAAATGTCGTTTACCTTAGACTTATTTGTTTCCAAGTAATCAAGGTCCTTTCACTTCCATGGTGAAATTTTAAATTATCATAACCTTATACCTATTGCCGGCCTTAAGGCCTAGTAATTTGTTAACCAAAAGACCCAATAACATATGCATAAGTAATGATCAAATGTTTGCCATTATTCAAAGTCGATTGCCACCATATAATGCCATATATACCCAATGCCTTATGAAATATAATAAAGGCTAATTTTCATGCTAAATTCAATATGCCATACATCCATGCCAAATTCAATATACCATATGCCCAAGCCATTATAGCGTGTTTAAGGAAACCCGATAGGGTACTCTTAAGAATTCGAACCAGTTGCAATTGATCATCCCAAGAACCAAGATAACTGAAAGCATTACCTGACAGAGAAGCACTCCTCTGATGTTGTTCAGAAAAATTGTATCAATGCCATAATGTTAGAAAATTGAATGACCCAATAACATATAATCCTGTAGATCACTATAGCACAAAATGTCAAATCAAAATTATATCACCTGAACATGGGAACATAAACTTGTAACCAAGATTCCTTATGATCTTCACATGGAGTCAAGAGATCAGTGCCACCAAAGATAATATCATAATATGAAGTATGCCAATGACAAAATGGAAATAGTTCAACTGAGTAATCAACCACCAAGATGCCAAACTGAAACAAATATTGTCATCAAGGACACATATCAAAAGAGAAGTTCAAAAAATTTATCACCCCAAATATATGGGAAGATACAAATTATAAATAAATAGACTGAAGGGTAATTAAGAAAACATATTTTCATCTCGTAGTCAATAGGGGCAACTGGTTTTAAAATTAGGAGAATACTACTACAATAACTCTTATTATATGTCCATTGGTATTCCTCATTTCAAATCTTTATATCGATATGATGATTCATATTTTATTGGTCTAATATTGATAAACAATAGGGTCCTAAAAATTAGTCATTTGATTAATTAAAGGAAAGATATCTTGAGGTCTCTCAAAGATAATCTACAAAAATCTTAGAAATAACAAAAAAATTATGAAAAAACTAAAATCATACATAGGGTATTTTAAGGTTGGGGAATTGTTCTATTTAAGGTTGCAACCTTATAGATTGTCTTCCCTCAAAGAAGTGAATTTGATAAACCCAAACCATGATTTTATGGACCATACAAGATTGTGAGGAAGATAGGAAAAGTGGTCTATACATTCGAGCTTCTAGAAAATATTGATATCTATAATGTATTCCATGTATCTTATTTGAAAAGAGATCTTGGTCAATATATTGTGCCTTTAATAGACCTACCACCTTCATATGATGAGGGTAGGTTTATTTGGTGCTTAAAGGAGTGATAGATAAAGGATGAAAATTTTGAAAGGGAGAAGCATCACATAATACTTTGTTAAAAGAACCTACCTATTGAAGAAACCACTTGAGATGGTTAAAAATATTGAAACAACCTAATCTGCATTAGTCATAGGCAAGCCATTTGGGGAAGGGTAGATTTATAATGTCCTCTTTTAAACAAATTTATGTGAAACAAAAAGAATATTCCATTTTCTTTTTGGTAAGTTAAGACCAATTATTTTTCCCCTTTTTATCCGAATATTCCAAAGTGCTAAGTGTTTTTGTTTAAGCTCCCATATACAATATTTTTTTGGGGTTTCAAAACTCTCTCTACGAGCATGCCTTTCTCCAACTCCCAAACATTAGTATTCCTTCTTTTTTATATAGTTCACCTCACCTAGCTCCTTACATGAAATGAGAGACCATTAGTGTCAAATTTGACTATGCAACTTATCTAGATGTAATATGACCACATGAGAAAATATTATGAATATTTTATTTAGTGAATTAATTAGTATTTACAACACGATAAATGGAATGCAATGTCATTTCATCTATTATATTGGTTGCAACCCAATCACTTTCTAGATCTTGATAAATCCCAATATTTTTTTTAGAAGGAACTCTTTCTACTATAGATGAATATTACTAAATTTTAGAAATTTTCTTGAGGGATTCATTCTATCTATCATTGAAACCATAGTATCTATGTCCTAAAGCATGTGTTTTTCAAAGTGTTAGATTTCAAGAAAGAAACCTTCAAATATGTAGAAAATTAAAGGATGAAAACCCTTTGGTTATAGGGTTGAAGATGAAAAACCTTAGACTTGAGAAGGTTACCACACATGGTGGTCGAGAGGTGACTCATAATTTTGGACTACTTTGTTTCTATTTGAAAAATTTGAAATGGATCTAATGTCAATATCTAGCCTTAATCACGCATTCCACCTCTAAATATTTGGGGAAAAAAAATAACCAAAAGAAACCACTTGGCTACTATCCTCAAGGAAGAGCCAAAATGGTTGGTCAAGGTTTTGGTCCCCCTTTTGTTTTTAGAATGATGGATTGAATGATGTGAAGTGTGTTATTGATGATGAAAACTAGGAGAAACCATAAAAGTTTAGAAAACTATAACAAATTCAAAAAAGCACATAATTGATGTACACAAATATAAAACAAGGAATTAGAGTGCAATAAATATGGAACTTGGCATTCAAATTTGAGGAAAGATAGCTGGACAAGGGTGAGGGTACCCTTGTCAAAAAGTAGAGATTTCATTAGTCTCAAAATCTACATGGGAGCATCACAATCTATAGGTTCTTCTCTATTGGTATCACCTTTCGAAGTTGATCAGTTAGCGAATAACCAATCTTTCCCTAATTTGATGAAATATATTTGCATTATTGGTCTAGGTTTTTGATGTATTTGTTAGGGAAAACTTTAGTGGTGAATCTTCACCAATTGGAAAATAATAGAAATCGGGAGCTCCAAAAATGGAGACTAAATCGCCAGGTTTTTACAAAATCATAATTTCATCTCGATTAATTCACCATGTAAACGATGCGTCATTGGCACTGATTCTCCAGTATTTTATATAGTAGTTAAAAATATGAATAATATTCACCAGTAATATTGTGTAATTCTGGAGAATCAAAAAGGGAATCTACTATATTCTCACCAAGCTCCTGGAAAGATGTGTGATCAAAGCTCTGTTTGATCTCCACCATTCACTGTTGAAAATAGTTCATGACATACGTCATCATCATTGTATTGGCGAGACATCCCTAAGTGTCCCACTGATGATGTTCACTCATGCCGATAAGCCTTCCATACTCCCCCTAGGGTCCACCAAGGCACATGTACACCACTTGTGTAATTTTAAACAATCATGAAGGGAATCTACAATATTCGTGCCAAGCTCCTGGAAAGACATCTGATCAAAGCTCTGTTTGATCTCCACCATTCACTGTTGCCAATAGTTCATGACATACGTCATCATCATTGTATTAGCTAGAAATCCCTAAGTGTACCACTAATGATGTTCACTCACATCGATATTCTCTCACGGAATGAACTTGTAGTCATCCGATTTAAAAGCTAATCGATGGTAAAATTTTCAAGTTTCATTTACTCTTACTTTTCAAGTGAGATTTTTTAAAAACACTTAGGGATGTCCTCAGACCCTGTGAGGGGGCATTTCCCCCTCGACCCCCACAAGGGGGATCTTCCCCCTTGACCCCGTCAGTGGCTATCGGCCTCGGGCCCCTACTTCAATATTAAAAAAACCAAAAAAATATATGGGGCAACTGCATCGACCAACTATGAAAATTTTTAAAGGAGATATTTTCCATTGTAATTAATATTTTTAGTTATTATTCACTAGGATTCACCACTATGATTATTATTTTTACCAATTATTCATTAAGATTTGCCAAGATTTTACAATTTTTTTAATACTGTGCATATGATTCGCCAAGAAAATTAATATTTTTTTCAAATAAAAGGAAAGATTCCCCAAGATTTTACACCTTTGTTGATGGGGGGGTTTCTTAAATTTATCCCTGGTATTTGTTATATGAACGGGACAACTGAGAGGGGGTAAATAATTTGTATACTTTAAAACATTCAAATCCTCAAATATCTTTTCAAACTCTAATCAATCATTAAACCCTTAACATTCATTAATAGAATTTAAATATGTAAACAAGTAATGCCAAAATTTCAAACACATAACAAAAAAATTACATGGAAAACCCAAGAAGGGAATAACCATGGTAAGGATTAGCTCACTAATATATGAAATGCAAAACTATATAAATAAGGCTCACTATTGGTGGCTCAATTCTAAAGGACTCACTATCCAGAAGAAAGAAGAATAGAAGAAGGGGTGGCTCACTACCAGTTTGAACTACTAACAATGTACCTCTCATATGTCAAAGGTATAGTTCCACCTAAAGCACAAACAACTCATCAAGCATACTAAAATGTAAACACCTTCTACTCAATGCATTTGAAATTCATAGGAATTAAAACTCAAACTCAAATCATCATAATTGATCACATTCACCTATTTCACATCACATGATTTTCTCTTAATCCATACAACAATTCTCCTTGAATTTGTACCCTTTGTGATCTAAAATAATCTCAATTAGGTCAACCTAAAGGAAACATATAAACCTTAACCATGCCATATCAAATAGGTTAGAACAAAACACTTCCATGATGGAAAGAACTGAATGAAAACCATTCCACTACTTATCTGGGACCCAAATCTACACTGGCACCCTTGTCAACACTTCCTCAAACAACAACTATCCTTTGCAATTAGTGCTAGCACATGAGGTCTTGCACTGACACTAACAAGCGAACATAAGATAGCCTCTCCATGTCCAAGAACATCTCACTAACCACACTCAAACATTCCAAAACATCTTATAATATTCCATATCATCAAAATATTCACCACAACTACTAGAACCACCTAAAACTCAAGAAAACCTTCATTTTGTGCAACCGGACATACTAGCATAGTCATCCAACACATGAGAAATTTTTAGAACAACTTATCACTTGAAAAGTTAATTGAAGGTAGAGACAAATGGTATAAGACTATTAATAGATCCATAATACTATAACCTTCACTGTGGAGAAATGCAAAGCAATCTCATTTCTCCCGAACACCTGTTTCACCAAACAAACATATAATCAAACACTTCTTCCACTGTAGTACAATACTTAGCCTAAAACCATAGGTATGACACATTTGAACACCTCTAATAATCACATCCCAACCACATGATTATATCTTCAATCATGAAGAAATACATAGAAAAATACTGAACACCACTCTGTCACACTAAAATATTTTATTCAAATTTTATCAAAAGCACTTGGAAACCAAGTGAACCAAATTCATCTAAAACACTACTAGCATCTATGAAAAAAATATATAGCATCTATAACATGAAACAGCTTCCAACTGTAACAATCTCCCCAAACACAATTCAGGCCAACAACCTTTGCAACTATACCGAAGTAGGACATCAATGACAACACCACCTTGTGTTGACATCAATACCAAAAATTCCAAGCACATCATCAATACTAGTAGCATTCCAAAATCTATTTATACAATGTTTTGACATCAATGACAACACCCACGAAAATCACAAAAAAATCAAGCTTCCAACATCTCCAAATGTCCAACAATCTTCACCTTTTTCATTGATGGAAACAACTACATTATGAAAAACCATCAACAATAAAAGCATACCAAAAAAAAAAATGCAATAAGAAGTACTCCCCCTGACTAGGGAATCTCTCACACTTCATATTATCTTTCTCTTGAACACTCTCTCCACTCAAGGTCTTCAAACCATATTCTGTTTAGCACTATTCAACTAACTCTCCCCCAATCTATAATACTTTTCTGAACTATGGTTTTTCAACCACTCTAAGTCTCTCCCCTTTTGACATCAATGGAAAAGGGCCATATACTCATCCAAATTTCTTACTCTCCCCCTTTGAGAATATTCAAAGGGTAACATATATACCATTCACACATCATCTGCAAACACCACTTTGACAATACTTGTAACACCAGCAAGCAACTACACTCTCTCTTTATTGCACTCATTTTTCTACACTCTCCTCCTTAGGGGCACAAAATATGCGGCATCTGACTTCATCAACTAGAAACTACTACTACCTACTCCCCCTCAGAGGTATCCTTTGGTATCATTCTAGGACAAAGAATGTATCTTGAAATGCTTCCCAAATAGATACACACACTTATGCATCTAGTTGGAAGGAGAGGAAATAACCCCTAACTTCTCCTAGAGATACTGAAAATTATATTATGTAAGAGCCCTTGTAAAAATATCAACAACCTAATCCTTAGTAGGCACATACTCCAACTTCACTTCATTCTCTGCAACTTTCTGTCTCTACAAGTGATACCAAATTTACATATTTGTTGTTCTTGAATGCATTACTAGATTCTTTGAAATATTGATTGCACTGGTTTTTTCACACATTATATAAATTGGTTCATCATATGAAACTATGATATCCTTTAATGTTTGCTTCATCCATAAAACCTATGTACAACATGATTTTGCTGCAATATATTCTACTTCTATAATAGATAATGAAACTTAATCATGGTTATTACTTGGCCATGAAACCAACCTACTTCCAAGAAAGAAAGAACCACCACTTGTACTTTTCATGTCATATGCACATCTATCCCAATATGCATCTATATATTTACTCAAGGAGAATTTAGTATCCTTAGGATACCAAAAACCATAATTCAAAGTTCCCTTCAAATATATGAATATCCTCTTTACTATTGTAACTTGAGATTCTCTCAGATCTTCTTGAAATCTAGCCACAAGACAAAATTATTGCATGATATCCAGTCTTGTCCAGTAGCAGTAAGGTATAATAGTCCACCAATCATTGATCTATACTTTCTCTATTCTATCTTAGGAGATTCATCATTCTTGTTCAACTTACAACTAGTAACCATAGGAGTACATACAAATTTAGAGTCATCCATTCCAAACTTCTTCGACATTTCCTTAACATACTTATATTGTAGTATGAGTATACCTTTCTTTGATTGGTTGGTCTACAAACCAAGGAAGAAAATTGTCTCCCCACATATTGAAATCACAAATTCTTTTTTCATTTCCTCTACAAACCTTTTCACATACCTTTATTTCCTCTAAAGATTATGTCATCAACATATACTACCACAATTAATATTTTTTCACCTTCAACTTTGATATGCAATTTTTTCCCTGCTATACCCTTTTTGAATCCTTGCTACAATTACTTATCTAACCTTGCATACCAAGCTCTATGAACTTGCACTTCTGTCCATACAATGATTTCTTCAATCTTTAGACCATATTTGTATCTTCTAACAATTAAAAACCTTTTGGTTGTTCAATGTATACCTCTTCTTCCAATTCACCATTCAAGAATGCAAGCTTCACATCCATCTAATATACTTTGAAATATTTATGTGTTGCAAAATATAAAAACATTGAATGATAACTTCCATTCTTGCAACTAGAGGAAAAGTTTTCTCAAAATCTATACCTTCAAGCTGTGAGTAACCCTTACACACAAGTCTAGCCTTGTTCCTAACAAATTTTCCATCTTCATTCAACTTCTTCCAAAATACCCATTTAGTACCAATCACATTCCTATTTTTCACTATTGGGACCAATCCCAAGTCAGATTCTTGTATATTTTTTCTATCTCTTCCTTCATTACTTTGGATCAATTCTCTTCTTTGCATGCCTCAGTCACTATTTTTGGTTCCACTTCAGAAAGTAAATATAAATTTACATGTTCCTCTATCATAGCATATTTTCTTCTTGTTAGCACACCTTTTCTCTTATCTCCAAAGATATGATATTCTAAATGATTCTTCTACACATACTTGGGAGTCTTAGGATTCTTTTCTAGAGTTTCTTCCTCTTCAATTGTCAACTCCTTTCCTTTATCTTCATCCTTTTCTTCTTCACTACAAGGGGATTCATCATATGCATATTCTTCTATCAATTATAAAATTTGGTGTGGTTCTTCATCCACTTTGACACTTGTAATCTCAACAATCTTCTTCAATATTTTGTTGTACCACCGATAGCCCTTACTTCTTATAGAGTATCCAAGGAAGATTCCTTCATGATATCTTGCATCAAAATTTAGTATGTTTTCTTCATCTCTTCTAATATAACACTTGCTTCCAAAAACTCTAAAATATTTTATAGTAGGAGGTTTACCATACCATAACTCATAGGGAATCTCTGAACTATTCGCTCTTTCTTTAACTTTGTTAAGAATGTAGAATACGGTATCAATTGATTCTCTCTAGTAGACATCTAGAAGGCTTCCTTCATCATTTTTCTAGCTACTTCCTGAACTGTTTTATTTTTCCTTTCCACAACTCCATTCTATTGAGGAGTTTTAGGGGTTGATAAATGCCTGATTATTCTATGATCTTCACAAAAATTGTTACTCATTTGAAGTAAACTCACCACCTCTATCAAATATTAAAAAAAAAAAAAATTAGATAAATTGCATTCTCAACCATAGCCTTAAATTCTTTAAAATTATTTAGAGCTTTTGATTTTTCTTTGAGAAATGTAACCCAAGCCATTCTAGAATAATCATCAATTAATAACATGAAATACCTTTCACCACATGAGATTCTAATTCTAGTAGGTCCACATAGATCTATATGTACTAACTCCCATGAAATTGTGGTAGAGTATTCTTTTGTCTTGAACATTGTCTTTATTTTCTTTCTAATTTGACATTCTTTATAGATTGCATTGATAGGCTTTATAATCTTTGGAAAATCTATCACAAAATCAATAGAACTGATCTTTACTAGGATTTCAAAATTAATGTGACCCATTGTTCTATGCCACAACCAAATTTCATTAGTTTGAGATATAAAGTACTTTGCACCACTACCTTTGAGTTGATAAACATTACATTTTGTTTGTTTTCTAGCAACAATCAGAGTACTGGAGCTTCCTTTACCAATTTCACAACGAACATTTTGAAATACAAGATTACATCCTTTGTTACACATTTTTCCTATACTTATAAAATTATGCCAACGACTCTTGACATAAAGAACATCATCTATTTTATTCTTATTGTCAAAACTAATTGAACCTTTCCCATAGAGCTTAGAAAATGTATCATCACCAAACTTAACAAGAACACTATTATACTTTTCAAGCTTAATAAACTTACTCTTATCACATGTCATATGATTTGGGTATCCACTATCAATGATCTACTAATCCATCTCTTCTCTAGAATGAAAACTAGTCAACATAGTTCTTTCAATGTTATGACCTATTTTTGGAGCACTTTCCCTCACACATATTTGAAGATTAGTAGAATTATTTCAAAAAAATTTAATCTATGAACAAGCATACATCACTTCCTTCATCCAGATAATATGATTCTTCATCATCAGATAAACCATTATACTTTTCAACATAATAACTCTTCTTGACAAATTTACCCTTATGATCCGTTTGTTTGTCATTAGTAACTTTGATTGGAAATTTAGATGCATAATGACCTATATTTCCATAATTGAAACATTTGAAAGGTAGCTTACGTCTGTATTTCCCAACTACCCTTTTTTAATATCCCCACAAATTTTGCTTCTACCTATAGAATAATTATCCATATTTTGAGCTTCCTAAATAGTAGAAACTTTATTAGGCAAAGTTCTTAATACCTTTTTGACAACTTCACTTTCATCCTTCTTTCCACCAAGACCATTGATGACATTGAAAAATTCATCAACATTGAGAATGTAGACATTATGATTTTCATCTTTAGACATCCTTAGGGTTTCAAAATTTTCTTTGTATTTTTGCATATTAACTTTTTTGACCTTGTCATCTCCTTCATAGATACCTTTCAGCTTTATCTAGATCTCTTTAGCAATCTTTAGAATTATCACCTTTCCAAGTTCAAAACCAAAAAGACCACTCAGGATTGCATTCCTTGTTTTGCCATTTTTCATAATCCTTGATCTCATAATCACTATTTGGACTATTTGTGAGCATAGTATAACCGTTTTCAATAGATAACCAGACACCAAATCCAAGAGAAACCATAAAGGACTCTGTAGACACGTAAAATATACATGCACCTAATCTTGATCTTACTAACACCATTTCATCCTGAATCATCTCTTTTGCTAGTCATTTAATCAAATAATCTATATTTGATTGAATTCATCACTCTTCATCTCTTAATTAAATAAATCAACTTTATCTAATTAAGTCATCATCTCCTGTTAATTAAATAAATCAATTTTATTTTATTAATTTTGTAATCCCCCTTTTAATTAAATAAATCATTTTATTTAATTAATCCTAAAATTTATCTCCTTAAATTAAATAAATCTTTATTTAATCTAACATCACCCCCTTTAATTAAATAAATCATTTATTTAATAAAATCCAAAAATCATTTTTCCTCTAATTTTGATTTATTTAAATCCTAAAATCAAAGTCAAAATGGTGAAATCAGCTAATCCCCCTCTTCATTAATCAAATCCTGATTAAATCTAATCCTAATCACTTCAATCCTCTAGATTTTGCAACTTGCACAATATGTAACGCCCCGCCACGCAACCCTAGAGGAAGTTGCAAGGAACTACTTAAACGGAATAATTTTTTTTTTGTTTAATTACAATTAATAAGTAAGTTCATTAACTAATGCCAACAACCTCTAAGGTTACGAGACAGAGGTTATATAGAACCTCAACAAAGAACATGAATATAAACCATGTTGATTAATTAATTACTAAAATAACACATACATTGCAAGTAAGATGATTTTACCACAATCATAATAGATAAGTTTCAAATGCATTAATCCATTCATTTAAACAATAAGGTTACAACACTCATTCCCTGAATGAGGTAAATCCAATAACATAATTAAAATTACAAAATTCCACCTCGATAACATAGAGGGATAAAGATTACAAGAATAACCGAAATGGAAACAATTAAGAACTGCAACAGAAACCATGAGCTCTCCAACTAGAAGTTTTGTCCACATGAACAAGATGATAGAACCCAACAGATTTAGGTGCACGCCACCCAACCAAGTGGAACCCAAAGGCCCACCCCCCGTGCTAGGAGATAGTAACCAAGAATCCTAGTCAAGAAAATCTACCTCTAGACACAGGCTAACATAAACTGAACCAAACTGAAATAGCCAATCACATGAACCTCACAAGTACATCTCAAGGTACAACTCAAATACCACTCAAATACAACTCAAATACCATGCAAGTACCATGAAAGTACAACACAAGTACAACACTACATGGTCACATTGCTTCGAGAAATAAAGCAGAACAAGTATGTTATGAGGACCATACACACAGAATCAAATACCAACTATGGTCACATCAGGCATGTTACAGAAACCATACCCAAAATAAACAAGTACCAACTATGGTCACACAAAGTGCCATCACACAGCACATCATGAGTTACCCACTATGGATCATCAAGATGGTGGCCTCAACCGATCCTCGGCTCTCATACATACTAATGCAAAATCATAAACCAACTATTGTCCTAGACAGAGTGTCATCGCACAGCTCGTCATGAGTTACCCATGGCGGATCGTCGAATGGTGGCCCTAACCGATCCCTGGCCCTCATACATACTAATGTGGAATCAAACACCTTTCGTACAGACAAGATAGATGACCTTGCCATTACCAGCCTTCCCACCCATCCCGAGCCTAACCGAGCACTTGGGTCTATGAGTGAGACATAATTATCTTTTTAGTGTGAAGTTAGTCCTAATCTTCTAAGTATTGTTTTAGTTATCACTTGATTAACTAACTTACAACGAGTTACCCTAGCACCACTTTGTGTGTCGGCCCCCGTTACAAGCCACTCCTCTACTTGAAAACAACATACCAAACAATCACCAAGGGTACAAAGGCGCAATAAACAAGATACCACGACCTCTCCTTTTCTAGGATGCAACATAAGTTCGAACCCTCTCCAAACTCTGGAGGTAACAAAATAACAAAGTCACTCATGACAAGGAGGCACAAAATGCAAAGTCCACTCCTATACCAAGGAGGTACAAAACATCCCCGTTCATGAAAACCGGGTTATTATCACTAACTAGATCCCATGCAATACTCAAGGACTCACAATAGGTTGACAAAGACAAAATGACAACCCAAATAATCAGAGACCTCATCTGGAAGACTTACAGTTAAATGACACTCATTTAACCCATTTCCCAGAACAAGAACACGAAGGGAATAATCATAGAAGGTAACAAAAAAGAACTACCTTTGGATATTCTAAATCCATTTTAGACGCTAACATTCAGTACCTATTGCATTAAGATAATCTGAATTAAATATCAACTCTTTCAATCAAAAAATGGAATTCAAATGAAAAGTTCAATTTCACTAATTGTTTCAATGGTAACAAGTAATCATGTATCTTTCTACATTTCAGAATATAACGTTTAGAAATCACAATAAGTTTATTGTGAAATAATTTATTAAATAATCTCAATGCTAAGCACATTTCTTGTCAATTCTAAGTTTAGCCTTTCAAAAATGTATTTAAACTTTCAACTGATAAATGGAATTAAAACTACATAATTTAATTCTCACATGTACAATTAAAATATAATCATCGTTTTAAATCAATATTTTTACAACATGTCAGAGAGAAAAATATTTAAAATTATAAAATCCATTTACCAAAATAACCCTTCATATATGTGTATATCAAAAATACACATATTTACTTATTTAATTAATAATACTCTAATTTTATAAAATATAATATTAAATATTAATATTTTAATATTATATAATATAATATTAAATATTAATATTTAATATTATAAATATATAATACTAAATGTTAAATAAATATAAATAAAATAAATAAATAAAAACATAAAAAAATAAAATTAAAACACCAACCACTTACCTCGGTCTACGTGTCGGTCTCAATGGGCAGCCGCCTTGGTTCGTGGGCTGCGCACCATATGGGGTCAGTCGGCTATGTTTACACATAGCCAACCCCAATTAATGGGAGCGACGACTGTGTGTAAACACTTTCATCCACTCCCATGTGGGCGGCTACAGTCATCCCTTGCCTTAACTGTAGTTCTTTTTTGTTACCTTCTATGATTATTCCCTTCGTGTTCTTGTTCTGGGAAATGGGTTAAATGAGTGTCGTTTAACTGTAAGTCTTCCAAATGAGGTCTCTGATTATTTGGGTTGTCGTTTTGTGTTTGTCAACCTATTATGAGTCCTTGAATATTGCATCGGATCTAGTCAGTGATAATAACTTGGTTTTCATGAACGGGGATGTTTTGTACCTCCTTGGTTTAGGAGTGGACTTTGCGTTTTGTGCCTCCTTGTCAGGAGTGAATTTGTTATTTTGTTACCTCCAGAGTTTGGAGAGGGTTCGAACTTATGTTGCCTCCTGGAAAAGGAGAGGTCGTGGTATCTTGTTTATTGCACCTTTGTACCCTTGGTGACTGTTTGGTATGTTGTTGTCAAGTAGAGGAGTGGCCTATAACGGGGGCCGGCACATGAAGTGGTGCCAGGGTAACTCATTGTAAGTTAGTTAATCAAGTGATAACTAAAACAATACTTAGAAGATTAGGACTAACTTCACACTAAAAAGATAATTATGTCTCACTCATAGACCCAAGTGCTCGGTTAGGCTCGAGATGGGTGGGAAGGCCAGTAACGGCAAGGTCGTCTATCTTGTCTATACTAAAGGTGTTTGATTCCGCATTAGAAAGTATGAGGGCTAGGGATAGGTTAGGGCCACTAGCCGGCGATCTTTCGTGGGTAACTCATGATGAGCTGTGTGATGACACTCTGTCTAGGACAATAGTTGGTTTATGATTTTGCATTAGTATGTATGAGGGCCGAGGATCGGTTGAGGCCACCATCTTGATGATCCGCAGTGGGTAACTCATGATGTGCTATGGGATGGCACTTTGTGTGACCATAGTTGGTACTTGTTTATTGTGGGTATGGTTTCTGTAAGATGCCTGATGTGACCACAGTTGGTATTCGATTCTATGTGTATGGTTCTTATAACATACTTGTTCTGCTTTATTTTTGGAAGCAATGTGACCATGTAGTGTTGTACTTGTGTTGTACTTGCATGGTATTTGAGTTGTATTTGAGTTGTACCTTGAGATGTTCATGTGATTGGTTGCTTCAGTTTGGTTCAGTTTATTTTAGCCTGTGTCTAGAGGTAGATGGTCTTGACTAGGATTCCTAGTTACTATCTCCTAGCACGAGGGGTGGGCCTTTAGGTTCCACTTGGTTGGGTTCTATCATCTTGTTCATGTGGACGAGACTTCTAGTTGGAGAGCTCGTGGTTTCTGTTGCAGTTCTTACTTGTTTCCATTTCAGTTATTCTTGTAATCTTTATCCCTCTATGTTATCGAGGTGGAATTTTGTAATTGTAATTATGTTATTGGATTTACCTCATTCGGGGAATGAGTGTTGTAACCTTATTGTTTAAATGAATGGATTAATGCAGTTGAAACTTATCTATTATGCTTGTGGTAAAATCATCTTACTTGGAATGTATGTGTTATTTTAGTAATTAATTAATCGACATGGTTTATATTCATGTTCTTTGTTGAGGTTCTATATAACCTCTGTCTCGTAACCTTAGAGGTTGTTGGCATTAGTTAATGAACTTACTTATTAATTGTAATTAAACGAAAAAAAAATTATTCCGTTTAAGTAGTTCCTTGTAACTTCCTCTAGGGTTGCGTGGTGGGGCATTACACAATAAATCAGTTTATTTAATTTATTAAATCATCATTTTCCATTCAAAAGGGCATCTTTTATGGAATATTCTTCATATTCAAAAATCCCTCCAAAAAGGGATGGGTACTTCCAACAAGGCATTTAATGCCTCTTACATGTCCTTGGCCTTGAGCCAAGTGACATTAACTCCATTTCCCTTCCCTCTAAACATGTCACACTCAAATTTCAAATTTGAATCCAATAGCATTTATAATGCACATTGATCAAAATGTCCACAACCTTCATCCATTCACATCTTGACAAGTGGCACTTGGCCATTGGATGTTGAATGATCCCATATTTCTCAAATCTTTCTCATTCTTCCAATTTGAAATTTATAAATAAAGGCCTCCTCTATTGCAATATCATCCACAAATTTTGTAAATTACTATACTCAACTTCATCCTCATCCACAATGTGAGAAAATTTACTCTCTTCACATTGAGAGCTAATTTTGTCTACTCCATAGCTAGTGTTTATCATTTTCATGGTTCCATAGCTAGGATTATGCCAAAATCTCATCAAGGAGCTACAACCATCCACAAATTATTACAAAGCTTACAAAGGAGTTGGGAAAGGGCCAATTTTGACACACCAATTGGCACCAATTCCCCCATGGGATCAAGAGTTTGCATGCTTAATTAGGATTTCATTGCTTTTTATGTCTTGTTCTTCATTTTTCCTATTTTGAGCATTGCAAATAGATTTCATGAGGAATCCTTCTTTTATCTTGCATATGAACCTAACTATGTGTTTGTTTGTTGTGTTTGTACAATTATAAGATTAGGGTTCACATTTTGGGGCTAGAAGGAGGGCTGATTTGGAGAAAGTCATCATGTTTTTCCAAAATTTCATCGTTTTTTAACCATTTTTTGTGCTTACAGGAAACTGCGCCGCTTACAATCATGCGGTGCCATATTGCACCACTTTTAGATAGGCGATGCTATATTGCACCACTCTAACCTCAAACTCCTCCACACCTACTTTCTCACCCAGGAAATTCAAATTTGCAAACTTCACCGTGGATCTCTTAATTCCAAATTGCATCGCATGCTAAAATAGTGCCCCATTTGCGCTCTTTGTCTGCTATAGAGCGCCGCTCTCAATCAGGATGCAATGCTATATTGCATCATTGTATTTCTAAATTGTACCACATTTGTTGATTGCATCGTTGGGTGATAGTGAAAAATTTAGATTTAATTCTTTTCGACATGTGCCCTTTTGTTTTTAACTTTTTGAACTTCTAACCTATTTCTTGTCTCTGTATCTTCTAGTTTTAATGATTATGCAAGTTAGGGAAAGGAAGAAAGCAAAAATGGAAGGCTACATTATGACGTCATTCTCATCCAATACTAAGTTTTTTTGAACACTAAAGTATTTTTTAACACTTTTAGAAGATTTTTCAATTTTTTAAGAAATTTGTCATCTTTCATGTTTTAGGGAACAATAAATTTTCTTTTGGGCTCTAAAAAGAATAATAAAAATTTTCTTTCAAAGTTTGTAAACAAAAGGCTTAAAAAGAACCTTAGAAACAATTTACTATATTTGGTTGAGGTTTAACAATTGAAGAAGACAAATTCCACATTTGATTTGGTGCTTTAAAAAGAATTCACTTTTGCTTTGTGGACTTAAAATGAACAAGTGTTGTTTTGTTTTGTAATTATTTATTCAAAATAATATCATCAAAAGGATGTATACACTTCTCTTGTGCCACACGGCGATCTTGAGAATCAAAAACTCTTTTGGTGATCTTAAGTTGAGTAAGGTAATTGCCTCCACACTTCATTTTTTGGGATTAAAATTGAATCAATCATGTGAGTGTGAGTGTCGCATATTGTGAGTGTTCTCCCTTTGTTTTTCAACAAAGGTGAATTGAACTATGGGATATGCTTGCTTGATTTTGTTTATCTTTGCCTTGTGGGAAAAATTAATCACCCAAGGGAACAACCCAACCAGGAACACGCTAAAGCCAAGCGACTTCCACCCAGGATATAAGTGAGGATATTGGAACAAAGGCCAATATCATGAGGATTATTCCAATGAGAAGGGCAGCAATGGTCTCTCGCCATACTAGATAGTCCCCCACAAATGGACTACCCGCATTAAAACCCCTTGTTTAGCAAAGGCCAAAATCCTATCTATTTGTTGGTGCAAAAGGTCATGTCCTTTGAAGCCGCCCCATGCATACATACGGTTCTATTGTAGAGATGAAAATTATGGCATGGAAGATTCATTGGTACTGATGCTTGATTGACCTGAGAAGCGAGTGCACTGTAAGGGGGAACTAGTGTGGTCAAGCATCTAATCATCCACACAGAATATGTGCAACTGGATTCATCCAAATGGGAACCCAACAAATATTGTCTTTTCATCCTAGGGATTGTACATGTTCTTGAGATCAAAACACTTTACTTGGATCTAAAACTTTGGGAAACAAACATTCACAAAAGCGTCAAGATTTCAAACCCCTTTAGAGGAAACAAATATCCTTTAACGAATCCAAGTGCTCTTGCTTACCCTAGGTATTCTATCCTTAGAGGTTTCTAAGTACTTGGGTTCAATCATCATTTTTTTCACTAAAGTCAACATAGGAAACTATGCACTTAAAACCTTGATTTTCACATAATGAACCTTGTGGAACGAAAACGAATTGAGACACAGACATTTAGTTTGAAATTTTAATCAAGAAGATTATTTTTGGTAAAAGGAACTCATAAGAAAAGATAAGGATAATTGGACCTCACATGTGTTCTCTCCAATGATTTCTCGTAAAATAAAAATCCAAAAACCAAGGTTCAAGAAGCTTAGTCTAAAAGCTCATGAGAAGCGTCTTGAAAGTATTTTTGAAGTTAGAAAAAGATTGGTATACGAGTGATCCCTCAAAGCTAGTTTACAATTTCTGGGAGGAACTGATTTTTGTTGAAATCACATATTTTTAGAAAATATAATGGTTTAAGCCTTAAAAAGTTCCATTTTAAGGATTCCAATTGAAGAGGGTTTGATCAAACCACCTTAGATCAAACCCCCTTGGATAGAACCTCGCTATTTTTAAACCATACCTATAAATGAGTCTCCTTTACACCTATGAAAATGCTGATAAAAAATAACTTTTGATTTACCTTTTGGGGGATCAAATGAATTCATTTAAAATTTATTTAAAATGATTATGGTAGTCCTCAGAATGAGCTATCCAATGAATATAATTTTAATATGTTCTGGTTTTATTATGTGTTTGTTTTTTTAGTTTTATATAACATAGGTTTTTCATCGAAAATGAAGGCATTTGTTCTGCACATGTGGAAAAATAGAATATTATAATTTTATTTTTTTGAAAAATATGAGTGCACCAGATATTGAAGTCCTTGATCCAACAAAAAAGTTACACATTATACGGTCGCGTTATATCTAAATTGTAATTGGTTTGACATAAAAACTTGATTAAAGAAAAAATATTCAATAAAAAAATATCTAACCAAGTGGAAGCACTAGATATCTAAGCTACAAATCTAAATTCGAAAGAATTATAATTTTATCCTTCATGGAAAAAAATTTATGCGTTATACGGTGTGCAACACTTTTTAAAAACGTTGTTTTCTAAAAGAAACTAGTTTTCGTGGGAGATGGAAAAAGAAGTGCAATCTCATTCCAATTTTTTTGAAAAAAATAGTTTTAGAATATACATACAAAATATGGCGAGACTCTATTTTGCATCATCTTCAAATTCCTCATGGTTTAGTCACTATAGGTGTCCGAATGTGAAGATTTAGTTAAAAATAATAATTTTAGTGTCCAGTTTGGCCAAAAATTGTAAACCACTATTGTGGGATCACCCATACAATTTCTACAAGAAGGCTTTAAAGAAAAACCCAAGTTTGTATGAGTTCTATTGTCAACAGAATCCAACTCTTTTTCAAAGGTTTTCTTTTCTCACATAAGAAGTATGGCATGTTCTTCAATACCGATGTTTTGTAAACAAGAGTCTTGTCTAGGTCAAGTCTAGGATCAAAATTATCACTTTCATCCACCTCTCCATCATCAAAATCAAATCTCATCTCACCAACAAACTCTTGAGAACTTTGAAACATCATTCATGCCAAACTTAAAGGAAAAATCAACATCACCTTGTTTGACTTAACACACCTAGTCAAATTATCAATCGTCTTGAACCAATTTACCTCTAGGATAATGTAGCTTCCTAAGGTTTACTGGTTCATAATCACTTAGATTGGATTAACACACTTAGTCAAACTATCCTCTTGTGTACGAATTTACTCTAGGATAACACAACTTCTTAGGGTTTACAAGTTTATTATCACTTTGTTTGACTTAACACACCTAGTCAAATCATCTTGTGTACAAGTTTTCTTTAGGATAACACAACTTCCTAGAGTTTATGAGTGCATTATCCAAAATCACCTTGTTTTGAATTAACACACTTAGTCAATATATCCTTAATCAAAATCAAATAAAATCAATTCCTAAAGTCTAGCATTGATCCAAAGTTCCTAAAACTTTAAACACCCATATCATTCACCCCTTTCATTCTTCATCTCATCATTGGTCCTAAACCCCTCAGAGGTCACCAAGTTCAAAACACAAGAAGAACATGGAATATAAACTTGATTCATCCATCATGAGTAATCCAATTCAACCAAACTATCCAAGTCTTACAATACCAATTGATTTTCAAAATTTGGATTTGTACAATCCATACATGGGATCATTATCTCCTATAAACCTAAATGGTACAGCAAATGTGAGTTTTGTAAGACCCCATTTCATGTGTGATTGATATAACCCTAGTTTGTTATATGTTTCCTTGAATAGATGGTGAGATGTGATCTGGGCGATAAATAGTGTGGTTATGTGGCAATATTCTTGTATTTCATTTTGACATTTTGTTTCATTAACATTGTCATGAATGTGTTGGGCATGTATGTAAATCAGGGAATACAATTGAAATGTTAAATTGAATTGTTGTAAGGTAAAATCTTGGGATATTTAAATAGCAAACAAATGTGATGTATGATTGTTGCTAATGATTACATTAGTAATGTGCAGGAAAGTCGGGGTACTAGTACGAGAAGGAAAAACCAATGAAAGAAAATGGAAAGACATCCCCTTGTGGTTATGTAATTGATTTATTTTTGGGCTTAGAAGGAAATAGAGTTAATGTGTTGGTAGACTAGGGTGTGAGGGTGGATATTAAAGGGCTAATTTTTTATTTTTTTTGTGAGGGTGTTTAATTGTGTCATGTGAGGTGTAAGTGGGGGTTAGGGTTTAGGAACCCTTATCCAAGTGTGAAACTCGTATGGATTCTTGTGTGGATTTTAAGAAGGGATTATTGAGTAAATTTCTTTGGTTTTTGAACAAGAATATACCCCTAGGCCATATACCTATGGGTTGGGAACCTTTTTGACATGTGAACTTGTCCTTGGAGTGTGAAAAGACCCCTCAAAAGTTCACATTCATGAATGTGACGAATTTTGAGGAGAGGATGGGGTGGAAAGATAGAGGGGTTGTCCAAGTGCATGTATTTTATTTGAGAAGGAAAAGACCCTCATTTATGAAGGAAAGTACACCCCACACATCCCCATCCAAGATTTGCAAGTTGAAACTTCCATATATTTTGAAGGAGAAGAATGAGTGGGGTGTTACCCACTTCTCCTCTTGGAGAACATGAATGGAGGTTGTGGAAAGAATGAGGAGAGGAGAGGAGAGGAGTCTACCTCTTGGAAAGATAGTGAACAAGATGGCTTGGCTTAGAGAGGAAAGATGGATGAGAAAGTTCAATCCCTTCACCTAAAGAAAAAGAGATAAGTTCTTCCTATTTTATTTTACCCTTGTTTATTGTTTGTAAAAAGGTCACATAGTGTAGATATTATGGTTGAAAATAGAAGTAGAGAGCCTAGGCGTATGAAAATGGTGCTATGTTAGTTCTATCCTTTGTAAAGATGAGAAAAGACTCCATTATCATCATAGAGTTTTAATAACTCCTTGCTCGGGGGTATGGCTAGAGCCCATGAGGCTCCATGATGCCATTACAGTAGGGTGGAGAGAAAACCTTAATCATATGTGTTCCTTTCATGGTATTTCTTTAAAATTTGGTTGCAAGTTGGAAAGCTAGTGTTTTTTTTTAAACATGAAAGAGATTGGAAAAAGGAAAGGAAAATTTACTTGGCATGAAAATTCATTATATCTTATTTCAATAATGATTGTAATACTATCAGTTCAAGGTTTATGTGATACCTTTCAATGTTAGGTTTTCCAGTATTGACATTGTTAATATAATGGATAAATTGATTGTAGAATATGGATAAAGTTGTTATCAATCTCTTGTATGTATTTTGGAAGAAGGATAAAACTACGTTTAGCTAAACTAATTTCTCCTATTATTTTAAAGTACCCTATTGTTTAAAAGAAATTACTGTTGAGGTCAAGATTATCTCACTGTGTGTTATCTGGTTGAAATCTTGAGGCATGATAAGCACGCATTGTGATGGATAGGTCAAAAAAAAAATCTTCCCTATATTTATAACCTCCCAACAAACCTAGACTACTAAAGATAATCATAAAGACATAAAACTACTGTTATTATTATCTCTAAATGGAATGTGGACAACTGTTCTATGCACACCTGCTTTGTTTTTCCCATCTTGGTCTGCAAGAGAATATCCAAAGTTAACGCCCATTCGAATTAAAATAAAACACCTTGAACCTAAAAACAAGTATGCAAATTTAAACTTCAAGAAATAAGGGGTATTCATATCTTAATATCGGGAGAATGAATAACACTATTTCCCTTGCAATTCTAAGGTATGGAAGCATGAGAATGCAGTTATCATGTAGGGGTATAGCCAGGTAACCAAACGGAAATGTATTCCTCTGTAGTCAAACTAGAAATGTGCCCTTCCTCTTTCTCACCGCTCTTGGAAACTTGTGTTGCAGGCTACGCCTATTCTCAATGGTCACCACCCTACGTCCCACCTCTCAAACAAAGCCTTGGTAGAAAAAGGTGGGGAGGTGTTGAGCGATTTTGTTTGATTAGGTATCAAGACTAGATCTAAACAAGACTACAAAAACTTCTACCCATAACATCTTCAATAGAATCTTCTTCATGAATGAGGGCCCAGGACCAGACGTACTATTGTTCTCAGCAGTGAGCACACAATATGCATAAATTTTTCAATGTCTAAAGGTATGGTCATGACTTTCATAATAGGGAGGTAATGAAGTGGTGATTGTCACTGTTGCAGATCATCCTTATCACCAAGGAAGTATAAAGAATGATAGAGTAAACCACAACAAGTGTGTATTGCGCTAATATGGGGAAAGGCATATTGTATGCATCTCCATTTTGGTACTAAGGAGATGGTTGGGTGAGTCGTTAATTACTCATTTATTGACTATCCAGGAAAAACACTAGGGTCTGTTGGATTCTAGTAACACCCTCATTAAACTCTTACCTTCCTCTACGCAATTTGGCTAGCAAATCGATGCATTAAGTCTCTATCCATGGCGGTCATTAGTTTTATCAATCTCCTATGGAGGCGTATGGATTATAACACCCACACATGTTTACCTTTTTATCATCGATATTAATGTTGTGTATCTGTTACTTTAAGTCATATAGGAGAGTCTTACTCTCTGGAGATATTTTCACTGGTTGGCTATGCCTAGCCATTGGGAATAGTTGTTGGAAATTAAATAAAGTTGATAATGTGGTGTTGCAGCCTTATTGCAGTAGGTGAGGGAAGTCTTGGCCAGAGCCAGGTGTAACAAAAAAAATAGTTAATGTTCGACTTGACATTAACAAATAGCTTTGTCACTATTTAAGAGAGGCAACATTAAATTTTCTCCATTTTCGTGTTGGTGTGCACCTGTAAGATGAACAACAGGTGTCACTGTGCATGGGAGTGTAGATTGAGTGTTGAATAATTCTCAACTAAGTTTTCTTTCAGTATAGGACTTGTACATTAGGTAATCAATACAAGTACACTGGAGATGGTGTGTCGAGAAGAAATACAATGGAAAACAAAATAAGCATGATGGTACGAGTAATTCAGTTCAAACTCGTAACGTGATAGTATAGAATATGTGTATAATTATATAGGTCACAATAATGGTTCATCAAGCACCAGGCGACTTACGAGAATTCCTGCAACAACCAGTCAGTCAAATGATGTAACTAACATAGTAAGGTGGTTCCTCTGGTACTAAAACATTAATAGCAATCATCGAATCAACCAGTGACATCAATTTTCAGATGAAATCACCTCAAAAAATTCAGTAATCTTAATCTTAAACCACTCTTTGAGGACTGCAACTCTTACATCAATCATTTCAGGCTGTAACTTGTTGACATGTTGAGGATGGCATGTGGGCTTCGCACTATTAGATTGGCAGCTAATATACAACTATTTGGCATTGGCTACCTAGGTGACAATTTGCACCCAGGCCATCGATGGGCATCTGATCTCTATGCTCGTGCAAACCCCCTGCCGCCCTGCTAATGGTTTCCCTGCTATGCCATCCACCTGCTGTTGTCTGCCGATCCTGCCATCCTTCTATGGTTGTCCCATCACCTCCACGTACTTTCCTCTACAAGTAATTAAATTATATTTGAAGTTTGCGGAGCAACTTTTGTCCATGCACGGTGAAGATTATTGGATAGGGTATGCAAGAAGGTAAAAATAATATCAGCCATTCATCATTTTTCGCGGCATGTAAAATTTTTTCATTGGTGCAAATATATGGAGAAATCTATTCGGATGAGCATTTTCTACTATTTACTGTTCACTTTCACCTTAAATTGTGAAGTCAAAGACCAAATTTTTAAGTTTTGAAATAATATAATCATTTATCATTTATAATAAAATCGTTAATAAAGTGAATGATAACTTTAGTGTCGAGAAATATTAATTACTTCGGGATTTCTTAATTATTTTAGTATATAATTAGGGCTAAAATGGTGGACTATCAGTGTTTGGTTTTGGGTTAGTAAATTGTACTTTTTTAATGTTTTTTTAAAAAGAGGGAGAATGTTTGGAGAGACATCTGAATATTTTCTATATCTTTTTAAACTATTTTTTAATTTTCTACAGTTGCTTTTTTCTATGGTTCCTGTTTTTTTTTAAATTACGGCCAAGATCCTAATAATGAACACATTTAGGTTTTTAAGATTAGAGCATGGTTTACCTACATAGTTAAGTATATATTAGGATAATAAAAATATTTTTAAAAAATATAGCTATATTATTTATTATTTATTATTATATTCTTTAAAAACACTATTAAATACATATTAAAATTAGTTATAAACTATTTTCATCTGAAACTGTATAAAATACAATTTGGGGTTGATTTGGAACTGTGTTGGAGATAATTTTTGTTTGAGCGTGTCATACACAGATGAGAAGTTGAAAACTAGCAATCGCACCTTGGTGTGCAATGGGTACGTCAAAGAGGTGTGGAAGGTCAATTAGGGAAATAATTGGTTTTTTTTTTTGCATACTTTTTTGTAGTACATGTGGCATTTAGAAAATGATATTGTTATTATTATTATTACTATTATTATTATATAATTAATTTTATTGTATATTTTTATTATATAATAATATTATTATTAATAGGGTATGTGCATGTGGTTGACGACTTTTTTTTACCCAAAATTGATGAAACGAAAAGGGTTTTTAGAGGATATTTTCAGCTTTCCTCCAATATAAATTATTCTTACTTTGAATTTCATAAATAATTATTATTCATTTTTTATTAGAATTACGAATAAAGTCCTAATTGATAGGCTGATTGAAAAAAATCTATAACTTTCAAATGGTATCACATTTTTTGAATCTGAAACATGTGTCACATTCTATGTTTTGCATACTATAGGATGCAAAAATTAAAAAAATGAATTTCATGAATTTTTGACCAAAGTTAAGGTGGTTAGACAGACGAGCTTTTATATTTTTTAAAAGTTGTAATAAAAAATTCATAATTAATTATTTACTTGGAAACAAATTATAACAAAATATGCATCGCATCGGGACATGAGTCCTCTACTTATATCTAAAATATTATAAAAAAATATTATCGTTTTATTGTGGTCAAATTTTTACGTCAAATTGTCTAACTCTGATTTTTTGTCTTTTTATTGCCACTTAAGGGCCTATTTTTTCCATGATGATCCTGCACATACCAATTATATTTATTTTTTTAATTTGATGTATTAACTATTATATTCACCACACTAATATTAGAGCCTATAAACAGATCAAGAGGGTTGAAAACTTTAAGTAGGGTTGAAAACTTTAAGTAGGGTAGACAGGAGGGAATCATATAAACAATTGATATATAGTATAGTATTCTAAATTATTATATACTATATAATTTAAGTGTAAATATAATAAATAATATAATAATATAATAATATATAACTAGAAATCTCACCTTGGTGTGAAATGGGTATGCCGAATAGGTATAGAATTATAGTATTATTATTATAGATTTTTATTATATAATAATATAATTATATTTTTATTTTTATTTATTTACTATTATATTATTATTATTTTATTAATATAACAAGTTTGGATTATGTTACATTATTATATTAATGATTGGATTATGTATTATATTATATTATATTTATATTATTATTATATCGTATTATATTTATATTATTATTATATTGTATTATATCATATTACTAATTGAATGGGTTTGGATTCTAGATCAATTGTTAAGATAAGGGTTGAAATCAAATAATTAATGTATATTGTTAGTTTTGTATTATTATTATTGTCATATATTTTTATTATATAATAGTATTAATATATTATTAATATTTAAATTATTATACTATTCATAATATTGTACTACTACTTTGATATTACTATTATATTATTCTAATTATTCTAATATTATATTATTATTATTATTAAATTATTTCCATTATTATATTTTTATATTAATATGATTTTTTGAATATTTTATTTAGTAAATTATCATTATCCTTAATATTATATTATTAATTAAATATTATGAATTTTAATATTAAATTATTATTTTATTATTATTCTAATGTTATAATGTTATATTATATTATTACCAAATTTAATATTATACTATATTTATCTTAATATTAAATATATGATATTTATATGATATTATATTATCTTATTATTTGAATATTAGACTATTATTTTTATATTATATTATATTATACTAATATATAATATATCATATGTTATTATATTATATTTGTATTTTATGATATTATATTTATTATATAATATTTATATCATATTATATTATTTAAATATTATACTATTATTTTTATACTATATTATAAAAATATTTATTATATTATTATATATTAAATATTTTATTTTATTTATAACATTATAATTTATTTTTTATTATATTAACTATACATTATATATATTAATTAGGGTAAAGTATGTCATAATGATAGGAAGTAATGAATGCTCAGAATTAATTTAACCTTATTGCATTGTTTCTACTGATCTTTTGAATTGTTGATTTTAGTTATTAACTTGCAATTTTCAAATAGGACACGTAATAAATAACAACACTTTACATATAATTAAAATATATAATAAAATAACTATGACTATTATAGAGATGTTATTTTATAATATATAATATTAATACTATAGTTATTGATATATATAATATCTTTTTTTATATACACACCTCTCTCTATATAAAGTTGCCTCCCTCTCTATCTTTTTTCTTTCCTAATCTTTTCAAAGATCATTTTTTTATTTATATATTAATTTGATTTGAATTATATAAAAATATATTAATTATTAATTATAATAATTTCATATTTATATTTAATAATTTTTATTAAAGAATATAATATATAATAATAATAATATAATCTATATATACTATTATATAATAGTAAATATAATTATATTATATAATTTAATCTGTATTATATAAAAAATATACAATATATAATTATATTTTGTATTATATTAAAATATAATAATTATTCATTATTAATTATAATAATTTTATATATGTATTTAATAGTGTTGTTAAAGAATATAATAATAAATAATCTAGCTATATTTTTTTAAAATATTTTTATTATCTTAATATTTACTTAACTATGGCGGTAAACAATGCTCTAATCTTAAAAATCTAAATTTGTTCATTATTAGGATCTTGGCCGTAATTTAAAAAAATACAGGAACCATAGAAAAAAGTAACTGTAGGAAATTAAAAAATAGTTTAAAAAGAAATAGAAAATAGTCACAAGTCCCTCCAAACATTCTCCCTCTTTTGAAAAAAACATTAAAAAAATATAATTTACTAACCCAAAACCAAGTACTGATAGTCCACCATTTTAACCTAATTATATACTAAAATAATTAAAAAATCCCGAAATAATTAATATTTCGAGACATTAAAGTTGTCATTCACTTTATTAACAATTTTATGATATTATTTTTACCTTCTTGCATACCCTATCCAATAATCTTCACCGTGCATGGACAAAAGTTGCTCCGCAAATTTCAAATATAATTTAATTACTTGTAGAGGGAAGTACGTGGAGGTGATGGGACAACCGTAGAAGGACAACAGGACCGGCAGACAGCAACAGGTGGACGGCACAACAGAGAAACCGTTAGCAGGGCGGTAGGGGGTTTGCACGGGCACAGGGATCAGTGCCCAACTATTTGGTCTGCATAATTCCTAGGAGTCAAGCGATTAATAAACTCATGTGGTAAGTTTCTTATTCTTTCAATCTCTAATTCCCTGGGACGTGCCATCAAGAGTTTCCACACGTGAGAATCCAAAGTCTAATCTCAAGTATAATAGTTTCTTCCTTCCTTAATTTAATCCCATAAACACTCGAGTCATGGGTACCTCCTACGTGGGAATGGTAATAAACTTTAAAATAATGTAGTTAACATATTTTCGATGCCAATGCATGCTATGGTAAATAGTATCTCAATGGTGATGACTTTCTAGCATGAGATAACACTAACGTTATTAGTGAGTAAAATAAAAGTTTGTGATGATAAGTGTTAAGTGATATCTTGCAAGGAACAATTCATGAATTAAATAGTTACATGGTAAAAGTGGAAGGGGGAATACATCCCCATATCCTTAAGTTAAAAGAAAGTTTTTATATAAGGACAAAGTAGGATATTACTTTGGATTCTAAAAAGGAGAGAGTTCATTTCCTCCTTATTCGATTCTCTTTCTTTTTTCTTTAAGGGAAAAATAATAACTTGGAAGTAAAAGGAAATAATATATATTTAATTCTTAAAAATCCTTTCTTAAATCTATTTTTTTAGAGAGAATACAAAGGTTAATTCATAAAGATAAATATGTTATTTTTGTTATTTATTTAGTGAGTAATTAAATTTATATTATATAAGAATAAAATAATATATAAATATGTTATTGATTATGTATTTATTTATCTTGTTAAGTACAAGTAAGTAATTAAATTAATTTTAAATTTGAATAAATAATTAGACACATAAATTTGTTAATTAATATGCAAATATTCTTCCCACTCTCACATTTGAACTTCAAGTATTGTTGATAATATTGATTTCATCAACTTAGGTCGTGGGGCTCAATGAGTGTAGCAAGAACAAGTAAGTTTGTGTTTTATATAGAAGAGATAATTATTTTATTTATGAATACTTCTAATAATATTTATATTAACTCTAGATAAGGTTTCGTATTACAATAGTTGTAATGATCATAACATTGTCTCCATCAAGATATTCCACTTCATGGGAACTAATAACATCTTTGTTAATTTCGAAATAATATTATCATCTATTTGGTTAATGATAATAGTGTTGACATTGTCCCCCCCTTTTGATCCCTACTAGTTACGTACTCATTGATGGTTTCAAAAATAATAATAGTAGTGTTTTGTCTTAGTGTAAATTTAGGGCATTACATTGTCAAACTATTTGATGAGCAAAAATAAATAAATAAATGTATCATGAATGAATGTTTGAGCCATCCATGACACAACATTATATTTATTATTGTTTATTTTGGAGTTTAAATAATAACATTATTATGGAGGATTAAAATTTATTTAAATAATAATATTAAGTGTTGTCTGAAGGATAAATTGGAATATATATATTCCCTTTATCTTTTGGAAATAATTGTTGAAATCATGACTAAATAAAGAGGTTATCATTATTAATGCTCCAACGATGATCTGATAATATTATTAGTATTAGGCAATTTTGATGCTAGTATTAGTAATACCTCTATATATACTTCCTAAGGTGGTTGAGTATTGTTTCAATATTGTTCTTACGCTAATGAGATAATAAACTATTGTTAATGCTTACCAATGCTTAAGAAATGAGGTTCTTGTTATGGTTCAGTCAATTCCAATCATGAGATCATTCTTTTGGAAATATGCTTGGGGGGTGTATAGGTATTGATAAAATAATACTATCCCCATGTCTACTTGAGGAAAAACTGAACGCTGCAAGAGAGAGATGTAATTAGGAAAATAGATGATGATGGAGTTCATTCCTTGAGTAATAACAATTTAAGAATCCTATAAGTTTGATGTTATTAATAAAATTAAATGTCGAACATGATAGTCAATCACATCAAGTGTGTGGTTGTTAATTGCTGGTGTTGATACCTATGTTTTCTTTCTTTGATTTAAATAAAAAGAATAAAATTGTAGGGTTTTTCTAGCGAAAAATTATGGGCATGACAAGTTTTCCCAATCTAAATTTTGGAACACCTTTCCCTTTCGTAGATTTAAATCAAAGTCAAAACTTACAAATCTATCAACCAAACAATCAAGGCATGAGCCTTCCCCATTTACCAACCGTCAATCAACCAAATCCAAAGAACACTCCAATCATAAATTAAAACATCATACCAAATCCTTCAGTTGTGCCATTGATATCACAAAATAATATGGCGACCATCCAAGCAACCCCAATGGTTAACACATCTACCATTCCTCAAGTGTCCCAAGGACCAAGCATATCAATCACACCATTCACCACTCAAACCCTGCTAATCAATGTGATTGTTTTTCTCATCACAATGGTCAACACCATTCCCAATCCACCGCCACCACCACCAAAAAACAACATGGAAAATTCATTCTCCATTGTGTTGCAAGTCGCTCGACAAGTTTCCCACCAAAAGGTGCTCCAAAACCAAAAAGTTGCATAGCTAGTTGCTCAGCAAACACAAGCACAATTAGCTGCCCAACAAGCTGCACAAGCAGCACAAGCAACCCAACAAGCACAGGCTCAACAAGTGCAAGCACAATTACAAGCAATCCATGAACAAGCATATCAACAATGCCTGCAAGATTTTCAGGCACAACAATAATCCCAACAACAAGCATTGTTGGCACAACAACAACACGACCAACAACAAACATTGTTGGCTCATTTGAAAACACATGCATTACTCCCTCAACAAAGCTTGCAACAGATTCTCACCACAATCATTGAAAATGATGATCAAGATCCTTCGACCAATGATCATGTTGAAAATGTCTCTACATCACCTAATGAGTTAGAGGACATATCTCAAGAATTTATTCCAAAGTATGGTCAAAATATTTTACCAAAGTCTAGCAATGGACCTTTCCAATACATATTGACATCCTTTGACCTCATGGTTATAGATATTGAAGAAATCCTCAACTCACCATTTGATCCAAGTCCACTCAAAGATCAAGAGGATATTAAGCCACTTCCCATGCCTAATGACGATGTCAAAGAACCCTCTGTAAGCAATCCATCTTTGAAAATGACCCATGTCAAGAACTTGATCCAAGGCATATCAAAAGAAATTATGAAATCATCCAAGATCAAGAATTCATATATCCAAGATACTACAATGAGGTAATGGAAACCCTCCTATCTATACAAGCTGTTGCAAAGAAGGATCATATCCATATAGCACATACTCCTTTTTCTACCAGTGAGATGCTTTCTTTAGATGGACATGTAGATGATCTTCATTCAAAACAAGAATCTCATACTCTTGACATAATTACCAAGGAACAAGAGTCTCCTACTCTTAACATTTGTACACACGACCAAGATATGGAAAAATCTAGAGACATATTTGAAATGAATTATGAAGAAGGCTTCTACAAGAGTTATAAATCAGAAACATCCTGTGAAGTGAGTCATGAGGAAGGCTTTTATGTGGACGGTGGATCATCAACACCTCTTGAAGAAGCATTAAAATTTGATATTTCACAAGTTCAATCTAAAGATATCAATTAGGCATTTATCCCACTTTTGGAAGATCCTATCACTTATAAACTTGGATCACTTACCTTTTTAAGGTAAAATTATTTCATCATTAAAGAAGTTGTCACTTTTGAAGATCCACCATAGAATAGAGAAGGATTAGCACCTTGTTTCCAAGGTAAATCATATCCTATTACAGATAATTTTTTTGAGCATATGAATTATCAAGGCAAAGGATTAGGTCTACATGAACAAGGTATCCTAGAACCAGTGTAGATTTTTTTTCAATACTAAGCATCAAGGCCTTGGTTATTTGACAATCAAGGGATATAAACATATCAATGATACCTCTATAAAACCGGGGGCAACTTCATCTAAAGAAAATGTCAACATAGGGAGCACAAAGAATCCTTATGGTGAAACCAATGCCAATACTACAAACCGCCATGTCATAAATCTCCATCCACCCATCACCCCATCCACAAATTGGGACCAACCTCAAAATAAATATTGAATCAAAGCATGAATAAAATTATCAAAGAAAAAGAAGCTAAGAAGCACATCGAACAAATAAAATACATATGGATGCCAAAAAATACAAAGAAAGATTATCCCTATCAAAATCCATTAGTCAAAGAAACTATGGGGAAAAATAAAAAGGGGTCAAGTATCCATCGAGATGTCCAAAAAGGAAAAAGCAGAAGCAACGTACAAATTATATCAAGTAGTTGGTCCTAATTCCACACACACTTCCATATCCACCCATCATTGCTCATCTTCCCAAGTTTGGAGAGTCAAAGGTTCCAAACTATCAACCAATCCATCTTTTATTCCTAAACATACTCCACCATCCACGCCTCCACACATGATATCCAATTATCACATTGACCATGTATTGGCAGCCACCTTTCATCATAAGGATTCAGAAGGCACTCTATTGTGATGTGTACATAGAGACAAAGTTAACCTTGGTATCAGCAAAGCGGATCAAGAATCTCAAGAGTTGCTTTCAAGTGCACATATCCTGGCAAAGAAGCTTCTTCAAGCAAGATGCCAATGGCACATTATAATAGAAGTATCTACATCGACATCACTAGGTGGTTCAACATGAGATTAAAATCTTTCAGCAAAAAATCCAAAAATATATATATATATATAAAACATAAAATATAAAAATCCAAAAAAAAAAAAAAGGATTAAAAATAGTAAAGAAAAAATCGTCCTCTGGTGAAAACCACTTCAGTGGCACTTTGGACAGGTACCATGATGAAAACCTGGAAAACATGCATCATGTGTAGAATCGAGCATCTACATGCACCAGTTCAGATGAAAGCATCTCATCCCATCCATAATAAATCCAGCATTCCCTCCATCTTACCCATAATAAATCCATTCATCCACGAACCATTTATCCAATACATGTTCATATATTTGCATCCATCTTTCAAATTATCTTGATCTTGACCAAGTTTGGTGCACACTTCACACTTTCCTATGGTAGACATCTTTACATGGGTCATTTTCATTGATCCTATCCTACCCAACATTATTTGAGCCTTGAAGCATTATCCAAATAAACATCCACTATCCAAACCCCTTATCCTATTGCAAGATAATCCTTGGCATCCTTTGCATGCTTACCATATCCATCCATCCACACACCTATCCAAGAATCCAGTTGTGGCCTTCCATATATTGCTAGACACTAAGGGCAGATATTTATATCTTGCTTCAAGAAAAAATATTGATATATATCGTCCAACTTATGTGGTGATCTGAACATTGGAAAACATGAAATCAAATTAGTCAAAGCATTTGTGAGCATGAATCTGAATCACTAGCCCATGGCATATTTTGACAAGAAGATGTTCCTTATCAAGCTTTATATTTCATCGAAAATCGATCAAAATAATCAATATCACTTGCATCTAATGTGTACTTCAATGTCACATCAAATCAACCTATCAACCAATCAATCCATCATCATCGCAAGATATCCTTCCCGATGGTCCTTGTGTTTCTTAACACTATCCTTGCATTGTTGTGTATCCTGAACAATGTTATCATCATCAATCTCAAAATCCTTGTGTTGTTTAACACTATCCTTTCCTTGTTGTGTATCCTCAATAATGTTATCATCATCAATCCATTAATCTGATCAATCAAATTTAGCTTGGTTTTCAACAAAATCCCAAAATAGAGCATTGATATCATCACATATCCATATCCAAAAACATCTAGATCATATCAAAAATCCAAAAAAATTCATAAAAACAAAAAACATAAAAAACATCCATGGTTGGCTGAACTACCTCGTCTCTGAGCTTGAACATAGGCAAGTTTGATCTTTGATCATCCCCTAAGACATTTTAGGTTATTCTTTTAGGCGTCCTCCATAATGGAAATTTGTTTGCCCATCTATTTTACATTTTAGGTCAGTCCTTTAGGTGTCCATTGCAATGGAAATCCATTTTCCCATCTATTTCACATTTTAGGTCAGTCCTTTCAGCATCTATCGCAATGACAATCCGTTTTCCCATCTATTTCATATTTTAGGTCATTCCTTTAGGCATCTGTCGCAATGGCAATCCATTTTCCCATCTATCTCATCAATAGTCAATTCAATTGCCATTCGAACTACATCGTCTATGAGCTTAAATGCAGGCAAGGCTAATCCTTGATTAATCCCCGAGACACAAAATCCAAAAACATTAATAAACCTCGAAAATACCAAAAAATTGGAAAATCAAAAAATCAAAACAAGGTCAAAAAATTTGAAAAACCCAAAATGGTGCACCCATCTCATCTCACTTTCACCCGCAATTATCATCATTCCTAATAAATAAATCATCACCTTCATCCTTTGGTGAGTCAATCAGAAGCAAGTCTAGCAGGTTCCAAAAGTGAACACTTAAGCATCAAAATCTCAAGTCTAGGTCAGTAAGCAAGCAAGTTGATCAACTCAGAGTATCAATAGCTTATCATCCAATAAATCTCATCAAAACCATGATCACAACATGTCCTAGGATGTATCCTTCCCACGATGGACATAAGCATCAAGTATCTCATAGTATTTTAGCCTTGGCTAGCACTATGAAGAACATTAGCTTGTGTGTTTACTTTTTCCTTGGTCTTTGTGACTCATCTTATTTTGTGCTCATTCCAAGGACCTCTCGATGATGCCTAAAAAAACAAAATAGGTTTAGAGAGAAAGGAATGGGGCAACGATCATTATTTTTTTTATCTGTTGTGCTTGTGGGATACTCTTGTAAAATAACCTAGCAAATACTTGCTTTGTTAGGTGCATCCTAGCAAGGTTTCTGTATGTCAAGTGTGAACATAAATACTCCTATCTAATTGTCGAGTCAAATTCCATCACACTAGATACAATGCCATCCTAGTTCTTTATACCTTGACGTATCATACCTACATGTGTTATCAAACCTAAAGTAATTGGCCCTTTGAAAATCCCAACTCCTGGTAAGCAAATCATCATCATCATAGTGTAGGCTTGTTGGATCCTCTTCTCATCAGTCTTTTCTTCTTATTCTTCTATCTTTACTAACATTTCTCTCCAAAACTGGTGTGAGATCTCAAAATATACATGAGGCTACCCATGGCCAATGACTGTCTATACATCATCAAAGTTGTCTACACCAAATATCTGATCTTTCTAAAGAATTATCTTTCATCCTCTGATCAATAGAACCACTCCTCTTGCATTTTATCGTGATCTCGATCAAAAAATTGAACATTTCTGCTCAATCTCTCAAGGGGGAAATATACCAACATAATCCTTCTGTTGGGGCAACAGTGGGGCATCTGAAAAAATTGGAAAAGTTTTGAATTTTGATCAAGAACAGTTTATTCTTTGAACCAACGCAACAAGTACATTGCTTCAAAGAGGGGCAAAATATAGACATGTAAAATATACATGCACCTAATCCCGATCTAACTAACACCATTTCATCTTGAATCATCTCATTTTCTAGTCATTTAATCAAATAATCTGTATTTGATTGAATTCATCACTCTTCATCTCTTAATTAAATAAATCAACTTAAATAAATCAACTTTATCTAATTAAGTCATCGTCTCTTGTTAATTAAATAAATCAATTTTATTTAATTAATTCTGTAACCCCCCTTTTAATTAAATAAATCATTTTATTTAATTAAATCCAAAAATCATTTTTCCTCTCATTTTGATTTTTTAAAATCTTGAAATCCAAGTCAAAATGGTCAAATCAGCTAATCCCCCTCTTAATTAATCAAATCATGATTAAATCTAATCCTAATCACTTCAATCCTCTAGATTTTGCAACTTGCACAATAAATCAATTTATTTGATTTATTAAATCATCATTTTCCATTCAAAAGGGCATCTTTTATGGAATATTCTTTTAATTCAAATATCCCTACAAAAGGGGATGGGTACTTCGAACAAGGCATTTAATGCCTCTTACATGTCCTTGGCCTTGAGCCAAGGGACATTAACTCCATTTCCCTTCCCTCTAAACATGTCACATTCAAATTTTAAATTTGAATCCAATAGCATTTATCATGCACATTGATCAAAATGTGCACAACCTTCATCCATTCACATCTTGACAAGTGGCACTTGACCATTGGATGTTGGATGATCCCACATTTCTCAAATCTTGCTCATTATTCCAATTTGAGATCTATAAATAGAGGCCTCGTCTATTGCAATATCATCCACAAATTGAGTAAACTTACTATACTCAACTTCATCCTCGTCCACAATTTGAGCAAAGTTACTCTCTTTACATTGAGAGCTAACTTTGTCTACTCCCTAGCAATTGTTTATCATTTTCATGGTTTCATAGCAAGGATTATGCCAAAATCTCATCAAGGAGCTACAACCATCCACAAATTATCACAAATCTTACAAAGGAGTTGGGAAAAGGTCAATTTCAACACACCAATTGGCACCAATTCCCCCATGGGATCAAGATTTTCCATGCTTAATTAGGATTTCATTGCTTTTTATGTCTTGTTCTTCATTTTTATTATTTGGAGCATTACAAATGGATTTCATGGGGAATCCTTGTTTTATCTTACATATGAACCTAACTATGTGTTTGTTTGTTGTGTTTGTGCGGGTATAAGATTGGGATTCACAGACTCCATCCTAGCTTTCTAGTATGTAAAACTTGTTCCATTAAACAAAAGAGCTTTGACACCTTTCTTGTGCACCATCCAGATCTACCTCAAGTGGTTAAGAATACTCCTTCGAACCACAACTTTGATACCAATTGTTAGATGAATAGGACAACTAAGAGGGGGGGTGAATTAGGTTTATACTTTATGACAGTCAAACCCTTAATATCTTTTCAAACCTTGATCAACCATTAAACCCTTAACATGCATTAATAGAATATAAACATGTAAGGCAGTAATCCAAACATATCAAACACATAAGAACACTAGTTGGTATGAGTTTCCCATAATCCATGAAGATAAAAAATAAATCTTTTGGATTAAACTGTGTATGAGTTTAATCTAAAAGATTTTTATTTTATTTTAAAATAAGAACACAAAATTTATGTGAAAAAACCATGGTGAGAATTAGCTCACTAATATATGAATTACAATATATCGAATACAATAGGGCTCACTAACCAAAAATATAAAGAAAGGCTCATTAATGATGGCTCATTGCCAAAGTACTCACTAGCTAGAAGAAAGAAGAATAGAAGAATGGGTCGCTCATTGTCAGTTTGAATTGCTAACAATGCATCTCTCATATGCCAAAGGTATAGTTCCACTAAAGGATAAAAAACACATCAAACACATTAAAATTTAGACACCTTATGCTCACTACATCTGGATGTCATATGCATTAAATATCACACTCAAATCATCACACTTGATCACATTCCCATCTTTCACATTACATGCTCTAAACTTAATCTACACAATAATTCTCCTTGAATTTGTAGCTTCCATGACCTAAAACAATCTCAATTAGGTCGGTCTAAAGGAAACATATACACCTCAACCATGGCACATCAAATAGGTCAGCACCAAACACTTCCACGATGGAAATAATTGAATTCATACCATGCCACTACTTATTTGGGACCTAAATCTACACCAACATGCTTCTCAACACTTCCTCAAACAACAATTATCCTCCACAATTAGCGCTAGCATGCCAATTCAGCCAAACCTGCACTAACACTAACAAGCAACCACAAGCATGCCTCTCTAGGTCTAGAAACATCTCATAAACCATGTAGAATCATTCCAGAACATCTGATAATATTACACATCATCAAAATATTCACCACAATTACTCCAACCACTTGAAACTCAAGAACACCTTCATTTTTTGCAACCAAACATACTAGCACAGACATCAAACATACTAGACAACATTACAAAACAACTCAAAACTTGAAACTTTAAGGTAACATAGATACAAATGATATATGCATAGTCCCATATTCACAACACCAAAACCTTCATTGTAGAGAAATGCAGAGCAATCTCATTTCTCCTAGACACCTTGTTTAATAGTATGACTATCTTGTTAAACCGAGTGTCTTGGCCAATAGTGTCAGTAATATTTTCCCATACTACGTGTGTATCTATATTTCTTGATTTGACTGGTGTCAATGATTAATTAACCTTCCTCAAAAGTGTAACTAATGATAAATCAAGGAAATTTTGCCATATTTAATTAGTGATTTTTTAGTGGCTAATATTAGCCAATTGGCTAATAGTTAAAATTTGGGAATCCATATTTGGCTAATAGTGCAAGTTGTAATGTGATCTTAATCACCACTTTTTTATAAAATTTTATTTTAGTCTTATTTAAATCACCAAAGAAATTATTTTATTAAACTTTTTAACTCAAAAATTCATAATAGTATTCGATGTAGATTAGATTAGATTCACCTAAATTTTATAAGTTATAGAAAAAATATAAATTAATTCACCAATAGTATATCATAACTATTAGTTTATTTAGGGTCATATTTCAAATATTTAGTTTCCATCATGAATTTAAAATATAATCTAATGGCCCTCATTGTATTCTAGAAGATAAAATGTACCCAAGATGTAATGCTCATGGGGCCCAAAATTTCCTTTGGATCATTGATCTCTATGAGCATTATGTTTCAGGTATAATTTACCTCAGAGAATACAATGAGAAAGGTTATATTATATTTAAAATTAATGGTGTCAACTAAATATTATAGAGTCTACCGCTTAAACCCATTAGTTATTTCCACCCTTAGGCCCCTACTTTTCCATAATAATAATTATTTTTAAATGGAAGGACTTGCCATCATAATTAATTAATTTTCCTATTATTTTTTGAGATTCGTGAAGATTTTCTACGGAATTTTAGTGATGTAAAAAAAATTGCCAATAAAATTTTATTTTTTCAAAAAAAACAAAGATTCGCCAATAAAAAGTAATATTGTTTTCTAAAAAATTGAAAGATTCACCAAGATTTTATATATTTTCTTGAGGGGGGGGGTTTCTTAAAGTTATCACTATTCAATAATATTATGAGCATGTGTTAACACTTGTTATTGGCATAATTACCCAGGAAGGATTTGCGCACATGAGAGTGCCAACAACCACTCTCATATATAATATGATCGCATGGTCAATTGATTATCAACAACTATTAGTATACTCATTTGTATGTTTTATTATGCAAGCTTAATATTTGCATTTTAAAATGATTGAGAAGTCTAAATTTATTGTGCACATATCTAATGAATATGTTCTATGTCGTGGTATGGATACGCACATTAGGCTAGTGAGTTCTTGTAGGTAGATGGCTTTCCTCAATGAGATATAAGAGCTTCAGGTGAAGATAACTATATTGGAAATGGATTTCCTATTGATTGGTGTGGTCAAAATCATTCTAGGTTGGGATTTTTTTATCATTGGGTGAGCATTATAAAGTTGATTCATATATCTCATCGTGGTTCATGGTGGCCCTTCTTAACTTGCAAATCCTGAAGCTAGTTGTGGTGATGATGGCTTGGAAGCTATTCAAGCCCGAAATCTTGGGTGGGCTAAAGGAGGTGTTGGAATATTCCTCTTTGGGTCTTGGCATACCTAGGCATCATGATCCAAAGCTTCTTTTTGTTTCGAGTGAGGTGGTAACATTTTACCCTTTTATTTTGTATATCAAAGGTGTGGCATTGCTCAAGAAAAGGGAGTAAGTTGAGCTGGGAGTAAGCTTTGTGAAGAAAATGATACATCTCAAGCCATCCCAATACTTTGAATGAGTTGGAAACTTCATCGATTATGTCCAATAATTTGGGGATGAGTAGTATATCTTTTCTATAAGGTCTGTATATTATTTGTGTTGCTTGTGAAGTGTAGATTTTTTTTCGGTAACTAGAAATTATATTTGATGAAGGGTTTTGGGGTGCTAGGTGATTTGGTAATGTAATGTCTGAATTTATAAAGTTATCTTTAAGCTATGGTTTTTGTTTTGGTACCTTGGTTTTGCATAGTTGAGTCTAGTAGTATGGTTGGGGGGATACAATTTTTTGGTGTAATTCTGAAGTAGCCATTGAAGGGTTCTAGTTGCAATAATGGTTATTTTAGGGTCTTCAATATATAATTTTTGGTCTAAGGGACAATAATATTCCCCTCCTTTACTTGTAATAGAACTTATAGGAATGTAATTCTTCTATTATATTAATATAAAATAGTTCAGGCCTTTGGCCTTTTAAAATAAAAATATAACAATATGACAATAAAATGGGTGTTAATAAGCATAATTAGGCTCAAGCACTTAGGGAGAGACATAATAGTGTGAAATTTTCAAGAGTGACAATTTATGAAACTATATTTATCCCCCACTTTAGTGAGGGTATGAAATTATACCCATAATCACACTAAAGTAAGGAGAAGCCAAGAAGGGTCCTTTCATTGAAACATTGAAGAGGTAAGATGACACAAAATTGGGGGATGCACTAGCCCCCAGTCTTAGAATCCTACAACACACCAATATTAGGATAAAAGAGCACACATACATGTAAGACACAATATAACAAAAGACACATGATAATCAAACAAAAAGTGTAAACAACAAAGCCACAAATCTAACATACAAAAATATAATGCAAGATAACTATGCAAACACAATGCAAATAAAGGGATACAAAAAAGAGGTTATGACATCATAGAATAGAAAGATCCATATATTCTTACTAGGATTCACACCATAAGATGTTCACAAATCACAAGGTAGAAAAGTATGATATTTTCTAGGTGACCCATGTATCAATAAAGGTACCACAAACTAGTGATGATATTCAGTAGTTGATCTTGATAAGAAACAACACAGGCAAGTGAAGTACAATATTCACTAGGTGTGTTTCAAATAGGTAGAAAATAAAAACACACAAGGGATAGTGAGGTTCAATATTCTCTAAGTGAATTATCATGTCAACCATACTAAGAATTATAAGAAAAATGTGTTGTTCACTAAATAACCCTAAAAAGGTGATAGAAAAATGATCAATATGCCATGAAAGCTATTGGAAATATTATTTTCGTTGATGTCAAAGGTATTTCAAAGGAATCTCAAAGGTGAGAATATTGATGAAATATCATAAATGCCAAGATAGAATGTCAGTTGTATATTTTAATGTTATCGTAATTATCAAAAGAAACATAGGAAGTTTCAATATATACAAAAATCAACAATTCTTTGACTTCTACTGCATTTGCGGGAGTTTGGAAGTTCTTGTATTAGAGTTTTGAGGTTTGTTTCTCAATAGCAAGATATTTACTATACTTAGTTGTCATTACTTTTGGTACCTTATTCTACTACTATTCATAATTAATGCTTATGGTTTAGAAGTTAAGTAAAAGTACTCATGTAGTGTATGTTATTTTCAAATTTTATAATATTTGGGTTTCAGACAAAGCATCCCGAAGTAATTCAATGAAGACTATAATTATTGAATAACTATGAAAGATGGTTGGTAGCTTAAGCTATAGAAAGGAAACATGTGCTAGTTGGAGGAAGCGTGTGGAGATAAAATGGGACCAAATATGCTCATGGTAGGAAGTGTAGGACATCACCTTACTCCTACAATAATATATTGATTTAGGGTCGATCCGACTACACATTTCATATCATTTTGAATTAAGGATTTACCCTTGGCCAACATGGCTAGTTGTAGATGCTAAAAGATTGTAGGCCAACATGAAGATGTTTATAACATAGTTCTAGAATGAATATATATTTTTGATTTTTTTAATGAATAGTGTGTGAGAGAGTGGTGTTTGTTGTGAAGATAGGTTGTCTTGAGAGAAATTATAATATCATGTGCACATGGATAGATTTTGTGTTCGTCTATTGATGTAGATTGGGTTTTTTGAAAGCTTATTTAAATTCTCTTTGTAATGTAAGGTTGGAGCCTTTTGATCTGAGTTGGTGCTTAGTGGTTGTGTTGAGGCTCAATATGAGGGGATTGGTGTCTCCTATAGGTTGGTGCCTACAAATTAAAATTTGAAGGGATTTGTGTCTCTTGTAGATTGGTGCCTACAAATAATAATTCTAGGGGACTGGTGTCCCCTTTAGGTTGGTTCCTACAAATTAGAATTCAAGGGGATTGGTGTCTTAGTTTCAGGTTGTAATTCTTATGGGTTGGTACTTGAAAAATTATTGTAATGTCTATATGATTTAATGAGCTTGAATTTTGGTAGTAGTTCCAAGAAGTTATTCTCACCATGGTTTTCCCTTCTAATTTTTCACATAAATTTGGTGTTCTCTTTTGTAGATGTTTTCATTGCTCTTATTGTTATTGAATATGTTTTGATGGTGTTATGAATGTAGTAGTTTAAAGTAAAAAGAATTAAATATTGATTCACCCTCCTCTTAGTATTTATGTGTCTAACAATTGGTATTAGAGCTAAGTTCCTTAGTAAAGCTCAACAACTTGAGGTAGACTTGGGATGGCACACATGGCAATACAAGAAGGTATTTCTTCAAACAAGGTGACACTATTTGATGGATCTAATCATGCTTTCTAAAGTGTGAGGATGGAATCTTACTTGATGGAATTTGGATTTTATTTTTAGAAATTTATTATAGATGGTTATGAAATTCCTAAAACTCCTCCAAGAGATCAAGTTGGAAAGAATGCCTATGAGAATAATGCAAGAGAAAAGAATTATATTTTATGTGGTTTATCTAACTCTGAGTTTGTCAAGATAAGTCATTGCAAGAATACAAAGGATATTTGGGACAAGCTTCATAATATTTATGAAGGTGGTGATGGATTCAAGTACAAGAAAAAATTTAGACCTATCGAGGATAGTTTGAAAGCATAAAGATGAAGGAAGAAGAGAAGATTGTTGCATACCTTATTTGGGTGGATGAAGTTGTCAATGCCATCATAGGACTTGGTGAAGAAGTGAAAGAGTTGGTGATTGTAGAAAAGGTACTCAAATCTATTCCCCTAGGATTTGATTCAAAATTTGTTATAGTTGAAGAAGATAAAGATCTGAACACTTTAACAATGGATGAACTACATGGGATACTGACTACATATGGTATGGGGATTGTGAATGATAAAACTTCAAGAAAAGAGGAAACCTTAAATGCATCAAATATGAATGAATATACTAACTCTAATGATGAATAAAATCTTGAAGAAGAAAATTTTGTGAGGAATTTAAAGAAAGTCTCTATCATTTATAACCATTTAAATTACCCTTCAAATAATTAAATTGTGGTAAAATAGGTCACTTTGCTTCTATTACTAAATAAATTGGTCATTATAAAAATATATAATTAACAACTCTATATCCTGCTAAATAAAGACAAAAAGTTCCTAACAGTTAGAGATATCAGAATTTCATTGGTGATCTTTCTCTAAATTTTGGTCAGGTATAGCTCCCTCAAATGGTTCAACTAACCTTGATGGGTATGCTTTTCACCAAAACTAGGAAAGATATATTAGCACTAATTCATATCCATGATATCACTATGATAAAACTTAGAACAAGTACTATCAATATCTTAACACAAAGATCAATATTTTAATAAAATATATAAAGATATCTCAAAAAAACTCATTTTAATCCCAAAAAATATAAACATAACAAAAAGAGGCATCCAATTCACAAAGGAAAGGACCTCATATATCTATTCAAGTTCACAAACCTATATCTAAATATCAATATTACATTCACAACTTAGTGCTCATAGAAAATGAATGACTTTAGAATTAAAACAAGTTCAATATGATTCTATTTTATTTTCTATTACATCATAGTGCAATTTTGAAAACCAAAATATAGACCACCACAAATGTCATCAAAATATACATTTATAGATCCTCATTCTTGGATCTTTTCTATTAATGTAAGCACCATCTTTCTAAGTAGGAGTTTCACTAATTATTAATTAATTCTTACATATCCAAGATCTGAGAGAATTTATGACTATTTTAGGAGCATCATAATTACATTCCTCTTATAGATTCAATTTTGATGGGTGAGTGCATCACCATTTATTATATGCATGCCTGATGGATCCTTGTATGTGTGGGTGGATTGAAACCTTCAACTTCTACATTTAATTGCATACTATTCATAATCTTACTCATGTGAATTGATTAATTAGGAGAAACCACTCCATTTCGAAGCTCATCCAACTATGAATTTAGAAAAATCCCATCACATCAACTGTTGCATTCATTTAATTCCAAAGCAATTTCCAATATCCTTATGATTGCTAGTTACTCTCAAGGAAATCTTACCAAAATTGACTTCATAGATATGACATCTATTTTCTATAAATTAGACGAACTATCTTCATTTTCACATACCAATTTTATATTTCAATATGTCGAGCACTTCAAGTGATGTCACTTCGAAGAATATTTGTTTGGAAATTGAGAGTATAGAATGTAGCTCTATTAAGTGACTGATAGTAGATCAACTTAAGGAGTTATCAAAAATATTATAAGGGAGAACTTCCTCTCTCAAGTTCATATTCAAAACTCCATTCTCCTAGAATTGTTCCTCTACAACATCATCATCACATTTGAAAAACTAGAATGGGGCACTAGATATACAAAGCATCTGATAAGGTCGACGTACCTAGCTAGGGTGGAGTTGTCTTTGAGGAACTTTAGTGACTACCCATGAGTAGGCTTAGTGGGAGATGCCATATGTATCGCCATTTCTCTCCAACACGAGCATATTAGGGAATCTTTCACCCTCCTCTATGTTGAGTTTGAAATGAATGGCATGGGGTTGTTTTCCCATTTTGTTGAGTCAAATGGAAATCTATTTTCACCAGCATAGATTGAGGGGTTGCAAGAAATGGTGGAGGGAATTTTCATTATGGTGTTCACCCTTTGTGTATAATTTTTTTTAATAAAATCCCCTTTTTTATGTAACATTATATATATAAATATATAGAAACTTTTTTGTATAATTAGTATTCCTTGTTTCTGCTCAATGAATTTCTTTTTCATTTCTGCAATTGTAGTGAAATTAAATGAGATTCAGTTTTGTTTTAATGTGGAAAAATTTCATAATTTCAATTTCTATTCAATGTTCATGTATGGATTTTTCTATGATACTGTTATTCATCATTTAATAATGGAAAAATACAATCTAAGAATAACATGGTTGAAACAATACCAGGTCTCGAAGAGATTTTGAGAACCTCATTGGAATTTGACACATTTGTGAAAACCTCCTCATTTACTACTTTATAAGCTTTCTTTGAGATGCATGTTGTAACACTTAGACTTTATTTGAAAAGATCACTTTTCAAAAAACTTACTATCAAGAACCAAATAAGTTTTTGAAACTCTGCCAGGGATTGAAAAAGGTTTCAAAACCTTGCAAATGTTCTAAAACAAAGTTGATTCCTTTTATCATTTAAATTTCTATGTTTAATTTATGCTCGATGAGGTTGTGAGAACCTCATCAAGATCCGAAACTACTTTCAAAACATGATTCTCTTTTCATGATAAAGTGAAAGTGAAAGTGAAGATTCTCTTTTCATGGAAATGGAGATTTTAGATGATGATGCAAAAAATGTGAACTCTAGAGATGGAGAAGTTGAATTTGGTCTAGAGTGTGAACCCTAGATGATCTAAATAAAGAAAGAAAAGAAAATTATAAACAAAAGCATAAGCTTAAATAATTTAAAGAATTGATTATAGAGCTGAAAGTTCAGATAGAGAAGCAAAGAGGACAGAAGATATCATGTCAAAAATATTAAAGAAAAAGAAAAGGATCGTGAAAGGCTTGAGGATAAATTGTATCCTTGAGAAAGGATTTGGAGAAATATAAGGGTCAATTGAACAAGAGTGTGGCATATGAGAAGAATTTTTAAATTCTAGATGAGATCCTAAATAGCCATAGGTTACCTTTCATCAAGACTAGTCTAGGATTTGACAAAGGTCAACATCTAAAGAAGACAATTACAAAGAAATTTGGTGAGAATGCCCACTAGTAGTTCAAATGTTGATCAATCTAACGATATTCAAGAGCTAAGAAATGAAGAAGCTACCTTCATTTAAGTGTATAGAAAAAAGAGGAGGTTTAGAAAAACAAATCTAGAAAGACAAGCATACAATACTAGGTTCAGTTATTACTTTTTGGGTTCCTATTTTACTTACAATCAATTTGGTCATAAGGTAGTAGATTGTAGAAGGTTCCCTACAAGAAAGAGTAATTTTGTTAGCAGAAATAAATTTGCACCTATTGGCAAGAGACACTACTGCTATCATTTGGTGTTTTCATTGATGGCAACCCTAATTGATGATTAGATACACACATCATCATTTGATCATACTGATAGATAGATTGAAGACTAATAAAGGAAGAACAGGGCATCCGGTAGTTCAGTGTTCATCGGTCTATATGAATATATTGTTTTGCATTGTGCATCTCAAGAATTTTTTTTTGGTATATTATCTCTGCTACTATTGAAGTGCAGTGGCTCGTATTGATTCTTGTGCAAGTTAGAAGATTTGATTAGCTAATTCTCTATTTTATCAGTACTCGAGCTGACTTCATAAATGAATCATGTCATGGATATATGAGAAGTAATTAATTAAGTATTTTTATGTTCGTACATCTTTGTTTGGGTCCTAGACAATTTGTGTCTGACTATTGAGGATACACATTGCATATTACTCATGATTTGAGCTGACAGTTTCAAATATTCTATTATTCTACTAAAGCTGACATATTGTAATTAAATTCTATGTTGCGGATATATATAAGAGATCGTCCGTATCATTTTGAAAGAAGTATGTAGTGTGTGTTGATGTGAATTGTGAATTAGAGTAGAGAAGAAAAGTGATAATGTAAAGTTTCACTTGTGCATAAAGGATCTGTGTTGCAAGTGTGAGAAGAAGTACAAAATCAGTCTGTAGGACAACAAATCAAATATTGTGCTTAGCCAAAACTATAATCAGGCATATGTAGATGCTATTTTTCTCAGTTCAAACTCTTAGATGGTTTTAATCTGATTTTCTCTGTAAGGCAGTAAGCCTTCGCTTTGAGTAGTGAGCTCTAGGCAGTGCACCTGAATGCAAGTGCATTCCCCATATTATACAAATCATTTGAGTATACTTAGATCATAATTGTAGATTGGCCATCAACCGTGGTTTTTCCCCTAACATTGTTTCAACGTAAAAGTCTTTGTTCTATGGTGTTGTGTTAATTTACTTCATGTTTATGTATTATGGTTAAATGTTGTTAATGCTTTGAAGAGAAAGGTTAATAAAGTTAGTTTTTGCACAACACTGATTCACCCCCCTTCTCAGTGTAGCCTGTTTCCAACAATTGGTATCAAAGCTAGTTCCTCTAAAGAAGTCTAACAACTTGGGGAGATCTTGGAAAGTGTTTCAATGGATTCAAGAAGCCTTCAACAATAGCTTTTGGTGGCCCTGAAGGATCTTGATCAGTCAAAGGATAAAGTTAAGAAATTGCAAGCAAATCTCACAAATGCTGAGAAATTTATTGAGTCTCTGAAAGACACAATAAATAATTCTAGAGAGAAGATAAAGGAACTCTATGATCATATTAAGAAGAATGATAGTGGTGTAGGAGCACACATTGGCTAACCTCCATTTTTGTTATTTTGGCTTGTACTTGACGCTAGCCAAGTCAGGAAGTTTGTTTGCTTTCAGACCTTAGAAGGTCATTGCTTTTGTGGGCTAAGTGAGTTAGTCATTAGGACTAAGGTCACACTTTTAGCCATTGTTAGTAATTTATATTTTCTTAATGTTAGTTGTCTATGGGAGATTAGAGTCTTAAAGATGTTCTAAACACTTAGTGGTTGTTGTAAATATGCCTTAAGGCCTTTAAATCAGTTGGTTCCTCGGAATCTAGAGGGAATGGTGGTCCTAAGAAATAGGATCAAGGCATAGAGAAAGATGCCAAATGTTGTAAAGAAGTTAGCATGGGCATGCAACTCGGTTACCTTTGGATTCCCTTGAGAATAGGAAGTGGAAGATTGGCCAACAGGCCCTAGAATCACGGGGATGGCATCTATTATGACCCAAGACTCGAATATCGTGATGGTGATGGAGTTATGTAATTAGTAATTAGTTTTTGAAGTGGAATAGAGAGCTCTGCAACAATTTTTTTACAAGAAGAACTCGAGTTTTGTGATGACTGAGATGCTTAATGGATTGATAGACTGAGTTTAGTGTTTGTTTAGTGTTCTTTAGTATTATCTTAGACTTTTTCATTTGATAGGCAAGTTGTTTAGAGTAGATATTTTGTGTTAGTTAAATTGTTTGGGTCTTAAGTTCTTACTGGTTCAGTCTTGACCAGTCGGTGCTTTCATGGCTCCCCCATGAAGTCTAGCCTTGGGAAACACCTAAGGATAGGTGGGAATGTTAGGGCAGTCATTAGTGTACATAGTTGTAGGTTTAGGAAGCATGAAAGAGTGGAGAGCTCTTTTAATCACTAGTCTCTAGGCGAGCATACAGAGCCCAGTTAGAGGTCTAGGAATGTCATTGAATATTTCTTGCAGGGTAAGGAGGTACTGTACGGAATAGGTACAGGTTTAAGTAGGGTTTCACCTTAGCTCAACATTCTAGGTGGATTGAAGTCATGTCAATCATTTGGTTTATGATTTGAGCAAGCTACAAACAAGAATACAATCAATCCTAGAAATTAGGCCTATTTGCCCTACTGTCCTAAGTTGTAGGAAACCAGTGTACGGAGGTTGTCAAACCCAAAGCCCCACTGAAACTTTTAAAACTTCCAAATGGGTATCCGAATCTGTGTTTATATTTGTAGGGTCTTTGGGAAAGTTTTGCAAAAATTGACAAAACAGGACTGGTAAAGAATACAAGAAATAGGCCCATTTAAGGTCTCGAGTGGTGAATCCTTGAACCCAGTAAGGACAGGGTTGAAGAACCTACTAAAATGGTTCAAATATGCAAGGTTATGATTGCTTTCAATAGGATGGACACCCCTACAATGAAGAATAATGTTTGTGAGAAGATAGCACTTAGAGCTTTCTAAGTGAGGAAGAAGAATTGAACTTGTGAAATGGTGTTAGTCCTCCAAGGTGAAGCACAAGGATAGAAATCTTGGAAGAGAGTTAAGATCGGACTTAGTTAATCATCTAAGCCAGTTAGGACCTAGAGGAGACTAGGTTCCTAGAAGAGACAAGTTGGGTCTCTTAGTTGCAATGCAAGCAAGCCTTGGAACACTCACATTATATTGGTATCAGAGCCTGTTTTGATCAGGCTTGTGGTGGATGTTGTAGCCTACTGAATCAGTGGGAGAGAATACACTAGAGGAAGGCACAACCATGGTGACTAATGCTGAGTTATCCAAGAAGGTAGAAGAACAAGAAGAAGACAACAAGTCACTGAGAGAAAGATTGGCTCGAATGGAACAACTCTTGGATGAAGTCCAAGAAAAGGAAAACAAGGTAAAGGACAAAATTGATCGAAAGGAAGAGGAAGAAGCAAGGGAAAAGGAATTAGAGTTGGAGGAGGAAGCACCAACACCTGACCCTATTCTTCCTGAAGAGCCATTCTTAAAGGCACTAAAGGCATTGAGTGGCAAAGCTTTGGAAGGTGTGCCACTATTTAGTGGACAAATGGATCCAGATTCAGTTGTGGATTGGATAGACAGCATTGAGAACCATTTTGAGTGTGATGGTATCTCAGAGGCACAAAAAGCTATGGTGGCCAATTCTAGACTAAGAGGTTCAACTCTCACTTGGTGGAAATTTGTGCAAAATGAAAGAGAAAAGGATGGAAAAGGTCCTATAGTTACTTGGAAGGGCATGGTAAACAAAGTGAAGCAGACCGACCTTCCCGATGACTATGAAGTCTAGTTGCATAGAAGGAGACACAATCTAAGACAAAAAGATTTAGATTTCCAAGCCTACACCGAGGATTTTCAAAAGCTATGTTTGAAATCAAAAGTAGTAGAAGATGAAAGCATTAAGCTTGCAAGGTATTTGAATGGCCTCAAATGGTCTATTCAAGAGGAAATGAGTCTAGTGAACTTCCAAACCATTCACCAATGCTATCAAATAGCCTTGAAGATAGAAGAGAAAAGCAAGAGAAAGCAAGACCAAACCTCTAAAGGTAAAGATAAAATCAAGGATAGTAGAGGACAAAGAGGTGGCTATGGTGGAAGAAGTTCTGAAACAAAAACTCAAGGAGACATAAAATCCAGTGAGCAGCAAGAAGGAAGCTCAAGTAGAGGTGGTAGAGGAAGGAGTTCTAACTCTAGCTCTAGAGGAAGAAATGGTGGACAAGGAGGAAGAGGCAACTACTTTGCCAATATGAAATGCTATCATTGCAATCAAATGGGGCACCCTGCCTATAGATGTCCAGAGAAAGGTAGTCCTTCACATGGAGGTGACAAGAGAACTAACCTAGTTCATGAGGAATCAAATGCAGCAAAGAAGCAATCTGAGGTTCCATTAAATTCTGAGGAAGGTGAGAATCTCATGATGAGGAGAACTTTGATCAAGGAGCCGGTGAAAGAGGAGCCAAGCCAAAGGAGGTCTTTATTTAGGATAAAGTGCAAGATGATGGGAAAAGTATGTAGAGTCATCATTGACTCAGGTTCTACTAATAACATTGTGTCAGAGGAAGTAGTCAGCAAACTAAAGTTGACAAGGATACCCCACACCAATCCTTACAAGGTCACTTGGCTCAATAAAGGACAAAATGTGTTAGTGAATGAACAAGCATGGGTGGAGTTCTCAATTGGAAGGTATAAAGACAAAGTCTTGTGTGATGTGATACCTATGGATGCATGTCATTTTCTCCTAGGTAGACCATGGCAATTTGACCATCAAGCCATACATGATGGAGGAAAGAATTCTTATTCTTTCAAGAAGGACAATGTGACCTTCAAAATACAGTCACTATTGGAAGATGCTGAGGTGAAGAAAATAGGTCCAAATGTTCTTATGGTGGGTGAAAAAGAATTCTTACAAGCCATGGAAGAGAATGAATGAGTTGGTTATGCATTGGTGCTAAGACCAAGAGAGGGAGATTAGGCAAGGTGACCAAGAAGACAGAGTTACCAAAGGAGATTCAAATCATGTTGCAGACTTACCAAGGTATAGTGAGTGATGGACAACCATCAACCTTACCCCCTAAAAGAGCCATAAGTCATAGGATAGACCTTATCCCAGGAGCTACCCTTCCTAATAAAGCAGCTTACAAAATGACCCCTCAACAAAATGAGGAATTGCTAGGCAAGTACAAGAACTCCTAAACCAAGATTTCATTAGAAAGAGTATTAGTCCATGTGTCATACCCACTGTCCTAGCACCTAAGAAAGGAGGAAATTGGAGGCTTTGTACTGATTCAAGGGCTATCAATAGGATAACTATAAGATATAGGTTCCCTATCCCCAGAATTGAAGACCTAATGGATTGTCTAGGTGAAGTTAAGTACTATAGCAAGATAGACTTGAAGAGTGGCTATCACCAAATTAGGATACATGAGGGAGATGAGTGAAAAATAGCCTTCAAAACTAATGAGGGTCTATATGAGTGGCTTGTCATGCCCTTTGGATTATCTAATTCCCCCTCCACATTTATGAGGCTCGTGAATGAAGTTCTCAAAGACTACATAGGAAAATTTCTGGTAGTATATCTAGATGATATACTGATTTTTAGCAAGACAAGGAGTGAGCATCTAGAACATCTTGAGATTTTTTTCAAGAAGCTACATGAGAAGAAGCTGATGATCAACTTGGAGAAGTGTGAGTTCATCAAAACAGAGCTAGTGTACCTTGGATTTGTCCTATCACATGGCAATTTGAAAATGGACCAAAGCAAAGTGGAAGCTATCATGAATTGGCCTACTCCAAGGACAGCAATAGAGGTAAGGAGTTTTCATGGCCTTGCACAATATTATAGGAAATTTATAATGCATTTTAGTGCAATTTGTGCTCCAATGTTGGATACTATTAAGGGAGGCATGAAGACCAAATTTGTATGGAATGAGCATGCTAACAAGAGCTTTGAGTTGTTGAAGGAAAGGATATCTACCCAGCCTATTTTGGTGCTACCAAGCTTTGAGAAGCTTTTCACCATTGAGTGTGATGCTAGCAATGTGGCAATTGGGGCTGTTCTAAGCCAAGAAGGTAGACCGGTGGCTTTTCATTCAGAAAAGTTAAGCGAAGCCAAAAAGAAGTACTCTTCTTATGACCTTGAGCTGTATGCATTGGTCCAAGCTCTAAGGAAGTGGAGGCACTACCTGCTCCCCAAGGAATTCATTGCATATTCAGACAATCAAGCACTTAGTTTCTTGAATTCACAAGAAAAGTTGAGCCACAAGCACATGAAGTGGGTTGAGTATCTACAAGCTTACACCTTCAATATCAAGCACAAGAAAGGTGTGCTCAATAAAGTAGCAGATGCATTGTCAAGAAGAGCTCTCACAATTCAGGAAATACAGTTGAAGAGCATGGGAATAGATCACTTCAAGGATCTATATGCTGATGATGAAGATTTTGCAGATGTTTATAAGGTATGTGCTTAATACAAGAATCATTTTCATAGTAAATATGCTGAGTATACTTTGCAAAGTGATCTATTGTTTAAGGAGAATCAATTATGTTTCCTAGAGGCTCCATTAGAGAGAACTTGATACAAGAAAAGCATAATGGTGCTTTGAGTGGTCACTTTGGGATCACTAAGACTCAAGAACTTGTTCAAAGGTTCTATTATTGGCCTAAGATGAATCTTGATATTAGGAGGTATGTGGAAAGTTGTGTAATATGTCAAAAGGCCAAGGGCACTTCTTCAAATGCAGGCCTTTATCAACCACTACCTATTCCTACTAGGCGATGGGAATATTTGAGTATGGATTTTGTAGTTGGGTTACCCAAGACAAGGCAAGGCATGGATAGTGTTTATGTGGTGGTGGATAGGTTCAGCAAGATGGCTCACTTTATACCATGTAAGACCACCCATGATGCTAGTCAAATAGCCTCTCTCTTCTCCAAAGAGATAGTAAGAATCCATGGGTTACCTATTAGCATTTTTATCAGACAGAGACACTAAATTTATGAGTCAATTTTGGAAGACTCTTTGGCAAAGGTTAGGCACTAACTTGTCCTTTGGATCAGCCTACCATCCCCAAACTAATGGTCAGACCGAGGTTGTAAATAGAAGCCTTGGAAATCTACTGAGGTGCTTGACCAAGGAGTATGGGCAACAATGGGATCAGTTGATTGGGCAAGTTGAATATGCCTACACTGATACTATAAATAGATCCACAAGGAAGAGTCCCTTTGAAATAGTCTATGGGCTACATCCTAGAGGTGTTTATGAGTTGAGAGATTTGAAGGATGGAGTGAAGGGAAGTGGATATGCTGATGATTTTGCATATGCTATGCAGGAGATGCATGATACAATGAAGAAGACCTTGACAAAGAACACCATAAAACATAAAACCAAAGTGGATGAGCATAGGAGAACAATGCAGTGCAATGTGGGTGACTTGGTTATGGTGCATCTTAACAAATCAAGACTTCAAAAGGGAGTCCCTCACAAGTTTAAGATGAGGAGGATAGGTCCCTACCCTATCTTGGCTAAGTATGGTGATAATGCATTCAAAATTGAGCTACCGGATGACAGTGGACTGTCCCCTATCTTCAACATTGCAGACTTAGTCCATTACAAAGGACCACAACAAGACATGGATCAAAACCTTCATGAAGTGATCAGAGATGTGGAAGATCTACACTTACCTACTACTACAGTCACAGGAGCTGACAGCATATTGGACACACGGGTCTACAAACAGACTAGAACCAAAGCCTATAAGGAACACTTGATCAAGAAACAAGGTCAAGCCAATGTTGATACAGTATGGATACAGGAAGCAGAGTTCAAGAAGATGGGAATTGATCCAAGTATCATCAATCCAAGGATGGATTGAACTTTCTGTTTTGGGGAGGATGGTGTAGGAGCACACCTTGGCTAACCTCCATTTTCGTTATTTTGGCTTGTACTTGACTCTAGCCAAGTCAGGAAGTTTGTTTCCTTTTAGACCTTAGAAGGTCATTGCTTTTGTGGGCTAAGTGAGTTAGTCATTAGGACTAAGGTCACACTTTTAGCCATTGTTAGTAATTTATATTTTCTTAATGTTAGTTGTCTATGGGAGATTAGAGTCTTAAAGATGTTCTAAACACTTAGTGGTTGTTGTAAAGATGCCTTAAGGCCATTAAATCAGTTGGTTCCTTGGAATCTAGAGGGAATGGTGGTCCTAAGAAATAGGATCAAGGCATAGAGAAAGATGCCAAATGTTGTAAAGAAGTTAGCATGGGCATGCAACTTGGTTACCTTTGGATTCCCTTGAGAATAGGAAGTGGGAGATTGGCCAACAAGCCCTAGAATCATGATGGCATCTATTATGACCCAAGACTCGAATCTCATGATGGTGATGGAGTTATGTGATTTGTAATTAGTTTTTGAAGTGGAATAGAGAGCTCTGCAACAGTTTTTTTACAAGAAGAACTCGAGTTTTGTGATGACAGAGATCCTTAATGGATTGATAGACTGAGTTTAGTGTTTTTTTAGTATTCTTTAGTATTATCTTAGACTTTTTCATTTGATAGGAAAGTTGTTTAGAGTAGATATTTTGTATTAGTTAAATCGTTTGGGTCTTAAGTTCTTACTGGTTCAGTCTTGACCAGTCGGTGCTTTCATGGCTACCCCATGAAGTCTAGCCTTGGGAAACACCTAAGGATAGGTGGGAATGTTAGGGGAGTCATTAGTGTACATAGTTTTAGGGTTAAGAAGCATGAAAGAGTGGAGAGCTCTTTTAATCACTAATCTCTAGGCAAGCAGATAGAGTCCGGTTAGAGGTCTAGGAATGTCATTGAATATTTCTTACAGGGTAAGGAGGTACTGTATGGAACAGGTACATGTTTAAGTAGGGTTTCACCTTAGCTCAGCATTCTAGGTGGATTGAATTCATGTCGATCATTTGGTTTATGATTTGAGCAGGCTACAAACAAGAATACAGTCAGTCCTAGAAATTAGGCCTATTTGCCCTACTATCCTAAGTTGTAGGAAACCAGTGTACAGATGTTGTCAGACCCAAAGCCCCACTGAAACTTTTAAAACTTTGAAATGGGTATCTGAATCTATGTTTAGATTTGTAGGGTCTTTGGGAGAGTTTTGCAAAAATTAACAAAACAGGACTGGTAAAGAATACAAGAAATAGGCCTATTTAAGGTCTCAAGTGGTGAATCCTTGAACCTGGTAAGGATAGGGTTGAAGAACCTGCTAAAATGGTTCAAATATGTAAGGTTATGATTGCTTTCAACAAGATGGACACCCCTACAATGAAGAATGATGTTTGTGAGAAGATAGCACTTAGAGCTTTCTAAGTGAGGAAGAAGAATTGAACTTGTCAAATGGTGTTAGTCCTCCAAGGTGAAGCACAAGGGATAGAACTCTTGGAACAGAGTTAATATTGGACTTAGTTAATCATCTAAGCCAATCAAGACCTAGAGGAGACTAGGTTCCTAGAAGAGACAAGCTGGGTCTCTTAGTTTCAGTGCAAGCAAGCCTTGGAACACTCACATCAGATAGTAAGAGCATTGAAGATGAATAAGTCAATCTAGCCCTGAAGGAAAAGATATAAGAATGTGAAAAGTTTACCAAAGATAATATTTTCCTAAAGCATGAGATGGAATCCATTATGATGAGAATTACCAAGGAGGTTGAAGATAGAAATAAGAATGAAGAGAACCTAGCATAGTTCTTGAAAGAAAAATCTAAAGTATGTAGTTGATTGGATGATGAACTGGAACAATCTAAAAACAATGAAGAGGAACTTGAAAATATTCTAGATGAACTGATAAATGAACTTGCTACTGCAAATGAATACAAGGAGAAGTTCAAAGCTAGCTCAACCATGCTTGATGAATTTTAAAGGTGAAAGGACAAATGGTGACAGAAGAGGTCTTAGATATGAAGAAGGAGAAAGCTCAAAATCTGGACAAAGGTATTCTGAACCAAAGAGATTCAGGAAGGAAATCAAATGAAAAAATCTTGAAGGTATCCGATAAGGCAACCTAATGCTCAAATATTTAATGGATATTGTTTTAGTTGCAATAAATTTAGACACATGGCTACTCAATGTAGAAGTAGAATGAAATCAAGTGGTCCATCTTTCTCAAGCCAGTGCTTCAATTTTCATAAGGTTGGTCATAAGTCAAATGAATGCAGAAATGTGATGAATCAATTTCATTGAAATATCAGATGCCATACATGCAATAGAATTGGCCATACCGCTAACTAGTGCAGATCAAGAGGAAATCAATGGAACAACTGGTCTGGACAGAGAAATGTTATGTGCTATAACTACAACAAATTTGGTCACATTGATACATTCTGTTGGAACAAAAAAGGTCTGATAAATCAAAATAAAAAAATGTAGAAGGACATCAAGGGAAAAGGAAAATTCTCTACAGATGTGATTAGATAGCAGATGTAGAAGAAATGGGTGAAGAAAGATCCCTTTGTTGAATAAAATCTGCCAGCACAAGAACCTGCTTCTAGTAATTCCTCTAGGAATTAGTCTCAGGCATTTGGCCTAGGGGGAGCAGTAAAGAAAATAATTTAACCCCCTAACCGGTAAGTAACAAAAAATGTGGATATGTACAGAAGGGCATAGAAGCTCTATAGATGTTGTTGAGCTCACTGGAGAGAAAGATATGTAATATTGGAGGTTCACAGATGATTTATCTGTCACAATGCATAGAAACAGGGTAATTAGATGAATTAGGGTAAAATCATTTATTGCAACAAAAGGGTTAGGTATGCAAGTGATTAAAAGTCATTTCTATTCTCCATTTGTCACTTTTAATTTTGAAGAAAAGAAGTTTGGAGATCTCTAAGGTGAACTTTGGTGAATTGAAGCGAATATCAGGTGTGGAAGTGATTCGACAATTGCATTTCGATCTGGTGAAATAGGTATTTATCATAAAACTCTATGAAATTATGATTTGGTCAAAATGAATAATCCTTTGGTAGTTGAAGTCCAGGATTGACCTTGTCCCAAATTTAAATGACATCCCTACAAGTCTCTTGAGACAAATCCTCTAGGAGTATTTTCATCTATGTCACACGTAGTTTTACATACCAAAGATATTAGGGTTTATATTCATGCGAACATTGAAGAATTAGGAAGTTCACAACTGCTTAATTTGTATAGCAATCACATGTCATAGGTGAATATTTCAGTGTGAAACTAGAACACAAAACCCTAGAAGAGAATACATCCACTCAAATTGTGAAATTTCCTTTCTTTCAAGAAATGAATGGGTCTAGTATATATTGAGTAGAGTGCATGCAAAATTAATGTGGCTAAACATACCTTTCAAGATAAAAAGAGAGGCTCTAAGTGTTATTACAAGTTTGTGTTCCTCTGGTGGATTGCCTGTTCTGAAATTGGTGAAGAACCAAATGGTCACTGATGTAACCGACTCTCAATATGAAAAAAGGGCAATGGTGATTGATGACATTGTTGATGTAGAGGTTAAATTTACATCAATGGTTATTGGCTACAAGATTTATCATTCCAACCGAGACAACTCTATGTTTGGTACAACAATTTATGCCACCTATTAGATGGTGAAATAAAATGAAAACTATGATCTATGTGAACTGTTGAGGAGTCAACTAATCGAAAATCTTGCAAAGATTAAGAAAGATAAGAAAAAATATTTCAAGTATGGTAAATTTATTCTATTCTTATTCTTCTATTTCATGAGTGAGGTTCTGGGATTTGGAAAGATTCATTGGAAAAAGGACAAGCTAGTAGCTGCTCAGATCATAGATCTATTTCACCAATTTGTAGACACCGAAACAAAGAATGTAACTTTTTGGGGATACTTTAAGAGTTTTCAAAATGTGATGCAGGCCAAAGAGAGGATTCCCACTTCCATTGTGGAGAAGTATAAGGATACAATTTTCTTCATGGTGGATATTGATCAATGTATGATGGAAGTTGTTGATCGCAGAATAGTCTGGATCATGCCTATGGGGTATGAAGTTGAAGAGAACATTATAGATATGTATGTACAACATTTACTAAGTAAACCTTTGGATTCAGAAGAATAGAGGTTCGGTACCTATGCTGAAAAGGACATATAGGTGCACACAATGAGCTCATGAAACCTATGGTAACCAAAAGCGTTATAAAAGAGGTAGAAGTTCTTGCAGAAAGTTTGGGCATATCTGCAGAGAAATTAAAAGAAGCTAGAAAAAAAAGGGAAGAAGTTGAAGCAGCAAAGAAGCAACTAAAGAGGTAGTACAAACTCAACAACTAGTCTGGAAGCACCATCTGCCTGAGCTAAATCAACTAGAAGCTCTGCATCCCATTTATCCCCTGCAGCAAAATCAATCCCCATGAAAATTGAATCTAAGGGATCCGATAAAGATGGAAAGAGGAAGAAAGATAAAATTAAAAGAGTCTATATGGAAATCTTTGAGGATGAAGTGAAAAATTCTGATGGAGAAGTCAAATAATTCAGGCATCAAGGCACCAAGGCAGTAACAGTTAGAAAAAGAAAACCCTCCAGTGGAGATGAACAAGCAAAGAAGAAGGAAAATACTGAAAAACCAAGTATGTTAGTGGAAGTAGTTGAAAAATATTTGGTTAAGGATGGAAATCTAAAACTACTATGCAAATGGTATGAATCTTTTCGTAAATCTGATCAGAGAATTCTTGAGGACGCAACAATAAAACATATGAATACTTTCAATAAAGTTTTGATTGAAATAATTCCAAATCTGCCTAAAAGTTTATATGACATTCTGTAAATGAGGAGACTTAATGCTAGAATAGAAGAAGAGAAGATGAGAGAAAGAATCCTAGTAGAATTGTGTTCGATAATTTCCATGGAAGATATGAATGCACTCCTTAAAAGAGCTAATAAGAAATTCAAGAGAAAATCAAGGGTAATTAAGCTCATGATCGGTCTAACCGATGAAGTTACAAAAGAAACTGAGAAAATCCTAAGGGAGATACTGTTAAACAAGAGAATTGATGTTATTGTTGAGGAAACACATGTTTAAGATGCTCCCTTTGGTCCGGGAGAAGAAGAAGAAGAGAAGCAAGATGGAGCTGAGGATTCATAGATTCGTCCTATAGTAGACAACACAAAAATTCCTATGGAAGATGAGATATTTGAAAATGTATCAGTTGAGAAAGTTGAGATCCCTGAAGAAAAATCAGAACCTGCAACTGAGGAAGCAATGGTTGAAGAGAAGAAGATTGATGAAAAGGAAATTCCAGTACAAGCAAGAGATATTGCAGAAGCAGTGAAGAAATTTTTTATAGAAAAAAGGAAGAAATTGATCCAGAATTGATTGAAGGTCCTATTGACCTATCTACCTTGAGTCCAATTTAGAAAATGAAGGTAGCTTCATTTGCTCAAGTGAAAGCCAGAGAAGAACTGTTGAAGTCCCATATTGAGGACAGTGAACTTTTGAATCTTGTATCTTGAGTCTTGGAAAAAATAATACCCACTCGATCTAACCAATTCCTCCTCCGATGAATAAAGAAGCTTATCAACTATGTAAGCACTCACTTTGATTCACTTGAGAAATCTGCTACATGGTGAAAGTGCAGAAAGAGTTTGATGCCAAATGGTTTAATGGATTGAAAGAGATGATTTTCAAAGATAAAATCTTTTTAGCCACGTGTGTAAAGAATGTACAGAATGATCTGTCAGAAGGTGGAAATATTTACAAATCATGTTTGTATTTTTCAAAGTTTACTGAAGCTAATGAGAAAATGGTTAAGGATCTAGAAAAATAGTTAAGTACTATTTCTGAAACATTTGATCCTCTAACCGGTGGTTTTGGAAAGACAGAAGGTGAAGTGATGTCTTTGCTTGACAAAATAAAAATCTTGAAGCATGAAAATGACAAATTTGTGAAGAGAGCATGTGAAATTAGAGGCTTAATTGGTCCATAGATTGAGATATTGTTGAGTGCACTAAAGGAATGTGAAGACACTATGGTATTTGGTGATCCAAAAAAAATAGAATCTATGGAGACACAATCCTACTTGATCTGTGTTCACATAACAATCCTAGAAAGTCTCAAAAGGGTCTGGGACTCACATCTTATCCAGCTGAAGAAATATTTTTTAGATATTCTCCAACTTATATACAAGTTAAAGAAGCATTTTTTCATAATAGTTTTGTTTGATCCATTTTTGGTATGTGAAACCCTACCTTTTCCATTGATGTCAAAGGGGGAGAGTAATGGAGTGAAAAATGCATAATCATCTTAGGGGGAGAATTGTATTTTTGAAATTTTGGAGATGGCAATGCAGTTTATCTTGGTACTGATTCGACACTTAGCCATTTTTCACTAAGTGTTTCCATCAATGCCAAAGGGGGAGGTTGTTGGAAAGAGACATTTCTACTATCATTTGGTGTTGTAATTGATGGAAACCCTAATCAATGATTAGATACACACATCATCATTCAATCATACCAGTAGACAGATTGAAGATTGACAAAGGAAGAACAAGGCATCTGGTATTTCAGTGTTCATTGATCTGTATGAAAATTTTCTGTTATTTTTTTGCATTATGCATCTCAGGAAATGTTTTCTAGTATATTATCTCTATTAATATTGAAGCGTAGTGGCTCGTATCGATTCTTGTGTGAGTTAGAAGATCCAATTAGCTAATTCTTTATTTTATCAGTACTGGAGCTGACTTCATAAATGAATCATGTCGCAGATATATAAGAAGTAATTAATTAAGTTTTTTTGTGTTCGTACATCTTTTTTTGGGTCCTAGCCAAGTTGTGGCCGATTGTTGAGGATATGCATTGCATATTACTCATGATTTGAGCTGACAGTTTTAGATATTCTATTGTTCTATTGAAGCCAACATATTGTAATTAAATTCTATGTTGCAGATATATATAAGAGATCATCTATATCATTTTGAAAGAAGTATGTAGTGTGTGTTGATGCAAATTGTGAATTAGAGCAGAAAAGAAGAGCGATAATGTGTAGTTTCACTTGCACATAAAGGATCTATGCTACGAGTGTGAGCAAAATAGAGGAGAAGTGCAAAATTAGTCTGTAGGACAACATATCAAATATTATGCTTAACCGAAACTGTAATCAGGCATATGCAGATGCTATTTTTCTCATTTCAAATTCTCAGATGCTTTTAATCTGATTTTATGTGTAAGGCAGTGGGCCTTCTCTTTGAGTAGTGAGCTCTAGGCAGTGCATCTAAATGCAAGTGCATTCCCCATATTGTAAACTTCATTTAAGTATACTTAGATCATAATTGTTGATTGGCCATCCATCATGGTTTTTCCCCTAACAGGGTTTCCAGATAAAAATCCTTGTGTTATGGTGTTGTGTTAATTTTCTTCATGTTTATGCATTATGGTTGAATGTTGTTAATGCTTTTATGATAAAGGCTAATAAAGTTATTTTTTGCACAACACTGATTCACCCCCCTCTCAGTGTAGTTTGTATCCAACAACACCTCTACTTGATTTCAATATCATATGTTACAAGTGTAATAATTTTAGACATATTGTAATACATTGTAGAATGACTTTTGTGAATCTTCTTAACTAAGAAAGGAAGGCAACTATCTCTATTGATCATAAGAAAGAGTATAAGGTGGTGTGGAAAATAAGGTGGTGTGCAAAAAATGAGAAAAATTCATGGATTATTGATAGTGAATGTTCTAGCGACATGATCAGAGATAGAAGAAAGTTTATAAGCCTGAAAAAGTGGAATGGTAGATCAGTAAGACTTGGTCACACTTATGTTGCTAAGATATCTGGAAAGGGACATTGAGTCTTGATAATGGGGAAACTAAGACATGATGTATTTAATGTTGAAGGTCTAAAGCATAAATTACTAAGACTAAGCTAGATGTGTGACAAAGGCTAGAATCTCTCTTTCAATGCACAAGGATATGAAATTAGAGAAGAAAGCACTAAGATTCTTTTGGAAGGAAGTGGGATAGAAACTAATGTGTACAACCTCAACGAGATTAAAGGAAATAAATTCCCCTTGGGATAGAAAGATGAAATTTGGTTATGAGATAGAATGATGGGTCACATAAATTTTGATCATCTTGTGAAGATTAGTTCTAAACAGGAAATAAGAGATATGCCTGAAATTGTAAAGCCTCCATACACTTTATGCAAGGAGTTTCAAGAAGGAAAATTGACAAGAGAAAGATTTTAGACAAAGGAGTATTCTATTATAAAGCCATTGGAGTTAGTCCACACAGACCTGTGCAAGCCAATGAGGACAAAAATCCTACAAGGTGATAGGTACTTTATGATGCTCATTGATGATTTTTCTATGTTGTCATGGGTTATTTTCTTGAAAGAGAAATTTATTGTTTTTGATAAGTTCAAGACATTTAATTCTATGGTAGAAAATTGGATTGGTCATAGCATCAAGTGTTTAAGGTCTAATAGAGGTAGTGAGTTTACTTCTAACGATTCTGAAGAACTTTGTGAGAAACATGGAATTAGGAGACAACCCTTTTCCACAAGGACTCCTCAAAAAAATGGAGTGGTTGAAATGAATTATAGAATAGTTTAAGAGATGGCAAGGACACTATTGAATCAAGTTGTGTTGCTTGATATATACTAGAAAGAAGTTTCTCATACCATAATCTACATTCTTAACAAAGGACAAATAAGAGAGAATAAGGTTAAGTAATCTTATGAAGTATGGAAAGGAAGAGAAACATCAATCAAATATTTTAGAAAATTCGGAAGAAAATGCTACATCAAAAGAGATGAAGATAACTTTGGTGAGTTTGACTCAAGATCTAATGAAGGTATATTTCTTAGTTATTCAATAATAAATAAGGCATATTGATGTTGTAGTGTCCCTCCATGATTCACCCTTTTATGATGTTTATGTCTGATGATTATGGCTTCATGTTATGTCTCAGGTAACTAATTGGGCATCTATTTTATTTTGTCGGATTAAATGCGTTTGTTGGCCTGTGCATTAAAATAAATTATTAAGAAAAAAGGACATACATGTGATAAATAAATAAATAAAAACGTAAATATGGATAATAATAGTTAATAATGAAATAAATTTATAATGTGATATATTATAATTAATGAATAATAATAAATTTAGCTATGGACATTAAAGAAAAGATAAATTATTCAAAACAATTATTTAAAGTTACTAAAATGGAATATAATTAATGCATTTCATGGGTGAATACATGCATGCATTTATATGCATGAGTGGTTATAGTATGTAACAGATTTCTTTGCATGTGCTTTACTACAACAGTTTTGTAACTGCTTTGTCGGATTCAAAGCATTCCTTTTGTAGGCTCTTTTTAGAAGATTCTTTGTAACTGAAGAGATCACTATTCATATTACTTAATCAATTGATGTTGTAGCATTGGGGGGGGAATCAGTTCTGTGTTTTTGGGAATATTTGGACATACTCTGCATCTCTCTCTCTCTCGGTTTTAGGGCTTCAGTTCTATTTTGGGGGAGGGATTTCTCTTCTTCAACTTCTCTCACAGTCGCTACCATTAATCCAAAGACAATGAGGAAGCTACTAGGTGGGTTTTTCATTTCCAACATAGAGGGTTGTCCATGTGACCAGTGGCTTGAAAATGTTGGGAATTCACCCAACTCCCGTGCCACCATTTCATTCAACCCAGGCAGTCTCCATCAGCTCTCACCACGCAACCGCGCTTGAAGACCATCCAACTAGCGGTACCACGGTGTCTATTGGGTTATCGCGGCCTATCCCTCTCCTGTCCATGATCTCACGGTTTTCCTTCTCATCGTCTATTAGGTTACCGTGGCCTAACCGCATGTTTCCTGTGGCAATGCGGTTAACCGCCTATTCGTTGTTACCGTTGTCCTACAGTTACTCTCCTATTTGCCTACGGTGATACGGTGTGTTCTTCTGCTCTGAGCATTAGTTGTTTGATGACCATGGTAAAGTGGTTACTGCAGCCACCACATCCTCTTATGTTCCTCTCTCGGTTGGGTGGTGTCCCACCATGGTACCGCTAGCCGGTCGGGCCTTCGCCGCAGTATAGCGGTATCTCTTATCTTTGATGGCGGTGTTAGAGGAATGTGTGCTGGCGGGTATTTATGTCATATGGACGTGTTTTTAATACTTAAGGACAATATGTTTATTATGATTTAGACATGTTTTGATGGCATATGTTAATTTCCATTTAATTTATTTTTTATGTCTTGGCCGTAAACTTTGGATATTGTATAGTGATAGAAGAATATTAAGATTGCTCTGAAGAAGAAAATTTGAAGTTGTTCTGTGTTTGAATGAATATAATATAAAAAAAAAATTCCTATGTAATTTTTATCTCTGCCTAATCCTTCACGTGGTATCAGACCCTAAGGTCATTTGTAGAGAGTTTGTAAATTATGGCTGCAAGTACAAGCTTTTCTAATCCCCAAATTCCACAGCTAAATGGAAAGAATTTTTACTACTCTATAACAATGAGAGCCTTGTTCTATTCACAAGATTTATGGGAGTTTGTAGAAAATGGATTTCCTGATCCAGCAGATGCTGCAACATACAATGCTCTAACTCAAGCAGAGAAAGATTTTCTGAAGGATAACAAGAAGATGGACTCAAAGGCACACTTTTTCATTCTACAAGGAGTACATGAAAGTATTTTTCCAAGAATTTCAGCCACAACCAGGTCCAAGCAAGCATGGGACATTCTGCAAATTGCATATCAAAGAATGGACAAAGTTAAAACTGCAAAGTTGCAAATATTGAGAAGAGAATTTGAGACCCTCTTTATGAAAGATAATGAGTCTGTAGATTCATATTTCACCCAGATAATGGGACTGGTAAACCAAATGAGAACACATGGTCAGACACTCGAAGATGTCAAAGTTGTAGAAAATATTTTAAGAAGTTTACCCAAAAGATTTGAGTCAATTTCAGTCACTATAGAGGAGACAAAGGACCTCACACAATATTCAGTTGATGAGATTTATGCTTCATTTATTTCTCATGAGCACAGACTCAGCAGAACAGCTAACATGTCATTGGAACATGCATTCAAGTCACAAGATTCAATTAACCAAGGAAGAGGTAGAGGTAGAAAAAATTTTGGAGCAAGAGGGAGGTTACAACAGAGGTGGAAGAAATAGTTGGGTATGTGCAGGATCATCATGGAAAAAACAGGCCCTTAATTGGCAATAAATTCAGAAAAATCAGAGTTAGGCAACTTGACGTAAAAATTTGAATAAGTTATCTATATTATTTCAAAAATATGTAAGAATAGAATATGTAGAAAATTGAATATAGTTTCTAAACTACTAGGTTTATTTAAATAATAAAAAAATCTATTTGGTGAAAAATTGAAATTTCAATGTAGTAGTACTTAAATTTCAGGGAAAAAATAAGAAGTAGGTGTCTATCTAACCACCCTAACCACAATAAAATGATAATATTTTTTTATAATATTTTGGATATAAGTAGATGACTCATGTCTCGATGTGATGCATATTTTTTTTGTAATTTGTTTCCATGTAAATAATTAATTATGATTTTTTTATTACAACTTTTAAAAAATATAAAAAATCGTATGTCTGACCACCTTAACTAGGTCAAAACTTCATGAAATTCAATTCATTTTTTTTTAATTCTATACTATGTGAAGCATAGAATGTGACACATGTTTCAGAAAATGTGATACCATTTGAAAGCTATAGATTTTTTTCAATCAACCTATCAATCAGGACTTTATTCGTAATTCAAATAGAAAATGAATAATTATTATTTATTAAATTCAAATTAAAGCATAATTTTTATTGGTGGAAAGCTGAGAATATCCTTTACAAACCCTTTTCGTTTCATCAATTTTGGGTAAAAAAAAAGTCATCAGCCACATGGGTCATCATATCACTTACATATCACCACTTTTTGGCCCATCGTGATCCTGCACATACCCAACCCGTCAAGTTCAAGTGGAAGAGGCAGCAGCCAAAACCCATCTCAAAATTATCCTCAAGGTCAAAGGTATGAAAAATCTCAAGTCCAATGCCATTATTGTAAAAATTTTGGACACTACATGAATGAGTGTAGGAAGAAGTAGTATGATATGGGTAGGCAAAATGAAAATTTTACTAAAGAGAGATAAGATCATCGACCAAATAAAAGAACAATGTTTTTGGCCTGTAATGTAGCACAAGCTAGTGAAAAAGATGTTTGGTTCTCAGACTCAAGCTATAGTAACCACATGACAGGAAATTTAGAGTTATTCACAAGTTTAGATGGGAATATTAAGTCAAATGTCACACTAGGTAATGACAACAAAGTGTCAGTTAAAGGAAAGGGAAATGTTAATATTCTAACCAAGCAGGGGGAGCAAAAAAATATCTCAGATGTGTATTTCGTGCTAGGTCTGAAACACAATTTGATGAGTGTAGGACAGTTAGTTCAAAAGGGTTATAGAGTGACTTTCAAGAATGGATTGTGCAATATTTTAGACAAATACCCAAGTAGCCAGTTGATAGCTAAGATCAAGATGAAAAACAATAGAATGTTTCCTTTAAGAATTCAGCCATATTTGAGCACAAACTATGCACAAGCACAAGAGGTATCAACTATTACTCAGTTTATCTTTCAGGCAAAAGTAAAGGATGAAAACTAGTTGTGGCACTTAAGATTTGGTCATTTGAATTTTGGTGTACTGAATTTACTTCATAGGAAAGGTATGGTTAAAGGAATTCCATTAATTGAAAAACCTGAGAGAGTTTGTGAAGGGTGCATTCTAGGAAAGCAGCATAGAGAGTCATTCCCAATAGGGAAATCAACAAGAGAAAAAGCCCCTTTAGAAATTGTTCATTCAGATCTTTGTGGCCCAATGCAGACACCTTCAATAGGTGGTAGTTATTATTTTCTGACTTTTATAGATGATTATTCAAGGAAGACATGGGTCTATTTCTTAAAACAAAAAAGTGAAGTGTCTGATTTCTTTCATCAGTTCAAGTCTCTTGCTGAAAAAAAGAGTGGTCATTTTATTAAAGTGCTGAGAATAGATAGAGGAGAATACATATCAAGAGAATTTTTAAATTTATGCAAAGATCATGGTATACACAAGCAGTTCACAACCAGATACACACCTCAACAAAATGGGGTAGCTGAGAGAAAAAATAGAACCATGATGGAGATGGCTAGGAGTATGATGAAAGCCAAGCATTTAACTAATGAGTTCTAGGCTGAAGTTGTATCTTGTGCAGCATACATAATGAACAGATGCCCAATGAAAAGTGTGATGAATATTATTCCTGAAGAATCCTAGACTGGAAAAAAGCACAGTGTATCTCACATGAGAGTTTTTGGTTGTGTTTCATATGCACATGTACCTAATGAATTGAGAAGAAACTTGACAATAAAGGAGAGAAATGTATTTTTGTTGGCTACAGTGATGAATCCAAAGCATATAAATTTTTTAATCCAACAACTAAGAAGGTTATAATAAAAAAAGATGTTCAATTTGTTGAAGATGAAGCATGGTATGGAAGTACAAAGAGCACAGTTAATGTTACAGTCAATATCCCTCAAGAGGAAAGTGAAATTTCAGTTCCAGCAAATGTCCCTGTTGTCCCAGTTCAACCTCAGACAAGTGGTCAACAATTGACACCAGGAAGCAATGTAAGAGTAGCAACAAGAGGACTACAAACACCAACCACAACAAGAACTCCTGGCGTAGGACCTTCACGTCCACATTCTGCAGATTCGAGTGATCTTTCAAATCCAACACTGGCAAGCATGAGGAGACAGAAAATCAGAAGTATGAGTGATATCTATAATCAGAATGAAGGAGAGAACAAGTCATAGCAGTTTACACTTTTTGCATTTTATTCTCAAGCTGAAGATCCAATCCATTATGAAGATTCAATTAAGGAGGAAAATTGGATAACAAAAATGGATGAAGAGATAGATTCAATTGAAAAAAATCAGACATGGGAATTGTAGAGTCTTCCAAAAGACAAAGATGTAATTAGAGTCAAATGGATTTATAAGACTAAATTGAATGAAAATGGAGAAGTGCAGAAGCACAAAGCAATATTGGTTGTAAAAGTTTATGCACAACAACCTAGAATTGATTATACAGAGACTTTTGTACCTATAGCACTACTTGATACGGTCAGAATGATACTTGCCATAGCAGCACATAATAGATGGTTAGTTCATCAAATGGATGTTAAATCAACATTTTTAAATGGCTATCTTGAAGAGGATGTTTATATTGAACAACCACCTATATATGAATTATTGGGACAAGAAGACAAAGTATACAAGCTGAAGAAGGAACTGTATGGTCTGAAACAAGCCCCAAGAGCTTGGTATAGCAGAATAGACAATTATTTCACACAGAATGGATTTCTTAGATGCAGCAGTGAACCAACACTGTACACTAAAGTGGATGAAGAAGGTAAAATTTTGATCATTTTCCTTTATGTAGATGATTTAATCTTGACTGGAAATGTGTCAGTTGATTTGTTCAAAGAAGCAATGATGAAAGAGTTTGAGATGATAGACTTAGGTCTGATGAAATATTTTCTGGGAACTGAAGTAAATCAAAATGAAAATGGATTTTTTATTTCTCAGACTAAGTATGCAAGTCATGTTTTAAAAATATTTCATATGTTGAATTGTAAGTCAGCACCTACTCCAATGGTGATTGGTTTGAAGCTTAGCAAGGAAGATAAAAGTTTTGATGTTGATTCTACACTGTATAAACAGCTTGTTGGGAGTTTAATGTATTTAACAGCTACAAGGCCAGACATTATGTTTTCAGTTAGCTTAATTTCCAGATTTATGGAAACTCCAAAGGAGACTCATTGGATGGCTAGAAAAGGAATCCTTAGATATATCAATGGAACAAAGAATTATGGCATCCACTATACCAGATTAGATGAATTCAAGCTAACTGGTTATACTGACAATGACTGTGCTGGGAGCATAAATGACAAAAAGAGCACATCTAGATATGTTTTTCACTTTGGCAGTGGAATTGTTTCATGGGCCTCTAAGAAGCAGCCAATTGTTACATTATCCTCAGTTGAAGCTGAATATGTTGCAGCCACTAGTGCATCTTGCCAGGCTGTCTAGATGAGGAGATTCTTGAAAGAAATTCAGCATGAACAATCTGAAGCAACTTGCATTTACTATGACAATAACTCAACAATCGCCCTTTCAAAGAATCCAATCTTCCACAAGAGGAGAAAGCACATAGACACATGGTTTCACTTCATCAGGGAGTTAATTAAAAAAGGAGATATTACATTGAATTTATGCAAGTCAGAGGAGTAGCAAGCAGAAATTTTCACAAAGGCGTTGGGCAGAGATAGTTTCATACATCAAAGAGTCAGACTGGGCATCAAAAATGGTGAGAGTTGTGTTCAAGGGGGAGTGTTGGGAATTCACCCAACTCCCGTGCTAGCATTTCAGTCAACCCAGGCGGTCTCCATCAGCTCTCACTATGCAACCGCGCCTGAAGACCGTCCAACTCGGAGTACCGCGGTGTCTACCAAGTTACCGTGAGTTGGACGGTCTTCAGGTGTGGTTGCGTGGTGAGAGCTGATGGAGACCGCCTAGGTTGACTGAAATGCTAGCGTGGGAGTTGGGAGAATTCCCAACACTCCCCCTTGAACATAACTCTCCCCATTTTTGATCTGGTAACAACCACGCACTAGTCATAAATCTAAATTGGTATTTTCTGGTATGTAACATTATATCCTAATGCATACTCTTTCATCTCCAATTCATGTTGGCTGTATATATCAAGATATGGTTTTCTTTCGCATGCAATTTTTTGAAATATCTCCCAATGATATTGCAGTGTACCCCTTGCAATTATTGATTTCCTTTAAGAGATTGATAAGCATGATCCTCAGATGCATTTGTATTGTTAGATAAACCCTAGTTCGATATAACTAAGAACAATGGGTACGATGGGAGTTCCTTCGTTATTATTGAATATCTTGTTTAGTACATATTATTATTATTATTGTGCTTGATGGAAGTCCCTTATTTTTTTTTGCCATCTAGTACAATGCGCTTCATTATAGAGCAAGCATATTTCTATGTTTGTTTCATTTAATCACCGCCTCTATTCTCATCAAGAACATTGTCCCCTCTTAAAATGATGGAAATGGTGCAAGCCTAGATTAAACCACTCTGTCAAACAGATCATTTTCCTTTGCATTCTCCCACTTTCTGCACGTACGAATACACAAATATTTCTATCCATGAGATGATATTTGTTTGAGGAATTTTACCCAGCAATGAGCACCCATTCTCAAGTCTTCACTTTGTATGTAAGTCCATCACGTCAATCACAAATACAAAGTCTAACAAAAATATAATTTCTTATTCTTCAGTCCATGTCAATTTCAAGCTCTTAGTGTAGGCTGCAAAAGAGAGGGTTCTCGGAAAGGTTGTGTTTTATGGCCTACACCTGCCAATTACGTTTACTTGAAATTTTTTGAGTCCTTCCCTTCTTCAGTTTTGGCACCCTCCTTCTACTCCCATATTCCTCATACTTGTCTTTGAAGGGCACTTATAGTTGTAGCTTCTGATGTGATTTCCTCTATCCTTCTTGCTTTGATGGATGTCCACCCATTATATCTTGATTTTGGGTCACTGCTCAATATAAAGTGCAAGCTTATTCTTTCAGATTATTTCATTTGGCATCACCAATATTCTCCACAAGAACATTGTCATTGTTCTAAATGATGGAAATGGTTCACATCTCTCAAAAAAAATAGAGTGCCTAATAGTAGTTTCCCTCAAGTTTTATATATCCTTATCCAAATTGTAACTGAAGTAAATAATAGAGATAACTGAATTCTGAAATATTTTCTCTTCCTTGATACTTTAAGTGTCAAATACTCTGGCATATTTTGATAAGTTCATATAAAAATTATTGCTTATATTCATTTCGATATTTTGAATCGGAGTTAAGAAATTTAACTCATTCAATTGAACCGTCACTCGAAATATTTCTTAGTATGTAAGAATCTATGCTATTTAAATATTGACACCCAAGAGTATTAAGTTCAATGTATATTATTTGAAGTGAATGGTAGAGATTTTATTTTAAAAGAGGAAGATTGATGTCTTGTTTCAAATAAAATAAATGATATACAGTCTATGGTAAGAGAGAAAATGTATTTTAGTAATACAAGAAAGGGGTAAGTATGGATAATATAATTAGATATTTATTATTCTGAATTACAAATTCAATGATAATATAGTTAAGGATCTATTCTATATTTATGAAACTTTTTAGGAATAAAAGAAAGACCCATATCATTTCTATAATAGTTTACTTCTAATTGGCAATATAGTTAGTAAAGGAAATCATTGTAATAGAAAATAATAAGTGAAGGAGAGTTGATGTATTCTTAAGGTGAATGAGGATTTTGATTTCCTTATGACTATTTTATAGTTGATTATAAATGTCAGTAGTTATGGACAAATTATACAAAGAAAAATTAGAAATTTGTATTGAAAAGAAAAGAAATTGATTAAACTATATTTAGGTGATAAAAGGATTTATTTAAATAAATTGAATTAGATCATCTCTTTTGTCAATTAATTTAGGCTGAATATCTACATAATCCTCCAATAGTTGAATTGATTATATAGGATGATTTCTTGATTGTAGTGTTTAATTGATGTTTGTGTGGGATAATGTACAAATAATGTCTTCCCTGGATGCATTGTTTAGTTGACTTTATTATTGATTACTTGTGTTTGAATGTGACATTGATTTGATTTCTATTACTATCTTATGGAGAGAGTCTTTGAGCTAAGTGGTTTTTTGTAAGTCTTCTAGAGGCTAGGCAAGTTCTTTTGCATGATGGATTTTACGATTGTTTCATTTTAAAGTATCTTAGTACCTTAGTTGTGATTATCCATCTTGGAAGGGATTGGTTATTTTTTGAGATGTGTACATGGGTTCTTTAGCTTTGCACCGCTTACTCGTTATTCTAGTTGATATTTTTGAGCAAGAGGGTTCAAGCCTCGCTTTATGTGTACGTACATGTGATTTATGATTTTGTGTAAATGGCTCTATCCAATTGGATTTGTTTGGTTCTTCTAGTTGTTAGTAGGGGGAGTGGCTCTCAATGGGGGTCGGTGGACAAAGTGGCACCAAGGTAACTCATTGAAAGTTTCTTTAATCAGTAATAATCTAAAATAAATTAGAGAGTTGGGTAGTTCACATTAATCAAGATAATGGTAACGCCTCACTCATGGCTCAAGTGCTTGTTTAGGCTTGAGATAAGTGGAAATGGTTAGAAGGGAAAGATCAACTACCTTGTCTTCTTGAAAGGTATGTTGATCCCGCATGATTTTGTATGGGGGCCAATATTCAGTAGAGGTTGCCAAGGTAACCTAGGATGGGGGTCTGGTAGCCTTGGAAGATTCATCAGGATAACCCATAGCAAGCTATGTGATGACACTCCTCCCTATAGCCACCTAGCATTCCCAAGTCATTTGCTCCCCTTTTTTGTTGCATACCTCTTGAAGCAGTGTCAGTATTATGTGAAGCTTTTGTTGAGAAATTATGTCTCAACTTCGAGCTTGAAGTCCTCGTTTTCATGCCTTGGTGATTTTGTATTGTTTGCAAAGTTTTGGCGAAGGCGGAACCAGGATGGAACTTGGCATTGTTTTGTTTGCCTAAGTTCCAGGTCTCTGGCGGAGGTAGAACCTGGATGGAACTTGGCATTGTTCTATTTTCCTAAGTTCTGGGTTTCTGTTCTCGTTCCGACTCCGCTTCCTACCGTCTATTTCTTCTTGTTCATTTCGCAGGTTTTGGCGGAGGTGGAACCAGTTTTGGAAGTTGGCAATGTCTGTTTGCCAGGTTCCTATTTCAGTTTCTATTCTGACTCTAAGCCCGACTCCTGCTTTTATGATCTAGTTCCTCTGGATGTTTGGATTCTCCTCAGGGTGTTTTCCTCCACCTTGTCCTAGTTCTGGATTGTTGTTTCTTGCAGTTGGCGGAGGCGGAACTGGAACTGGATTGGTTCTTGATCTTGGACTTTTGGTAAAGTCCTGTTTCTTTTCCTATTCCGTCCTCGGGTCCGACTCCGACTCTGATCTTTTGTGTTCCTGTCTTGGTTTGACCCTAGGTTGACTTACCCCGGTCAGAACTGTTTCCGATGAGTTCCTCTTTTCCATGGGCGAACGTGGAACCGAATTGGTTCTTGAACCTGTAATTTCGGTGGAATCATGTTTTGACTCCATTTTCGTCTTCGACTTCGACTCCGGTAGTGTGTATTTTCGGTGGAGTCTTGTTTCGACTCCTATTCTGACTTTGGCTCCGGCAGTGTTAGAAATGACTTGAAGTCTTGGTCACCCCCGATGTCTGTTTGACCGTTTTGGTTGCTTTGTCAGCTGTGATTGCTAATGGGTCTTGGACGTGTGGCACCTAGTTGAATAGTGTTTGGATGGATACCAAGATAGTTATTGTGGCAGTTGCATTTGTCAACGAAGGGTGGCGAGCTCAACCATTTTGAGTAATGACTTTGAATGGAAAGTCGACTCGTTGCAGGAAATCTGTCAGATCCGACCAGTTGCATGATTTGAGGATGGACTTCATTGCTCTTCTAAGTCGGTTACATATGGATGAGAGATGTGTTATTTCTCATAAGTTAGACAAGTCAAGAGTTGAGTCGTAAGTTGCAGAGCAAGTTTGAAGTTGTGAGCTGAAGAACAGAAGGAGGTGAGTTCTTGAGGAGGGTTTTGAACTGTATGTTGTAAAAACATTGTAATAGTGAATCTGAAACTCTCTGGGTGATTGTGAGCTGAACTAAGAAGTCTGGTTATTGTATGTAATCGATTCATTACTGTAATACAATAGATTTGACTTTGTGTGGTGGGTTTTTTACCTGAAAGGGTTTTCCCACGTAAATACTGTGTCATCTTTGTTTGCTTATCTTTCTGGTTTCTCATTGCCATGGTTCTATGCATGTCTATAAGTTTTTAAAACTGTTAGTTTTTCGTTTTTGCTTCTCTTCCCTAAAGTAAAGGTGTTAAGAGAATGTATTCCGCACTGTTGGGTTAGTAGATCCGCATTCTTTTCCCTTCAGCTTTGTGGTTTTTGTATGTTGGATTCATGTTATCCCTTGTTTGCTTGACTTCTTATGTAGTGGGTCCTTATTATAATCTTTTAGCATAGGGGGTGGACCTTAGGGATCCACATGGTTGGGTGGAATGTGCCATTCACTCCATTGGGTTCGTAGTTGATGTTCATGAGCATGGATGTGGTACCTTATGCTGAGTTTCTAGATCTTGTAGCGGACTTGAGTTAGCATTTACATTATGTAATGTTATCATTTTAGTTGGATCTTATCATGTATTTGATGTATCATTCCCATTGTTATAAGGGAAGTTTGATGTAATCTTGTAAAAAGTGTAATGATCTACCCCATGTATGGGAAGTTGTATATGTATTCATTGGTTCGTATTCTATACTCTTGAATGGTGTTGTATCTATGGGAATATATATATAATTCTTTTAATGTTGTGGATGTAAATGAACTATTGTTGTAGTTATTTTATGATGTATGGATAATTGATATATTCTTAATGCAGTCATGATACCCTAAAGGACATAGTTAGTGCATATGTACATGTAGGTTACATTCTATGTAATTGATAGTATGATCTATATGTTGATTCATTTTTTAAAAAACAAATTGGGTCATAATTGTTAGTTAGATGTGTTGTCCTTTGGGGTTTCATGGCAGGGCATTACACCTAAAATCAGAGCCTAGGTTCATACACTGGGTACTTTGGATACATATGAGCCCATTATGTTGTCCTAGTGCTTAGAATCTTGAGCTTCTATTTTTTTCCTTTTGGTCATCCTCGCTTAGCAACTCAAGACTTGTCATTTGGTGGTGTTGGTCCAATGGTGCAGAAAACCGATGGAAAGGATAGGACCCTCAATGTAGTGTGCAATGCACTGATATTCTTCCTACCGGGGATGCATTATGGACCCTTGTAAAGCCTTGTGATGTGTTTTCCAGTTATGTGAATTTGTGTGTGTATTTATATTTTGTGCTTGCCTTTTGATGTGAGTGGTTGTTGCATGATGTTGTGTGATATTTATTATCTTGTATATTTTGCTGAATGTTTGAGATGGTGTGGAGTGTATGATTATATTGGATTTAATCTCTTAAATTTTGGTATTAATTAGTTAGATGATGATTAATACACCTTGTTAATGTTATTTTTACTATTTTGGGTTGGTTTTGGATGATAGTTTATCATAGTTTGATGCTCATGATACTATTGACTTATGCATATGTTATGATGGTTACATAGATTTATTTGTGTGTTCAGATTAATTTAGTTATGAGTATCATATGGTTATATGATTATGTTTATTGTGCATTTAATTCATGATTGATCTATGTTGTCTACGATGTAATTGTTCTTATTCATTGAGGTGGATTATTGTTTGAAGTGTCTTTATGGGAGAGACAATGTAGCATTACTCGTTCGTGAGTACCCTACTATCACCCTACTATGCTGTGATTTCCTCTCACAATGTGTTCGATTGTTTGATATATATGTGTGTGTGTGTGTGTGTGTGTGTGGTTTGATAGTTTATCTAATGTAGATTGGAGGTACCAAGTATCAACTCCACCTGAATTGTCAAGTTTGAACGTGCCTTAAAATCCAATGAAATGTTGTTGAAAATGGAGATGACAAAAGGTCCCCTACCCTTTCCATCATCGTTGATGAGGATGGTTATCGAGTTGGTCACCCATTAGTCATGGTTGTGTTCATGGTTAGTTGATTTTTGTTTTTTGTCCTTGCTTGACATTTAGTTTGCTTGATTATTTTATGTTGCTTGTATTTATGTTAAAGAAAAGGTCAACGTGGTTTTATTTAACAAATTTTTGAACTAATGTGTGTATGTTTTATTTTAACCTTGAGACTTCCAGGAGTAAGAAAAACCTTAGGGGGAGGATGTAGTGTCCTTCCATTATTCACCCTTTTATGATGTTTTTGTCTCAGGTCACTAATTGGACATCTATTTTATTTTGTCAGATTAAATGCATTTGTTGACTTGTGCATTAAAATAAATTATTAAGCAAAAAGGACATACATGTGATAAATAAATAAATAAAAACATAAATATGGATAATAATAGTTAATAATGAAATATATTTATAACGTGATATTATAATTAATGAATAATAATAAATTTAGCTATGGACATTAAAGAAAAGACAAATTATTGAAAAAAATTATTTAAAATTACTAAAAAGGAATATAATTAATGCATTTCATGAGTGAATACATGCATGCATTTATATTCATGAGTGCTTTTGGTATGTAGCAGATTTCTTTGCATGTGCTTTTCTACAACAATTTTGTAACTACTTTATAGGATTAAAAGCATTCCTTTTGTAGGCTTTTTTTAGAAGATTCTTTGTAATTGAAGAGATCGCTATTCATCTTACTTAATCAATTGATGTTGTAGCATTGGGGGAGGGAATCAATTCTGTGTTTTTCGGAATAATTTTCTATTTGGACATACTCTGCATCTCTCTCTCGGTTTTAGGGGTGCGATTATGTTTTGGGGGAGGGATTTCTCTTCTTCAACTTCTCTCACAGTCACTACCATTAATCCAAAGACAATGAGGAACCTACTAGGTGAAGTTTCCATTTCCTACATAGAGGGTTGTCCATGTGACTGACGATTTGAAAAGAAAGTAGGAGCATTATGGATCTGGTAACAACCACACACCAGTCATAAATCTAAATTAGTATTTTCTGGTATGTAAGATTATATCCCAATAAGAACTCTTTTATCTCCAATTCATGTTGGTTGTAGATATCAAGATATGGTTTTCTTTCGCATGCAATTTTCTGAAATATCTCCCAATGATATTGTGGTATGCCCCTTGTAATTGTTGATTTCCTTTAAGAGATTGATAACCATGATCCTCACATGCATTTACACTGTTAGATAAACCCTACCTGAATATAATTGAGAATAATGGGTACGATGGGAGTTCCTTCGTTATTATTGAATATCTGGTTTAGTACATATTATTATTATTATTGTTGTGCTTGATGAAAGTCCCTTAGTTTTTATTGGCATCTGGTAAGTGCACTTCATTATACAGCAAGCATATTTCTATGTTTGTTTAATTTAATCACCGCCTCTATTCTCCTCAAGAACATTGTCCCCTCTTAAAATGATGGAAATGGTGCATGCCTAGATTGATCCACTCTGTCAAACAGATCGCGTGTCTTTGCATGCTTCCACTTTCTACACGTCTGACTACACAAACATTGCTATCAATGAGACAATATTTGTTTAAGTAATTTTACCCAACAATGAGTGCCCATGGTCAAGTCTTCACTTTATTGAAGTCCATCGCATCACTCACCAATACAGTCTGATAAAAATCTAATTTGTTATTCTTCAGTCCATGTCAATTTCAAGCTCTCGGTTAGGCTGCAAAAGAGACCTGGTTATGGGAAAGGTTGTGTTTTAGGGCTTACACCTGCCAATTACATTTACTTGAAAGTTTCTGAGTCCTTCCCTTCATCATTTTTGGTTCCCTCCTTCTACTCCCATATTCCTCATACTTGTCTTTGAAGGGCGCTTATAGCTGTAACTTTTGACGTGATTTCCTCTATCCTTCTTGCTTCGATGGATGTCCACCCATTATTTATTTATTTTGGGTCACTGCTCAATATAAAGTGCAAGCATATTCTTTCAGATTATTTCATTTGGCATCGCCAATACTCTCCACAAGAACATCACCATTATTCTAAATGATGGAAATGGTTCACATCTCTCAAACAAAATAGAGTGCCTAATAGTCGATTCCTCTCAAGTTTTATATATCCTTATCCAAATTGTAACTGAAGTAAATAATAGAGATAACTGAATTCTGAAATATTTCCTCTTCCTCGATACTTTAAGTGTCAAATACTCTGGCATATTTTGATAAGTTCATATAAAATTATTGATTGCATTCATTTGGACATTTTGAATCAGAGTTGAGAAATTTAGCTCATTAAATTGATCCTTCACTCAAAATATTTCTTAGTAAGAATCTACGCTATTTAAATATTGACACCCAAGAGTATTAAGTTGAATGTATATTATTTAAAGTGAATGGTAGAGACTTTTTTTAAAAGGGAAGATTCATATCTTGTTTCAAAGAAACTTTATGATATAAAGTATCTGGTAAGAGAGAAAATGTATTTTAGTAATACTAGAAAGGGGTAAGTACATATAATATAATTAGATATTTATTATTGTTAATTACAAATTCAATAATAATATAGTTAAGGATCTATTCTAAATTTATGAACCTTTTTAGAAATAAAAGAAAGACCATATCATTTCTATAATAGTTTGCTTTTAATTGGCAATATAGTTAGGAAAGGAAATCATGGTAATAGAAAGGAATAAGTGAAGGAGAGTTGATGTATTCTTAAGGTGAATGATGGTTTTGATTTCCTTATGACTATTTATAGTTGATTATAAATGTCAGTAGTTATTGATAAATTATAGAGAGAAAAATTAGAGAATTGTATTCGAAAGAAAAGAAATTGATTAAACTATATTTAGGTGATAAATGGATTTATTTAAATAAATTGAATTAGATCATCTCTTTTGTCAATTAATTCAGGCTGAATATTTACATAATCCTCCAGTAGTTGAATTGATTATATAGGATGATTTCTTGATTGCAGTGTTTAATTGATGTTTGTGTGGGATAATGTGCAAATAATGTCTTCCTGGGATGTATTTTTTAGTTGACTTTATTATTGATTAATTGTGTTTGAATGTGACATTGAATTGATTTCAGTTATTGTCTTATGGAGGGAGTCTTTGTGCTAAGTGCTTTTTGGTAAGTCTTCAAGAGGCTAGGGGGAGTTCTTCTGCATGATGGATTTTATGATTGTTTCATTTTAAAGTATCTTAGTTGTGATTGTCCATCTTGGAAGGGATTGGTTATGTGTTGAGATGTGTACATGGGTTCTTTAGCCTTGCACCGCTTACTCATTATTATGGTTGATAGTTTTGAGCAAGAGGGTTCAAGCTTCGTTGTGTGCAGGTGTTTTAACCAAGGCTAAAATGCAAAACTTAAAGAAATGCAAACAAGGAAAACACAAAAAACACCTCATGATTAGGCCCGAGTTTAATTTGAATAAAATGAAATAAAAGGAACAATATTACCTTGTCGAAGTTGATTGGTTGGTTGGCCCTGGTTATTGTTCAATTTTGTGTGCTCCTAGATCGATTTCGACAGCATAACGACTTGTTGTATCTTGATTTGGGTGCAAGAAGATGATGGTTGGAGATGGATGAAGTTGAATGCTTAGAAGGGTTGAAGGTGATAGATTGTGTATGAGAGTGAATAGAATTCTTAGGTTTGCAAAGTGGCTAAGTGCTAGCCATTTAACCAAAGAGAGATGAATGAAGTTCTAAGATTCATTCTTAGTCAAGGGAAAGAGATCAAGGGTGGAGATCAAAGGTTGACCATAAAGAATTAAAAATTCCTTTTTAATATGCATGGGGAAGAGAAAATGAATAAAATATTCCTTGAGAAATATTGGGTGAATAAATGGAATTTAAAATTCCATTGGAAAGTACATGGGGATTGTAAATCGAATTAAAAATTCCATGAAGGGTATTGGAAGAATAAAATGGAATTAAAAATTATATTGGGATGTGGGAAGAGTTGACTAAGGGGGGCTGATTAGACTATTTGATGAAGGATTAAAAGAGGGTTAGGTGGCTAATGATTGTTAGGAGCCAACTTGCAAAATTTGGAGGATGTGACACCTCCTAATCATGGATTAGGAATCTGCACATCCCTAATGATGGGATTAGGAGATGACTTAGGATTAAGTGAAAGTGATGGGACATAAAGATAATTAAATCAATGGATTATTTATTTAATTCTTTGGAAGAAAGCGGTAAAGGGGGTAAGGTATTTAATTATATAACTAAATACCTTAGGGATTGAGATTACTCTAGGGGTATTAATTAAATAATAGTAACATTATTTAACTAATGTGGATAAAAGGATATTTAGATGAAAAGGGTAAATTTGACCAAATATAAGTGGTCAAATTTAGATGTTTACATTTTTCCCCTCTTTGAGATGGTCTTACGAAGTAGCATCATTTCAAAGAAAATTAAAAGATAGCACCAAGAACAAGATGGTTAGATTGGGGAAGATGTCCCAGTCATCCAAAGGAGTGACTAGGAGGAAATATGATGGGAGCAAAGATGAAGGTTAGGGATTGAGGATGCCCCCTCGAGATGACATGTGGGTTCGAGAGAAAATGGGTTTTCTCTAAAAATGTATGAGATGATGCAAAAGGATGGATAAGAGAGGATGGGAGAGAAGGGATAACAAAAGCACAAAGGGATGCTAGGAAAAAGGTGATGTTTCCTCGGTCAAGCTACAAGCCAAGATTGACTGATGATGGATGGAGTGTGGTTGATGAGGGAAAAATATATATTGAAATAATACAAGGATAGGGAGGGATACATCCTGATGATGGTGATGAGACTGTTGTTGATGAAGGAAGGATACATCCCAAAGGAACATAGAAGGATAGGGAAGGATACACCCCGATGATGATGATGAGAGTGTTGTTGATGAGGGAAGGATACATCCCGAAACAACACAAAAGTATAGGGAAGGATACATCCTGATGCTAATGATGATGATGGTGATGATTGGGTCAAGGCTTGTAGCAAGGCAGGGAACAAGACCAAGGATGTGACTAGATGATTTGTGCTAGAGTGAATGAATTAGGATTGGATGGAGATGTGAGGTTATTAAAATGAATGAAGATGATGGAGGGAAAGATGCTTAGAATAAAAAATCTATATTATCCTAAGAAGGGTATGTGAAAGATCATCATGGAAAAAATAGGCCCTTAAGTGGCGATGAAAATTTAGAAACTTAAAGTTAGACAAATTGATTTAAAAATTTCAATAAGTTATCTATATTATTTCAAAAATATGTAAGAATAGAATCTATAGAAAATTGAATGTAGTTTCTAAAATAATAGGTCTTAAAAAAATAATTAAAATCTATTTGGTGAAAATTTGAAATTTCAATGGAGTAGTACTTAAATTTCAAGGAAAAAATAAGAAGTAGGTGTCTATTTGACCACCCTAACCACAGTAAAATGATAATATTTTTTTATAATATTTTAGATATAAGTAGAGGACTCGTGTCTCAATGCGATGCATAATTTTTTGTAATTTTTTCCAAGCAAATAATTAATTATGAATTCATTATTACAAATTTTTAAAAATATAAAAACTCGTATGTCTAACCACCTTAACTTGGTCAAAACTTCATGAAATTCATTTTTTTTTTTAATCCTATAGTATGTGAAGCATAGAATGTGACGCACGTTTTAGATTCAAAAAATGTGATACCGTTTGAAAGCTATAAATATTTTTCAATCAACCTATCAATCAGGACTTTAGTTGTAATTCAAATAGAAAATGAATAATAATTATTTATTAAATTGAAAGTAAAACATAATCTATATTGGTGGAAATCTGAGAATATCATTTAAAAACCCTTTTCGTTTCATCAATTTTGGGTTAAAAAAAAGTCATCAGCCACATGGGCCATCATATCACTTACATATCGCCATTTTTTGACCCATCATGATCTTGCACATACCCAAAAGATGGATGAAAAGATTCTTAGAATAAAAAATCTCTATTATCCTAAGAATTTTGGATGAAATAGTGCTTAGAATAATAAATCTCTATTATCTTAAGTAGATTGAAGAGATGATGAAAGCAGATAGGATGGATAGATGAGGGAGAATGATGAAGAATGAATGGATAGTTACCAAATCAATCAAGTCAATTGTGATGTGTTATGATGTCATGGAATGAGCACTTAATTTGATATAGAATGAGATACTATGCACCAGGGTACAAGGAACCAAGGTAACATCGTATCACATGCATAGGACTGACACAACAAACAAAAGGTTAGTCCAACATCCCAAAGTCATAGGGATTTGGTTGGCCCTGATGTTGAGATAACCACAAACACAAAGGATGCCCCATCATAACACAATACCACGGGGATCTTGGTGGGTACTATGTGGGACAACGAAGAAGATAGAAGCAGACAAAAAGATCAAGGTACGCCCCTATTTTTACCTAGTCAAAGAACACCATGATATGATGGATCGTGGAAACCCTAACGAGGTATGATAAGAAGATCGAATGATAAACAAAATTTCAAAAGCAATAAAAGATCATAATCAAATTTAAAATTTCCTTTGCCGCAAGGTCAAAAGGGTGGATGGGATTGATGTGGTTTGTTAGGAAGGATGTATCCTGTTAGGACCAAAGATGGAGGATAGACTTGATTGACATGACACAGGATATATGAAACCAATTGAATCTCCTGATATTGATGACCTTTATTTGTAAGCACCAACTAGGATAGGGACATACTTGATGACATGACAAACTGACAAGGAACAATATAGACACAACCTAAAGACCTAGGGGTCATGAGACCGACACACCCTAAAGACCTCAGGGCTCGACGGTTGATCAAAGATCAAACTTGCCTACGTGAAAGCGCAAAGCCCTCGTAGTTTGACAAAATACCAACAACTGACCATGGATAAAAGTTGAAAGAGGACAATGTAGACCATGATAGATGATAAAGACTAGATGAACAAATTCCCTAGGGTCGGATCAAATGAGAGGCCTTTCCTATGTGAAAGCATAGGGAAAACGTAGTTTGACACAAGGCCAAAGACATATAATGGACAAGGGATGATGAGGTGACCATGATAAATGGATAAAAGGATGGAGCCGATATGATGAACCAAGATAGGCTGTATAGATGGGATGGTGGTGATTGCATGAATCTTGGGGATGGGACAGTTATCCAAATCATCAAAAGATGAATGGAGGCAATGGCATGATGGATAGATGAGTGATGAAGATTGATAGGATATAAGAAATATGTGAGAAATATATAGGAGTGATGATATTGGGATGAATGGAATTGGATTACATGAGGGGTAGTTTATAGCTAGAACCCAATGACAAGGGATTATGAGATGGATATAGGGATAAGTATTTGGAAAGATGTAATGGATTATTGGATGGACGAATGGATGGGGAGATAAGGATGAAAAGATGGAAAAGGACTACTAGATGGGTTGATAGGAAGATAAAGATGGGGAGATGGAAGGGATTTCTTGGAGCGGTGGGTGGATGATGTTGCCAAGGACTATATCACAAATAAGGAGATGCCCCACTAGAGATATGTAGTGAATGATGAGGCAAGAGGAATGGTGGATAGTAGGAAGGGTAAATAAGAAATGGATACGGATCGTAGTAGGATGGGTGGACAATGGAAGAGAAATGGATGTCAATAGGATGCATGGATAAGGAAGGTGAATGGGGGGGATAAGGGATATGGCGGCACATGGACGAGGGGAATGTATGTTGAGAGATGTCCAAAGCATGTATATATATGTGCCCATGTCTTGATCAAGATCACAAAGAAGATGGAGGGACTAGGATAAATGGGATATGATGGATAGGATGTAGGAGATAGGTGGATGTAGGAGATGGAGGAAGGGGATGTATAGATGGAAGTTGCCCCCAATTGTGGAAGTAAACCAAATGGGAGATTTATGCATGATGCCTATTTACTAGGTTTTCATCATGGTACTTATCCAAGGTGCTTGTTTGCCAAATTTTCACCATTGGATGAATTATTTCTCTTTACTATTTATTTTATTTTATTTTTATTTTATATTTTTTTGTATTTTTGGCAGTTTTTTTATTTTTTTTTTGGATTTTTTAGCTAGTAAGTGGGTGGAGATGGGTGAAAAGAGGGATATGGATAAATGGATTCAGAAGACATGTTATAAGGGGATGGATGAAGTAATCAAGCATCAAGTTCCATATGAGGTAATAAGAGCCCATGTGTAAAGCAACTATTGTATGTTGGTACAACCTTATTAGAATGGATGGATTATGCAAGATGATGGATTAGAGGGATTTGATGGGGGAGATATGGGGGATAATGGATGGGATGTTGGAAAGCATATGGATGGAATGATGGAGTGGATGTGTGATGGGGGAAGGTGTTCAGGACAAACATTGGCACATGTGGTGGTGGATGTGAAAGGATATGAGGATGAATGGATGGAGAGCGTGGAGATAATTGAGGAGTTGGGATAGTGAATTTTGGGACATAGGGACCCAAAATAGATTTAGGAGATGGAGGATGTGAATTATTTTTTGGTGGATTAGCAACTTTGGATGTTGTTATGGATTTTTCATTTGAAGGCACTACATCTTTTTTCTTGGGAATCCACATGGTTTTGGCTTTTTCTTTGGTGGGCCTTCCTGGCCTTTTGGATGGATTTGTATTTTGGATTGTATTTTTCTTTTTTTCAACATGTCTTTATAAGGGGACATGAGTAGTTTTAGATTCATTTGGATGTTTGGACTTATGCATTTCTTCTTTGGCATCCAAAGTACTTTTAATAGCAATGGGATGGTATGAGGTGATGGATGATGTGGAGACGACATGGATGGAGTGATAGAGGTAGGATTTTAACAATGATGTGTGGATGGAGGATGTGAGATAACATCCATGGAGGGGTGCCTTTGTTGATCCTTATCAGGGATTATGATTTTAGGATTCTTATGATGTGTGCTAGGGATAGGTGATGAATGGATGAGAGGATGAAGAGGATAAGATGGAGGAGGTACTTTTGGGATCTAGGGGCCCAAAATGG
>CM021104.1:637766799-637795880 GCA_007115665.2 Sequoiadendron giganteum | reverse complement strand
TAAAGTAGAGATATTGTGATGTTTGATGATGATAAGGATAGGAGTATGGGGATGGTGGATTACTATATGAGGATGTGGATGTTGGATAGGAGAGTGATGTAGAGGGAGGACATGATGGATATGTGGATGGTGAGGGTATTGGATATCCCTTGTCAAGGGTAGCGTAAGGACTATTATTAGATATAGATGAAGGAATGGGGGGATAGTTCGGAGGAATGGATGGACTTGGAGAGGGGATTGAAAGAAGCTTGCTAGCAACAACAACATAAAGGGGATCTATATTATACTCATATTGATCAACAATAATTTCGTTATCATTATCAATGTAGTTGGGATTCCCCGTGACTACTATTATTGGTTGTGTGAAAGGAAGATAAGGATTCATGACATTAGATCAAATGGATACGGATGGGAAAGATAAGAATAGATGATTAGCAGGAAAGAATAGATGATGAAAATATAAATAGGATGGATTGGAAGATGGAAGAATATATAGGCGGACTAAAGTTCACGTTGGGATTCAAGTTAAGCTCATGAGGGGATTAAATAAAGCTCAGATTCAGATGATGGGATTAAAGATTAGATTAGAATTGAATTGGAGCTCAGATTATGGTTTCGAAAAGTCCAGGATTGATAGGTTTGAGAAAAATCAAAAATTAAAATTTTCAAAAAAAAATCGATTTTTTTTGTTGTAGTAAATCACGTTTTTGAAGGTCTCCGAAGAAGAATTTGGGGTTGAAACTTGTGTGGGTCCCTAAAATTTGGTCGCCAGAGGTGCACTATTTTAGGGATTGAATTAGTACTCTTGGAGACCTTTCCAACGGTGTAAATGGTTCTGAATTCTAAGCACCAAGTAGAAAGTTATGACCCCAACAAGTTGGGGTAAACTAATTCCTAGTTTTCTTTTTTTTTTAATGGTTTGGGGATGAATAGAAAGAGGATAAATGATTAGATTATGATTTTGGACCGAGGAAGATGTAGGCTAATTGTGGCATGAAGGATTGACTTTCTGGATTTTGTTTGGGAAGTGGATTCACCTCTATATGTAACAAATTCACCCAAATAGAGAAGCGGATTTGCTCCTAGGAGCAAGTTCCCCCTAACAAAGAGGAAAATTCACCAAAGTAGAGGAGTAAATTCTCCCCTAGGAGCAAGTTCGCCCAAACAAAGAGGTAGATTCGCCCTAGTAGAGAAGCAGATTCACCCCTAGGAGCTTGTTCAACTAAACAGAGAGGCAAATTCGCCCAATCAGAGAAGCAGATTCACCCCTAGGAGAAAGTTCACCTAAACAAAGAGGTAGATTTACCCAAGCAGAGAAGCAGATTCAGCCCTAGGATAAAATTTGCCCAAAACAGTAGTTAGATTTGCCCAAACTGTATCAAGTTCGCCTAAATAGTTGAAGACACTAAAGAACGGGTAGATGTGAGCAAGGAACGAGAAGTAGTGACTAAAGACCTGATAGGGGTCACTTTAAGAATTGTATTATGGGATGAAAAATGCACCTAAACATATTCAAATAGGGGTTTGGATGAAGAACAAGGTGAGAACAAAGGAAATGATCACCTAAACGGACCTTAATGAAGAACGTGATAGCAAACAGAAAGAACAAAATCACCTAAACGGACCCAAATGGAGATTCAGATGGAGGATGGGACCAGAAAAAGACAAATGGATATGCCTAAAGGGATACAGATGAAGATGATGACGAAGAAAGAGGCAGAAAATGGTCAAATGGTCACCAAAACGGACCCGAACGGGGTGCCAGATGAGGAAGAAAAGGCAGATTCACCCCTTTGTTAAGGTTCACCCCTATACTAAGCAAGCTTGGCCAAGTATAAGGAATAGGAAAAATTGAAAAGGGGGTGAAGAACAAACGTCAGAACGGACCCAAACTGGGTCCTGAACAAGGAAAGGGATGACAAAACAGATCTATGAATAGATTCAACTAAAAAAATTGGAAAGGAGACTCAGAGGGAGGATAGTACCACTAATGGACCAATGGATACACCCAAAAGGATCAGGACGTGGACTCAGATGAAGAACGAGATTGAAAACGGTCGAACGGACACCAAAACGGACCCGAACAATGTCCCAAATGAAGAAGAAAAGGAAGATTCGCCCCTCTATTAAGGTAGATCACCCTTGTACTAAGAAATTTTGTCTATGACAAAGGGATGGATGAAGAATGGAGATCGAAATGGACTCGAATGGGGTCCTGAACGGAGAACGAGATAACCAAAAAGATGAAGGGATTTGACTACACAGATCTGAATGGAGAGTCAGAAGGAGAATAGGACCACCAATGGATAGATGGATACACCCAAAGGGATTGATACAGGGACTCAGATGAAGAACAGGTCCGAAAATGGTCAAACGCACACCAAAATGAACCTGAATGGGATCCTAGATGAAGAAGAGAAGGAAAATTCATTCCTCTATTAAGGAAGATTCACCCCTATACTAAGAAAGTTCACCTATGACAAAGGAATGGGCGAATTTACAAAGGAGATGAAGAATGAACGTCAGAATGGACCAGAACTAGGTCCCGAGCGGGGAACGGGATGACAAAATAGATGAATGGATTTGAATAAACAGACCCAGATAGAGATTCAAATGGAGGATAGGACAACTTATAGACAAATGGATATGCCTAAAGGGATCAGGATGAGGACTCAAATGAAGAACGGGTCTGAAAAGAGACAAACAGACACCAAAATGGACCTGAATGAGGTCCTGGATGAAGAAGAGAAGGCAGATTCACCCCTGTACTAAGCAAGTTCCCCTATCACAAAGGGATGAGTGAATTTGCAAAGAGGGATGAAGAATAGGCATCAAAATCGACCTGAATGAGGACCTGAACGGAGAATGGGATCACGAACGGGGCTGAACAAAGACTCGAAACAAAGGTCGGACACCTAAACGGACCCTTGAAGCGAAGACTCGAAAGAGGAAATGAAATCCTAAATGGAGTCAAATGGGGACTCGAAATAGAGATACAATTACGAACGAGATGGGAATATTGAGAAAGATCACCTTTGATGGCAAGGGAGGACTGTGGGAGAGGACAACAAGCATGGAAAATGATAGATAGAATGTTGGACTGACTCAATTGAAAAGAAAAGCACGTGTATTGTACAAAGAAGACACTCCAGTCAACACGATCCTAGAACTAGTGATAAGGATGTCTATCTAGGCTAAACAAGGCTATCTCGTGAGTCCCCGATATACACATGGTACGTGGGGCACAACCATGAACACCATCCCATCACAAGCATGAGTTGAGAGCTCCAACGAGGTACTGGAAACTTGGACCAACTCTTCACATCTTATCTAGGTATCACCCTAGCTTCGACGCTTCACCAAACACAACATGATTGGATTGAGGTACATATTTTTCTTTCCCCCCTTTATATACCCCACCAGTAACATGTGGTTGCGATCATCCCCTGGGTGATGAAATCCCAGGTAGGTCTCGCTAAGGGAAGAAGACTCTAGATGTTACGGTTGGTCCCTAGGCTCGCACTAGCGCCTCCTAGGAAGACTCAACTGGACAAGAGTGTGTTGTGATTTCTCGTCACCCACGATCACCAAGTGGCACAAAGGGAGTAGATGCATCAACAACTCATTCACAAGCACAACAAAAAATTGAATTGACCCTCTAATTAGAGCTATGTGTGCCTAGCTAGTATGAAAAATGACAAACAAACTAAGGGTCTCGGATCGATCATCTTGTAGCAGATGTGTTAGTAGTTTTAGACCATTGATCTTTGATGAATGAGAAACAACTGCATAGATTGTTAGGAGAGAGCAAGAACAGTCACAAAAAACTAAGTTAGTGGATTAATATCTAAAAACAGAAGTAAAACTACACAGAAAATAAAAGATTAGCGTTTAAGATTCACCTCAGATTCGCCTCTGTGTGAGGTAAGTTTGCCCCTCCAGAATGTCAACTTTTCCTATCCGTTAAAGTAGGTTAGCCTATCTATCAAGGTAGGTTCACCCCTATGTTAAGGTAGGTTCATCCCTCCAAGCAGGTTCACCCCTACAGAGAAGCAAGTTCACCCCTGCAGAGAAGTAAGTTCGCCCCTCCAAGTAGGTTCACCCCTACAGAGAAGTAGGGTCACCCCTATAGAGAAGCAGGTTTGCCCCTGAGGGTAGTCAAATTTGCCCCTTCAGGTAGTTTCACCTTTATAACTACAATCTAGATCTACAAAATTCAAAGAATAGAGGATGTGAAAGAACAAATCCATGACGTGGGTTCCATCGGGCATGCCAGAAATATGTGCAGGTGTTTTAACCAAGCCTAAAATGCAAAACTGAAAGAAATGCAAACAAGGAAAACCAAAACAACACCTCAATATTAGGCCCGAGTTGAACTTGAACAAAATGCAAGAAAAGGAACGATATTATCTTGTCCAAGTTGATTGGTTGGTTGGCCTTGTTGATTGTTCGATTTTGTGTGCTCCTAGATCAATTTTGGTAGCATAATGGCTTGTTGTAGCTTGATTGGGGTGCAATAAGATGGTGGATTGAGTGCAAGATGATGGTTGGAGATGGATGAAGTTGAATGCTTGAGAAGGGTTGAAGGTGATAGATTGTGTATGAGAGTGAATATAATTATTAGGGTTGCAAAATGGCTAAGTTTTAGCCATTTTAACAAGGAGAGATGAATGAAGGGCCAAGATTCATTCTTGGCCAAGGGCAAGAGATCAAGGGTGGAGATCAAAGGTTGACCAAAAGGAATTAAAAATTCCTTTTTAATATGCATGGGGAAGACAAAAGGAATAAAATATTCCTTGATAAATCTTGGGTGAATAAATGGAATTTAAAATTCCATTGGAAAGTACATGGGGATTGTAAATGGAATTAAAAAATTGATTGGGATGTGGGAAGAGTTGATTAAGGGGGGCTAATTACACAAGTTGATGAAGGATTAAAAGAGGGTTAGGTGGCTAATGATGATTAGAAGCCAATTTGTAAAAGTTGGAGGATGTGACACCTCCTAATCATGGATTAGGAATGTGCACATCCCTAATGATGAGATTAGGAGATGAATTAAGATTAAGTGAAAGTGATGGGACATAAAGGGAATTAAATAAATGGATTATTTATTTAATTCTTTGGAAGAAAGGGGTAAAGGGGGTAAGGTATTTAATTATTTAACTAATAACCTTAGGGATTTAGAAGACTTTAGGGGTATTAATTAAATAATAGTAACATTATCTAACTAATGTGGATAAAAGGATATTTAGATGAAAAGGGTAAATTTGACCAAATATAAGTGGTCAAATTTAGATGTCTACATTTTGACACTGTTTGAGATGGTGTTACGAAGTAGCATCAATTCAAAGAAAATTAAAAGATAGCACTAAGAAGAAGATGGTTAGATTGGGGAAGATTTCTTAGTCATCCAAAGGAGTGTCTGGGAGGAAATATTATGGGAGAGAAGATGAAGATTAGGGATTGAAGACCTTGTCCAAGTTGATTGGTTTGTTGGTCTTGTTGATTGTTCGATTTTGTGTGCTCCTAGATCGATTTCGAAAGCATAACGGCTTGTTGTAACTTGATTTGGGTGCAAGAAGATGGTGGATTGAGTGTAGGTACACCATTCTTTCTAATCACAGTCTTCAAATGCAGGTGCGCCATTCTTTCTAATCATATATGTTCACAACCAAGTTCTGAAAACAACAATTGAACCTATGTGATCATAAGTTTTTTATCAACATCTAAATATACTTAGAATAACAAATCTATATTTCTCTTAAACAACCTAAATGATGAAATGGTAATCAAACCAAGTTCGAGAAACAATAATTGAACCTATAGGGTACATGAACCCATTATCATATTTCATCAGTTGTGTTAGATTTTTCTTTCCTTGTACACATTGTTCCAACCAATAGTCTAATCCCTCTTCATTTCCCTGTGGTGCTATGATTTCATAGACATGTCCTGACTATACAAGATCTGAAAGATGATCATAGTCAAGTGAAATTTCCAGTACATCTTGTAATGAGGATTGTGCTATAGATAGAGGGGTTAGGTATGGTGGAATCCAGGTATCTAGACACTCACTTGACTCGCACTGATCCCAATCAGATTGAATACAATTCTCACAAAAACAAGTCATATTGCATGTCCATATGGTCCATGCACTTGCATCTGAGCTTCAAAATGAATGAATCTTTGAAGAATATCTAATTGTTCGACATTCCATTCTATCTCCCACTATGACCTCATCAACCAACCAAAAGAACCTACACACTTTTCAATCAAGTCTCCCTCTATGTGATAGTGCATAAGTACACCAATCCATAATAAAACATGTATGCATCACTGAATGTTGCACCACCTCTGATCTTCATTTTTTCCTTAACCAAATATCTCTTCACACATGCACCCGCGCCATCAGGCTTGCCTTTTCCATGCCTAGCTTCAAAAAAACTCCAAATATCTTGTATACCCCTCTCTATATGCATCCTACTCAACCAATAAAACATGCAAGCATTCCTGAATTGACCTATGCATTTATTTGACCAAATCAGATGCCGACCCATTGCAATTCATTTTTCCTGCAAGAACTCAATTTTTTTTCAAAACAATGTTGTACAAACTTAGATGAATGAGATCTATCATCACTCATGTAAAAATGGTACTCCCTGATTATCTTCCTCTCCACTTTTGTACTATTAGGGGCACATTCCTATATGTTACGTGGACAAAAATAACAATTTGAATAGAATTATAATATTGTGATTGAACTTCATTTTGTGGTTGCAATGTGTAATTTTCAGAAAATCAAGTACAGATACAATAGTTCCAATGGGGAGAGAGTCCTTACACATCCTGAATTGTTGATCCAACCACTGTGACCTATGGTTATGCCTTGTATACTTATAGAAAATATTTTTCTTAAAATCTGAAATTAAATTAGCAATACTTAGCTCTCTTGCAACCAACTCGCATCTAGAACCCTCACCTCCACTCTTCAATGTGTATTTGAATATCTCATACTTGTTTTTTTCAATAATTTTGTTACCAAAATCATGATCGTTACCCTCATGAAAGCATGTTACAAACTTCGATAAACCACCACATTGCAAACAGGTTTCATTTAAACAATCATTTCTATAAAATAAGAAACCATCACCTCTAATGCATAAAAAATGAATCTAACAACTCCCTAGATGGCTTGGGAAGTTTCACTGTATGACACTCCTACAAAATTTTGTCAGTATCCATAGTAGAATGAATATGGCATAACAATTCATGATACATTGAAAACTCAACATGGTATTTACAACATGTATTACGAACCTTAATAGGAACACAATAAAATGGCTTGTAAAACTCAAAAGCCCTTTGTGAGATTTGCAAATGTGGATTTTCTTCACAAAATTATTTGTACAAAATTATTTAGCTACATTCCAAAAAATGTTTAGGATGCGATGTACAATCTCGATTACCAATTTATAACTTTAAAAAATCCTTTACATTTGGTGATACTCTAGAGTGAGAATTCCAATATTGTTCAATTTGGATCTTTACATTATCTGTTAGCTTTTTATCAACATATCATTTTGAAGAACATTATCAAGTCTTCCTCTTCTTGAGAGTGCTCTATTCAATTTTTTAAGGTTTGAGTTAAAATCAATACAAGTTTGTCTCATTAAATGAGAATATTTTGAATGATGACCTACTAGTGAGGTTGTGATCACTCTTTGAGAAGCCCTTTTATCTTTTTCCTTACTATTCTTTCTAATAGAGGTCAGAGCATTAAAAATATTTTTTACAATAAGACTATTTTTTTCTGATCTTTTTGTGAGACAAATCTTCAATTTTTTAATAATGGTATCATTTTGTAAATCTTAAGTAATTGCACAAAAATTTAGCATTGTTCGATTAATGTCTTATTGGAAAATAATTCATTGAACATTTTCGTATCCCACAAACGAACTGTTCATTATGACCTTTTTCCTTCAAGATTATCAATTATGTTCTCATCTATTTCAACCAACCATTTAGGGGTTCTTTTGTAATTAGGTGTTACATAAGGTTCTTTTTCAACATTTTCATTTTCAATTACAATCTTATTAACATTTTTATTCTCACTATTTTCAACATTTTCAACAACATTTTCATTGTCAATAACAATTTCATTTTCAACCACATTTTCATTTTCAATAACATTTTCAACAACATTTTCATTCTCAATGTTGTTCACATTTTCATTTTCAATTTCAATATGATGTTCAATATTTTTAATTTCTATCTCATCTTTACTTGAATTAACATTTAATGATTCAGAAGAAGCTTCAATTTGAATATTTTGCATATGTAGTGTCTCTCCATTTTCAACATGGATTTGTAGGTAGTCGGCTTTGGAACTTTGAGATGAAGGTAAAATAATAAGGATGTTTAGAGATATGTGCTAATATTGTTAGCAGTTGATGGTGTATATTATAAGGACTAATCGACATTAGGTGACTAATCTTATTCCAATGTCTATGTAACTGATTTTTATGAGTTGATGTGGTTAAATAATTGATGTGTTTGGGTGAAAGGGATAGTGTCACATTACTCACTTGTGAGTACCATACTATGCTACAATTTCCTTTCACGGTGTGCCTGATTGTATGATTATGTATATACTCGATCATTTTGTGTGCTATAGGTTGCAGGTACTAGGCATAGACTCTACCTGAATTGGCAGGACTGAGCGTGCCTAAAACCCAATGGAACAGTTGATCAAAGATAACTTTTGGTCCCCTACCCTAGCCATCATCCTCGAAGAGGATGAGTATCTGGTCCGTCACCTCGTCAGTATTATCTGATGTCTATGGTTAGTTGGTCTTTCTTTTCGACCCTGGTTAGGGTTTAGGTAATTGTTGTTGATATTTGGTTTGTTTAATTTAAATTTGTATAATAAATATTTTTTTGATTAATTGATGTATTAAATAAATTATTAAGTAAAAGTATTCTAATAAATAGATATAAATATATCTATTCATGATTATGGTTTATGATAAATTTAAAAGTGTAATGTAATATTAAATAAAATAAAAAAAATGGAATTATGATGAAATGTGAAAATGGATAAATAGTAAAAATAATATAAAATGATAGAAACAATATTTATGGGGCACATGCATAGTTTCAAACAGATTGTTGAAAAGAAAACTTGATGTTTTATTGGATATTTTAGAGATTTTATCAGATTTTTTGATTTCGGAAATCAAACAGTTTTGCTTTTCAAAATATTTATCATTTTGAGAGATTGGGAGGAGGATGGATTTTTGTTTCCGGGAAGAGAAGAAAATTTTATTTGCAAGAAAATTTCATGTGTTGTAAATTTAATGGGAGAAATTGATTGGGGATTTCGAAGAGTTGTTGTTGCTACGAAAGATTGATCTTGACATCGGATTTCTCGTCCCAACCTGTGTTGGATCTAGGTTGTCTTTATTATTTGTCTTTTTTTGTTTCTCTGATTAAAGCAATCTCTCTCTCTCTTTTACTTGTTGAAGATGATTGCTTGATTATTTGGATGTGTTTTTAATTACTTCATAAATTCAAAGATTTCAAGCTCTTCCTTGCAAAATCACTCGTGTTCATATTTGGCAATCTAATTTATGACATCGAAGTATTTCTCCCAACCATTGTCATTTCTTTGAAATTTTCTAAAGCCTAATCAATAAATCCAAATTGTACGCCTCCTTTAATGCGTTCCATTTGTATTTGTTTGAAAGTACTTAAGCCTTTTCAGCAAACCATTTCGAGCGCACCCCTGCTATTGCTTTGTGCATGAGACAGATTCTGATCAAAACCATATCGATGGCTATGGTTTATATTTTGCATTTGCTTGAAAGTTTCTTTAGTTGTTTGAGGCTACCTAGCACAGCCTCTTCCCCTCACAGTGGTGCCCTCTAATCCACCAATCACTGCGTTGAATGCTTGATTCTAGGTATTGTGTTTCTTATTGGTAAAAAATTCCTTATGGAAGGCACGTAAACTCAATTCCTTACTTCCAACAGCTTGTTACCCTTTGCACCGCACTTGGGCATTGCTTGTTTTATTTTAACTAAGTTTATCATGTTTTTAATAGTTGGTGATTGTGTTGGTGGCGATTTTATATCCCGAATTTTATATATGACAATTGAATGTCTCGGTTTATTGTGATGGTTATACCTACTATTGTGATGCTATGTAGTGCACCTATTTCAATGGGTATATTATTTCTTGGCATTCGATATTATTCCTATATTCCATTCGATGAATCTAAATTAGGTGACTGTCATTTAGTATTGGGTACTACGTTCCATTTCGATGTAAGTAGTGCTTGGGGAATTTAAGTTTGCATTTCCTTTGATTTGATGCTTATTATGGCATCCATTCCCTGCTTTGAAATTTGATTTTATGCTTGCGAATTTATTCAATGATCATGCCTTGTGAATGGTATTTGGTATTTTGGACTACATATACTATATGTTGTGAATATCTTAACCCCCTTCAATATTGTTTTGGGCGCATTATATTCCTTTCCTTCTGGGAAATTTTTTGAGGCCATTTGCTTGATGTTCAATGTTGTTTGTTTGTTTATTGGCATGGCGCCAGCCATCCATGGCTGACGGGCCGAATCTTATTCTACCTTATGCGTTTGGTCGACATTGCATGTTTATCTCTGTGCTTAGTATTTGTTTCTGACGACTTACTTCTGTGATTCATGAAACATTATGTTGGCTTATGGTATTAGATGCATAGTCGTTCTATTGGTCTTCGGTGCATGCAAAAATACTTGGAAATTCGAATAATATGCATTGCACTTGGGATTCAATGTATAAACTTCTTGTTGGGTATTCGATTATTCTTCATTCTATTGGATTTCAATGTATATGTATTTTGTTTGGGTATTCGATTATTTTATAAATCGGTGTATATATATATATATTGTATATAAAGTTGTGTTCAACACTTTTATATCTTATTTATTGTACTAAAAACAACAATTCCATATATATATATATATATACTGATATAGGTGTATATATATTTATATATGTATATGTATAATTGAATATAAATTATGGTTAATTTGTAAATTCACTATGAATTTAGTTATTTAGAATATTTTTTCCCTTACAATTAGAAGGTTATGTAAGCTAAATAAATTGAGAAATTAATAAGGCGAAAAGTAATTTACTTTTGATTAGTAAATGGAAGGATTTATTTAGAATATTGAATTAGATTATCTCTTTTTAAATGTTGATTTCTTTCATAATCATTTAATGGATGATTTGTTAATATATACTAATTTCATGGTTGCATTGGTTATTTGTGTTCTTGTTTTAAATATGGTGTTTGATTAGTGAAATTAAGGTGATTTTGGATTATTGTTTCAAATGGGAGTCATTTGTGCGAAGTTGTTATGGTAGTCTTCTAGAGGTTTATGAGGGAGTGTTTTGTATGTATGGGTTTTATGTTTTTTTCACTTGGAAGTGGTTGGTATTATTTTGAGTTATGTGCAAGACGGTCTATGCCTTACTTTGTGTGTGGGATTCAAGTGATTAGGTTAAGTGTGCAAGATGGTCAATGCCTTGCTTGTTTGTAGGGTTTATTATTTGCAAGTAGGGGGAGTGGCTCTCAATGGGGGTCGGTGTCTAGTGAGATACTATCAGGACAACCCATTGGAGAGTTTCTTAATCCAGTCATAACCTAAAATTAATTAGAAGAGTAGATTTCACATTAAACAAGATAATGGATATCTCACCCATGCCTGTAGTGCTCATTTAGGATAAGGATGGGTTGAGAAGGTCTGGTTGGCAAGATCAACTTCCTTGTCTTCACGAAAAGAATGTTGGATCCGCATGTGTCACTCTATGGGGCTGACGTCTAGTGAGAGACTGTTAGGACAATCATAGATGGGGGCCGATGTCTAATGAGAGATTTTCAGGACAACTCATGCCAGGACCATGTGATGACACTCTTCCCTATTGCAGTCTAGCATTCCCTAGTTAAGTCTTTTTCTTCTATTGTGTAAGTACCTCTAGAAGTGAAGTCAGTGTAGTAAGCCATGTATGTGTGTATTTGATGTTAATGTTGTTGCAGTGTTGTGTTGGAGCCATGTTTATCCTTGTTTATGTTATCCTACTATCTTCTTGACTGTTTGTTTGTAGTGGGACCTTATATTATCTCCTAGCACGAGTGGTGGACGTTAGGGTTCCACATGGCCAAGAGGTTGGTTCTTTTTTCTCCATTGGGTTTCTTTGTTGCTTGTTCATGTGCATGGAGGTTGTACCTTGTGTAGCAAATTCCAGTTCATGATCGTGTTCAAGAAGATAGTTGGTTATGTATATGTATTAGAATTCTATATCAGTTGTATTGTTTATTATAATTCGATGTATTCTTCCCTCTCTCTCTCTCCCCCTCCCTCTCTCCATTTCTCCCTTTCTCCCTAAACCCTAATTCCAATTTCTCTCTCTCTCTCTTCCTCTCAAGTCTTTCACTCTCCCCCTCTCTCCCACTCTCTCTCTCCCACTCTCCCTCTCTCCTACTCTCCCTCTCAAGTCTTTCCCTCTCTCCCTCTCTCCCATTATCTTTATCTCTCTCCCACTCTCATGTTCTCCCTCTCTCCAACTCTCTCTCTATCTCTCCCTCTACCTCCCTCTCTCCCTAAACCCTAAACCCACTCTTTCTCCCTCTCTCCCTCTCTCCCTAAACCTTAATCCCTAAACCCACTTTCTCTCACACTCAATCTCTTCCTCTCAGGTCTTTCCCTCTCTCCCACTCTCTCCCACTCTCTATGTCTCTCTCCTACTCTCCCTTCTCTCACTCTCTCTCCCACTCCCCCTCCCTCTCTCCCTCTCCCTCTCTCTCACACTCTCCCTCTTTCTATATATATATCTATCTCTCTCCCTCTCTCTCTCTCTCTCTCTCTCTTTGTTTCCCACTCTCCCTCTCCCTCTCTCTCCCTCTCTTATTTATATAATGATTAAATATATATTAAAGATCTAAGAGGGAGATGGAGACTTCAAAGGGAGACTATGTATTAAATATATTATATAATATATTTAATATATATACAATATATCTAGAATATAAATAATATATATTAGAGTATATATGATATATAATATAAATGAAATATATTATAAGTACATTTATATATAATAAATTTATTATAGAGCAAACAAAGATCTGTTTTGTTGAGGACAAACCCTCTATTTGAGGGAGACTATGTATTAAATATATTATATAATATATAATATATAGTATATGTAAAATATACTATTATATATTTTTATACAATAAATTTATAGTATAATAAATGGATATTTGTTATAAACGGATATATATTTATAATCGATATCCGTTTTGTTGAGGACTTTATAACCCGATCCCTGCCTCATTTTCATGACCTCTAGTGAGTTGCAAGTATGTGTTTTTTGCATTTTTTTGCTAATTAGTGATTAATCTATGTTTTTTTTGCATTCTTTGTAGTTTTACTATTTTTTTTCATTTCTATCTAAACTTACAAAAAAAATTGAAACCCTAGTTAGTGGAAATTAAAAAGCACATCAAAAAAAAAAATTGAACCTTCATTACTAGAAAAAAAAAGCATAAAATTGAACCTTCATTACCCTCTTTCTACATTTTTTTAAACTGTTGTACATTCTTTTCTATTTTTCCTTCTTTTTTATCACTTATTCTCATCTTTCTTAAATTCTTGCTTTGTTTCTTATTCTTAGGTTAGTATTTCTTTCCTAAACAATTCTTTATTTTATTTTTTAATTATTTTGACTCTCCTCAGCTCTCAAAATAGAAAGGATCCTTGTTGGAAGTGCTCTAAATTTCCAATACTTCGCGAATCTGGATCCGTTGTTAGTATTGACCAGAACAAAACTTGTCCCTGCAACCATAGGGAAATGGAAAAATTTAATGGGTAATAATCGATAGGCTATGAAGGAGGCTATCATATTGTATGATAGCCTCCTGCACAACCCATCGATTATTGCCCAGTAAATTTTCCCATTTCCCTATGGCTGCAAGGACAAGTTTTGTTTAACCATTACTAACTATGTATACAGACTCACTAAGTATTGGAAATTTGGAGCTTAACACTTCCACCTTTGTTGAATCAATTTGGAGCTTAACACTTCCACATTATAGCGAGGTAAAAATTTAATGTATTTTTAAATGAGATTTCACATCACTTTAACAATTATTTATCTTTCATTTACATGCCTTAGACATAAATAAGCTTTACACATTTTTTCATTTGTATCAAATTAAGTCATTTTTATTGAATGGTTTAAGGGGATTTTTAAACATGTATCTTACATTTTAAAATTATAAATTTAATGCAGGTTCACTTATATCTAAATCATGGATCTATGCCCTCCAACTCCACCACCTCCACTTCGTAACCCCCCACCTCCACCACTTGCATTTTATGGTGCTCGCTTTCAAGAACAAGTCGATGTGAATGTTAGAACCATTCACGATCAAGTTAACAGTATTCAAAATGAAGAATGTGTTCACCCATTATTGAGGTGTTTTGTATCAAAAATACAAACTGTTGTTGATGCAGTTAGGTAAATGGAAGTGGACTTAGACGAGCATCAATGATGGCTAGAGGAAAGGAGATAGTCCCAATCTAAAGAGGAAAACACAAAGAAATGAAGAGATGCAACTGAGATCTACAAAACTTTATTAAGATAATTATCTTATTGTTATAAAAAAATTGATCTTGGATGGATATTTTATAAATAATTTGGTTTGATGGATATTTTTAGTGTTGAGTTTATGAATATAATAGTATAATGATGAGACAAAAATTTAGTAATATAAATATTAAATAATATATTAATCTAGTGTTTGTTCATATATAGTGTGCATATATAGTGTTTATTCATGCATCATGGTTGACTGATGTCTTATTTTTTTTATCATAATTATTATATAGATTTCACATGAACAATCTAATGAACATGTATCTTGATGTCTTGTAAGGATTTTTTTTTAAAGTTGCATCATACCCTTTAGTGTACATAATGTTATTTTTTATGTATCATGATTGAAAGATATTAATTCTTATTCATGATGATTTTATACCATTTACATGAATGATCTAATGACATGCTATTAAGATTAAAGGTTTTAATGGAATTAATGTTGAATTGAGTTGTAATGGTTTTGTTTGATGGTTGTATCACTTCTTATTCTAGAGGGTCCCAACATGGGAAAAAACTCTTCCTCTCAACTCTCTTTCTCTCTCTCCCTCTCTCTCATGTCTCTCTCTCTTTGTCTCTCCCTTCCTCTCTTCGTCTCAAATCTCTATCTCTATCTCCCTCTCACTCTCAGGTCCCTCCCCCCTCTCTCTCTCAAGTCTCTCAAAGATTCCTCTCTCCCTCTCAAGTCTCTCTCTCTCCCTAGATCAAGTCTTTGTCCCTCCCTCTCAGGTCTCTCCCTCTCGAGACTCTCTCTCTCTCTCCCTCTCAAGTATCTCTCTCTCTTTCTCTCTTGTTCTCTCCCTCTCAAGTCTCTTTATCCCTCTCCCTCTTTTCCTCCCACTCTCCCTCTCAACTCTCTCTCTCTTAGGTCTTTCTCTCTTTCTATCTCTCCCTCTCCCTCTCTAAAGTCTCTCTCTTGGACTCTCTCCCTCTCAGGTCTCTTTCTCTCTATCCATCTCAAGTCTCTCTCCCTCCCTCTCTCCCTCTCCCTCTCAATACTCTCTCCCTCTCTCCCTGTCAAGTCTTTCTCTCACTCTCTCCCTCTCAAGCCTCTCTCTCTCTCTCTCTCCCTCCCTTCCTCCCTCCCTCTCTCCCTCTCAACTATGTATTTGTCTCTCTCTCCTTCCCTCTATCTCTTCCTATCTTCCTCTCAATTATCTCTCTCTCTCTCCCTCTCAAATCTCTCTCCCCCATCCCTCTCTAGTCTCTCACTCCCTCTCAAGTCTTTCTCTCTCCCTCTCTTGTAAATTATTCTCACATCATTAAATATATAATATATACTATCTATCAAATATATTATATAATATATATAATATATATTACATAATATTAATATAATATATAATATTTCATATATATACTATATACTATATTATAATTATATATTATATATAATCCATAATATTATATAAATATATATATTATAAATAATACAAGTAACGGATATCGGGTTTGGAAAACAAAATAGATATCCATTATAAAACAAATGTAGTGTCGAAAAAGGGATCCTTTAACACTTTTGCACTTGTTTGGATCCTCCTTGAAGATTTTGGATTAATGTTGCCTTGATTTAGTGTTGTAATGTGGATAACACATTCACATTAGGTCTTGGGCCCTTGTGAACTAATGTATTTTAATAGTACCTTGCAAAGGTGTTGTAAAGTGTTGTAACACACTTTCACACTTTTCTAGGGTGTTATCAGTTAACTAAGCATAATAAACATAATTTCAATCATAATTTACATTAATATTTCCTTATTTGGTGTGTTGTAAAGTGTTGTACACACATTCACATTCCTCTAGGCTTGTCATTAATAATTGGGCTTCCTTATGCTTTAATTGGCCCCATTTTTCATCCACAAGCCTTATTTATGTGTATTTTGGAGGATAATCCCAACAAAAAGTATTTAAAACATCAAAATCCTGAAAACACACCTCAAATTCCTAAGGTGGGGCTCATTCACCATTCTAGGTGAATGAGAATGGGACCCATTCACCCAAGGAAGTGAATGAGTCCCATTTAACTCAAAATCAAATTTAATTTAAATCTTTGGTGGTATTTTCTTCTCCAAGATCCAAAGGTGACTTGTAGTGTTGTAATTTTAGGAATTCTTGCATAATTGAGTATCAATACAAGGTTCTTTCATTCAATTTAATCCTAACATCCTAGCAAGCAATCAAGTGATCCTTATAGAAAATTGGGTTCACAAGAGCATTTGAGCAAAAGCATTCAAGACTTTCAAGGGCAGATTATCAAGAATTCAAGAGCATCTATCATTATGCCAAAGATCACATTCTCCATGTTTGTTATTGTGCACACAATTGTGATGTAGAGTTCATGATCCAAGCAAGCATTGCATTCAAGATCTATCAACATCAAGAAAGAATCAAGAACCATATCCATTGCAACCATTTCAAACATAATTACAACACTTTATTGCAAGGGTTTGGTGAGTTGCAACATTGCCTTTTTTTCATTCATCATTCTCCCTTTACATTTGCTTTCATTTCAAGGTTTAATTACCAACAAGGGGTTTGACCAAGGATAACCCCTCTTCTCTAACCCCACAACCATTTTTCTATCTTCTTGTGTGTGAGTTGTAGGTCTAGGTTACAAATTTATCAAGGAGAAAAGTTGGAAGAAAATTTTTCAATTCTTTAAAGTTGTCAAAGTTTCCATTCAACCTTGGAGAAGCTTGGAGAAGACCTAAGGTGTTATTTTGTAGATTCAGATCTGGAAACCAATCAAGAAGAGCATAGTAGATCGAGGGGCACAAAATACACTTCAAAATTTACAAAAAATTAGAAGTGGACTAATTTTCCACTATTGGTGAATGAGTCCCACTATATAGGGTTGAACAAGATTTTTGCAGATTTGGATACCCTTTTGGCTGAAACCAGTTCCTACACATTTTCCCAAAAACTCGACTAATTTTCCTAGCTTGAAAAATGAGTCCCAGTCAGTGTAAACAATATAATTTTCAATGATCAAAATCTCCATTCTACCTTCTTCAATCTTCCAAGTGCATACTTTAATTTTCATAGGTTCTTATTACATTTTGTTTATCTTTTTAGGTCATTTTTCATATCACACTATGTTTTCAAACATCTTCTTTTCCAGGTTTACACTTGGTGGTGAACCCCTCATTTGACATCACTCAATCCCCTAAAGCATTCCCTTTGCCATATTTCAATCTCCTTTGCATTGAAATATCAAGGGTTTGTTCTTGAGTGAAATTCCCATGAAGAAATTTGACCTCTCTCCTTTTAGGTTTTAAATCCTAGAAGCGCTAGAGGGAGGTCACCATTTTCCATGTTTCATTTTGGTGAACCTACATTTATAACATCATAATTCTTATTTGGAGTGCATTTACATCCTAGATTTAGCTTGCATTAACATTGCATTAGGACTTGCACTAGTTAATTTTCATTTTAGGATTTCAATTTTTACATTAGTGAAAAGATAATTTAGCTTGCTTTATTGCACTTAATTTCATTGAAAATCAATAAAATTCTTCATTTGCATCTCAAATTTGTATCAAAAAACATAAAAAGCATAAAACTCAATTCAAAAATTCTGAAAATTTTCATAATAAATAGTTCCTAGACTCATTCACCACCTTGGGAAAATCAATCCCTTTGCATATTTACACTATATTTTCTATCATTTACAATTCATTTTCTGATTTTCTGTTTTCCACTTCTGCATTTTAGTTTTTCTTTCTAGAATTTCAGTTACAAGCATTTCATTCTTATTAGTTTACATTGCATTTTCACTCACCCTGCATTTAGTAGCCTTTGCATGAGTGTTTGGGGTCCTATTTCTATTACCATAGTGAGAAGAATTTCAAGACTCGTTTCATCCCACGATAGCACAATCATTGTGGATCTTGGGTTATCTAGAGCTTCCACTCCTAGTATTGATACTAGTACACTAGGCATGGACAATACCCTTAGTAACTCTCTGCCTTCAAGTAGCATGTAAGTTGAACCAAAGAATGATAGAATCCTACAAGAAAATATAATCCACATTCATGAGGACCTGGTTAACTTACAACATCAAATTAGCCTTGAAAACATTTCAACTACTATAATTACCACAATAGAAAACATTCATTGTATGCTTGAAAGTGAAGATGGCCTTGACCTTGTGATGAACATAGTGCAAATCTCTGGCAAGAATCTTCCCTCAACCACTAGTTTTCCTTTACCCACAAACAATGTTCCAAGTCAAGGAGGAACTCAAATTCCTCCTCCCACAACAATATACTCAATCCATACCAACACCCCTCCTCAAGTCACAACAATGCAACATGTTAGTAATATGATTCCTTCCCTATGTATTCCAACTAGCATCCCTAGTTCCTATGTTGTATCACATAATGTATCTCCTACCACTTTACCACCTATAAGCATTCCATCCACTTATCCCGCAAACACATACAGTCCATCACAAATTTCACTTCCATCTCATAACACAAGCAATGACCCTCTCATACATCAACTCTTCCAAACCATGCCATCCCTTCAAAATAAAGTTTCTACCATCAACCAAAATCAAAACAGACCACCCAAATATTATGTCAAAATTAGTCCATTATCCTTGGAGATATTATGAACATCGATGCCACAAGGTCTAGAGGTGCCTAGATTTGAGAAATATGGAGGGAAGGGAGATCCTTCTAACCATGTTAATGCCTACACTACCCTATGTAGTGACTTTGTCCTTGATGATAAATTGTTGGCAAAGCTCTTTCCTAGGACCTTAAAAGACACCACCTTGGAGTGGTTCTTTTCCTTATTGAATAACTCGATTGGTTCATTTTATGAACTTGTTGAGGCATTTATAAACCACTTCCAAGTGAAAATGACTCCTAAGATGACCTTGGCCAACTTGGTGAGATGTAAGAAAAAGGAGGATGAAAATATAATTGAATTTATCTCACGATATCAGTCACTTTTTTCCCAAGTCGATGTTGAGATCCTTGACCCACACCTTCAAAATATGTTCATATAAAACTTGCAAAGAAAACTACAAGACAAGTTTGCCATGATGAAATTCCAATACTTCATGCACTTGTGCACTGCCCTCCACGATTATCAAAATTCAGTTTGTAGTCAAGATACAAAGTCCACTTCTAGCCAAATCGAGAGATCTGAGCATGTGCACCAAAATAATTCCCAACCTTTTATAAAACCAAATAAAATGTTCCTTCAATTCAACCCCCGTCAACAACCAACTCAAAATGTTCATAACCAAGTTGTTTTTGTCAAAGCCACAGTGCCCTTTAGCTATAGAGATCCAAAGAGGTAATTCACTCCCTTACCTGACACCCTTCATAATACAATGTCCCAAATTCTAAACCAACAAATGATTACCTTACCTCCCATCAAAACACTTGACCCTAATAATACTTTACCTTCAAAATTTAAATCAAATTCTTATTGCCACTATCATCGACAAAATGGACATGACATAAAACATTGCAAGCATCTTAAACATCTTGTGCAAGACCTCATTGATTCTGGTTGTCTATCTGATGTGAGCACTAGTGATCAAGGAAATAAGTCAGTTGCCCCTCCAAACCAAAACTTGCAAATTTTCACCAATCCCATTCTGAAACATAATATTTCATTTGTCAAAGCTAGTGAAACTCTAAAGAATGATGTGATGAATGTTGATATAGATGATGACAACAATGATTTTGTTCCAACTAATTCTATCAATGTCAATCCTATAGATGAAGTGGTAGGGGTGATAGACGTCATCCCTCATAAGGGCCTACCTAAGAGTCCTCTTGATATTGCTTTCTCATCTAAAGATATACTTAAACATTTGCTCGATGGTCCTCTTTACATAGTTGGTTGTATCTATGAGAATCCCACCAATGGGATATTAATAGATCTCACCTATGGAGAGAACGTGATCACTGAGGAATTCCTACTTTTGCATGAGCTCTATCAAGATGAATATGAAAAAATGAAAGCATGGATCAAGACACACAATGGTTTTGTGTGCCCTATGATTGGATTGATCAGCCTACCATTACAAATAGGACCAAAAACATTAGATGTTGCATTCTCCATCATCCCGGAACCAAACCAATTTTGTGTGAAGCTAGGCCACCCATGGCTTTGCTCCATGAAAGTAGTCTATTTCGTTGTGAACAAATTCTTAAAGTTTCTCTTTGACAATGAGATATTCACTATTCACCATAGTGGCTTTAACCCCTTGTCATCTAAAGGAAACTTTTCCCTAGATGCCTTTTGGCCTAAGCCCATGGAACCTATAAATCCAAGATAATTTTTTTTTCTTGTCCTATCAAAAGTTCAAGGCAAAGAAGATAATATAATTATCTCTTCGCAACATGTCCCCATCCACCTCTGAGCCTACCATCCTTGACGAAAACATTCTTGAACATAAAAAAAACCAAAACAACCAAGACCAACCTAAAACAGAAACCTCACCTGCCTCTTACAAGAAACCAAGAAATAATGAAACCAACCCCACGACACCCCCAAGAGTAAAAAAATTATACAAAGTCAAAGAGAAAGTAGTTGAACAGCCTCACGTGGTTCCTTTCATTCCTCCCCTTGGGGAATAAAATTAACCTATGGTTGATCAACCCACTCCAATGTAACTTAAAAACAAAAATAAAATAAATGGAGGTGCTAGGGAGTGTAGAAATATACTTTGTACCCTTGCTCGCAAGTTAATGATGAATTAAATAAAGAAACCAAGATCCAAACTTGATTGAAGAAATGTACGATGACCCTCCTCCCCAGTCGAAAAAATAAAATTTAATGCATCCTCCACAACAAGAGTTCAACTCTTCAATGGAAATTATCCTTCGACCTCCTATTATGATCAACTTAGATGATGATGACGAGGATGCCAAAATTGATGAAGAGGTGCACAATAAACTGAATACATTGTTTTCCTCTTCCATGAGCTTAAATGAAAAATCTTCTATAAATAATATTGAACCTGGTGCTTCTCCTAGTTTGGCACTTGCCCTTGTCCCTCTGGCTAGTTGTCCACCTTTGGTACACACAAATTATGATTGGGAGGTGGATGAATTTCTCATAGGTTGACTTGCATTTTCCTTACTAGTCTTTTGCATTATTTATTTTCCATTTTATTTTGTGTGATTACATGTGTGTGATGTGATCCCCCGTGACGTTCTTTTTTTCTCTCTCTTTGTGGAATTCCTCTATTTGTACCTTCTTTCCTCTGTATGTCATGCATCACTTTTTCTTTTCATCTTTTGGGGATGACGCAAGGCATCGATACATTCATGTCTCCTTCATGTTGACCCAAAAGGCTTCATTTTTCCTTTTGCCTTTTCATTTTCATCTTTATCCTTTTCTTATGTTTTCCTTCTAGGGATGATGCAAGGTGTTGAGACACCCTATGTCTCTTCCATGTTGACCCAAATGGTTTTTTTCTTTGTTTTCACTCTTTTTGTATCATTCTTCCAGTTCTATGTGTATTTGGTGGATGATGACAGTTCCAAGCTCTCTAAAAAACATTGAAGCAAAGAACATACTAACCCCAAATACATAGATCCCTTATGTGTTTGGGGTTTTCATTTTGGGGGCAACCCCTCCCTTTTTTGTTTCTCCCACATAATACATCTTTACTCAGAAACATATGACTTGGCATAGGGATTTCCAAGTTGGTTCTCATGTCTTCCTTCTTGTTAGCATTTTTAATTTGCTACTTTAAAGTAATTTCTCATAGTATGGTGTTTAGAAATTTATTTAAATTGGGGGCATACATTGGTATTATTATTTTTAATTTTTCCTTTTCATGGTTCTTAGTGCAACCTTCTTGTTTCATATGATGCGTTTTTCGCTTTGTGGATGACATCGGGTGTAATTTCCTTCATGAGCATGATCTCTCTTAGCATATTACATTCTTCTTAGTGGCTTGATGTGACACACTGCATCCCCTAAGTTGTGAATTTTATATTCTTTGATTGGTCCTCTCTTGGAGATAATAGGCACAATGTTCCCTAAGTGAAAGACCTCTCATGAACTAAGCAAGACTCCTTTGAAAATTTCCTATTTTCAAATTTTATATTTGTTGTTATATGTCCACCTTGCATAGCACGTCTTTCATTCCTGTGGAGCCATCATGTTTGTTCATGAGCTCTAATCATAAATTTTTTTTCTTGTCTCATGAAGTGCAAAAGTCATTTTTGTGTGGCGCCTTATTAAAGTTATCAAGAGGTATGACTTTGGTATGGTTGAGTGGGAAGCCTAATCTGAGGCATGAATTTCCCCATAGCCACTTACATGTGTGTGTGAGTACATACCAACCATGATTGTATGTTTCTCACCTTTTAGGACTTCTCACCCAGTGGACAGCTAGGAGTTTCGTCACCTTAGAGTGAGTATGCATTTTTTGAACAAACAACCTAGATTTATCCACATCACGAAGGAAAAATGGTCGAAGCTTGATCTGGATTTCTCTTCTATTTCCTTTTCATCTTTGGTAGTGTATGATTGGCCTTGTCCTTGTTCTTTATATCATTTTCATGTTTGTTCCTTTGTGCTTATGTTGGTTTGACATGGGGGCTTAATCATCCCTCTTGATTGTTGTCATCCCATCTTGATAGCATTAGTACATTGGAACCCCCCTTGATGCATGTTTTTCTACTTTAGTGTGAGTTTGAAGCAGGTTCCTCCTCTCACTAAAGTGGGGGCTAAATGTAGTGTCGAAAAAAGGGTCCTTTGACACTTTCGCACTCATTTGGGTCCTCCTTGCAGATTTTGGCTTAATGTTTCCTTGATTTAGTGTTGTAATGTGGATAAAAAATTCAAATTAGGTCTTGGGCCCTTGTGAACTAATGTATTTTAATGATACCTTGCAAAGGTGTTGTAAAGTGTTGTAACACACTTTCACACTTTTCTAGGGTGTTATCAATTAACTAAGCATAATAAACATAATTTCAATCATAATTAACATTAATCTTACCTTATTTGGTGTGTTGTAAAGTGTTGTAACACACTTTCACATTCCTCTAGGCTTTTCATTAATAATTGGGCTTTCTTATGCTTTAATTGGCCCCATTTTTCATCTAAAAGCCTTATTTATGTGTATTTTTGAGGATAATCCCAACAAAAAGTATTTAAAACATCAAAATTTTAAAAACCCACCTCGAATTCCTAAGGTGTGACTCATTCACCATTTTGGGTGAATAATTCCCCTTAGGTGGGATCCATTCGCCCAGGGTGGCGAATGAGTCCCATTTAACTCAAAATCAAATTTAATTTAAATCTTTTGCAGGATTTTATTCTCTAAGATCCAACGTCGGCTTGTAGTGTTGTAATTTTGGGAATTCTTGTATAATTGAGTATAAATACAAGGTTCTTTCACTCATTTTAATCCTAACATCCTAGCAAGCAATCAAGTGATCCTTATAGCAAATTGAGTTCACAAGAGCATTTGAGCAAGAGCATTCAAGGCTTTCAAGGGAAGATTATCAAGCATTCAAGAGAATTTTTCAAGCATCAATCATCGTTTCAAAGATCACATTCTGCATGTTTTTTATTGTCCTCACAATTGTGATGTAGAGTTCATGATCCAACCAAGCATTACATTCAAGATCTATCAACATCAAGAAAGAATCAAGAACCACATCCATTGCAACCATTTCAAGCATAACTGCAACACTTTATTGCTAGGGTTTGGTGAGTTGCAACTTTACCTTTTCTTCATTCAACATTCTCCCTTTACATTTTCTTTCATTTCAAGGTTTAATTACCAACAAGGGGTTTGACCAAGGCAAACCCCTATTCTCTAACCCCACAACCATTTTTCACTCTTCTTGCGTGTGATTTGTAGGTTTAGGTTGCAGATTTGTCAAGGAGAAAAGTTGGAAGAAAAATGTTCAGGTCTTCAAAGTTTTCAAAGTTTCCATTCAACCTTGGAGAAGCTTGGAGAAGACATACAGGTGTTATTTTGCAAATTCAAGCCCATAAATCAGTCAGGAAGAGCAAAGCAAACTGAGAGGCATAGAATCCACTTCAAAATTTCCAAAAAAGAAGAAGTGGATTAATTCGCTACTATTGGTGAAAGAGTCCCACTTTGCAAGAATAAATAGGATTTTTGTAGATTTGGATACCCTTTTGGCTGAGACCTATTCCTGCACATTTTCCCATAAACTCGACTGATTCGCCCAGCTTGGCGAAATAGTTCCAGTCAACATAAACAATAGAATTTTCAGTGATCCATATCTCCATTCTTCCTTCTTCAATCTTCTAGGCATATACTTTTAGTTTCATAGCTTCTTATTACATTTTGTTTATCTTTTTAGGTCATTTTTCATTTCACACTATGTTTTCAAACATCTTCTTTTCCAAGTTTACACTTGGTGGTGAACCCCTCATTTGACATCATTCAATCCCCTAGAAAATTCCCTTTTCTAGATTTCATTCTCCTTAGCATTGAAATCTCAAGGGTTTGTTCTTGAGTGAAATGCCCAAGAAGAAAATTGACCTCTCTCCTTTTAGGTTTGAACCCTAGAATCCCTACAGGGAGGTCACCCATTTTCACGTTTCAACAAATATTCATTCTAGTTCGGTATTACCAAACCAAAATGGATATTGGATGAGGATTTGGTTTGAGATTGCATGAGCTAGAAAGTCAACCCAAAAGATGTGTTTTGAAAAGTTTGCTTAGTTTTCTGATCTTTGTCCTTGTGGCTGATGACTTTTCTTATCTGAATTTCATCAAACAAAAAGGGTTTATTTATTTTCTACCTACATTATGTCTAAAGTCCTAATTGATAGGTTGATTGAAAAACTTCTATAACTTTCAAACAACTTAACATTTTTGAATCTACAAGATGCACCACATTCTATGCTTCGCATGCTATAGGATAAAAGAAATTGAATATCATAAATTTTTGACCAAGGGGTGAAGCCACAATAGTGGTTTACAATTCAAGTGAGGAAGGAAAACTCACAAAAAATGACCCCAATGCAAAAAAAGTGATTTTAGGGGTTCGTACGAACCTACTGGTTCGACCAAACCAAAAAGGGGTTTGCTCGAACCAGGGTTCAACCGAACCCCTTTGAATCTTGGCTACCAAAAAAACCAATGCAATGCATAGGAAAGGGGTTCGAGCAAACCCATTCAAAGAGGTTCGCTCGAACCCCTGGGTATGTGCAGGATCATGATGGGCCAAAAAGTGGCGATATGTAAGTGATATGATGACCCATGTGGCTGACGACTTTTTTTTTACCCAAAATTGATGAAACAAAAAAGATTTTTAAAGGATATTTTCAGCTTTCCACCAATATAAATTATGTTTTAATTTGAATTTAATAAATAATTATTATTCATTTTATATTTGAATTATGACTAAAGTCCTAATTGATAGGCTGATTGAAAAACATCTATAGCTTTCAAACGATATCACATTTTTTGAATTCAAAACATGTGTCACATTCTATGCTTCACATACTATAGGATTGAAAAAATAATAATTGAATTTCATGAAGTTTTGACCAAGTTAAGGTGGTCAGACATACGAGTTTTTATATTTTTAAAAAGCTATAATAAAAAATTCATAATTAATTATTTACTTGAAAAAAATTTACAAAAAAATATGCATCACATCGAGACATGAGTCCTCTACTTATATCTAAAATATTATAAAAAAAATATTATCATTTTATTCTGGTTAGGGTGGTTAGAGAGACACCTACTTCTTATTTTTTCCCTGAAATTTAAGTACTACTGCATTGAAATTTCAAATTTTCACCAAATAGATTTTTTTATTTTTTAAATAAACCTAGTAGTTTAGAAACTACATTCAATTTCCTAGAGATTCTATTGTTACATATTTTTGAAATAATATAGATAACTTATTCAAATTTTTACGTCAAGTTGCCTAACTCTAATTTTTCTGAATTTTATTGCCACTTAAGGGCCTATTTTTTCCATGATGATCCTTCACATATCCCCTATGGGTTCGAACGAACCCCCTTATCCCTCATTCCCCATCTCAGGCACACAAAAAAAAAATTGGCACTTCGGAGCTCAGGTTGAGGATGAAAATTGAGGAATATTCACAAACCCAACTAGAATCAGGTAGTCCTCAGAACGAGCTATCCAACGAATATAATTTTAATATGTTTTGGTTCTATTACGTATGTGTTTTTTTAGTTTTATTAAACATAGGTTTTTCACTGAAAATCAAGCTCTCTATTCTACACATGTGGAAAAATAGCAGATTATCAAAATAAAATTTTAAAAAATATGTTCGGGCTGGGTATTGATGTCCTTGATCCATTAAAAAAATTAAAATTGAATTTCGATACATACAAAAAAAGTAATGTTGTATATAGTCCACCTATGTTTGAATTGCAATTGGTTTGACTTTGAAACTTGATTAAGGAAAACTATTCAATAAAAAACTATGAGACCAAATGAAAGTGCTAGATATCATAGTTACAAATCTAAATTCAATAAAATTAGAATTTTATCCTTCATACAAAAACAATTATGTTGTATTTAGTGAGCGTCACTTTTTAAAAATGTTGTTTTCTAAAAAAAAAAGGTTTTCGTGGGAGATGGAAAAAAAGGTGCAATTTGATTCCAAAAAAAATGAAAAAAATATTTTTAGAATCTACAGACAAAATGCAATGAGACTCTAGTTTACATCATTTTCAAATTCCTCATGGTTTAGCCACTATAGGTGCCCGAATATGAAGATTTAGTTAAAAATAATAATTTCAGTGTCCATTTTGGCCAAAAATTGTAAACCACTATTGTGGGATCACCCCAAGTTATGGTGGTTAGACATAAATGTTTTAATAATTATGAAAATTTCTGATTGGAAAATTCCTTCTTTCGGATTCACAGATTTCTGATGGTTTTTTCTTTATAAGAATATGTGTATTAGTAAATCCAAGCAAGACTTTGTCGAGGTTCTATAATCTAAAATATTTGGATGGAATATGGCATCAACCCATAATTAAAAATTATGACTGGTTTAAAGAAGCAGTGATTGAATGTCATGCTCCTCTTTATAAACGGCTTAAACTTTCACAATCAAAACCATCAAATGAATCTTTGGGAAAATTAGATAATATGATCAAGATACCTTCAAATCCATTAAAATCTAGCATATTGAATGAGATCAATCCTCATTCTGCATCAAAGGAACATCTTCCTGACAACAAAAGGCCTAAACAAACCACCAATTTTCAGATGCCCATAGAAAAATCTGCAATTCAGATTTCTTCCTTGCCAGATAAGCCTAGCCCTCCAATCAAAAACCTTGAGACTGACATGGATGTCCAAGTTAATGTTCCTCCTAATCTCATCCAAAAAGACACAACTATATTAGGCAGCTTGCTCAATCCTTCCAAAAACCAGAATGCAATTACTCAACTTCAATATGGTAAGGGGATTTTGACTAGAAATTATTTTGAAATTCTATCTTTTGAAGATTTAACTAATCTTGGCCCTGGATCTGATGGTAAATTACCTCCATCTAAAATAGCGGTCTCAGTGGAAAGTCCTAGATCTCTCCCTCTACGGAGAAACAATAAGGGTAACTACACTAAAACTTTGAAGAAAGGTCTAAACATAATGGTTGCAAAGCCTAATAAGGGGTCATGAATAAAGTCAAATGAGGCAAATGAAGATTTCCCTCTAAGAAATACAAGGAAGGGATCTAATAATTTTATATCCCCCATCTTAGATCAAGTTCCCACACCTAAAATTGGGGAATAATCTCGGATTAGAAGTAGCCCCATTATGGCTATGGTTTGTTCACTCTTGCAAACTATAAGTCTTTTAGAAAAAAGACATCAAGATCTAGCTGAACTTGTCAAGATGAGAAGAGAAACTCAATCAAGTTCAAACTTAGCTAGCCTAATTGTTGTTCAATCATCCCTAATCAAATTTCTAAACCAGTCTTTAATTGATCTGCAATTGGTTGAAAAAATTCTTAAGGTAATTAAGGAATCTAAGGCTATTTTCAATGAGGAAATTCAGGGGAAAATTTTCTCTAACATTGAAAATGAAATGCTCCAAGCTGAGAAAGAACTTTACATTCCTATTATACAAGAACTATAGCTGGAAGAACCATCTATCGACCCATTCAACCGTGTAGTATGGGTGACATGGTTGTAAGGCCATCATTAAGAGGAAAGTTACCTATCTCTCAATCTCCTTTATCTACATCTATGCCCTTTTTTTCACCTTCAAAAAGGGGGCATAAGCTGAATAGAAGAAAACTCAATTTGAGATTGATGTCGATATTCAAAATACGTTAATTTCACTTGGAAAAAAAAGAGGAATTTTAGTCCCCCGATGACAAGATTCATGGC